>CM046451.1:32150891-32273391 GCA_025506515.1 Flaveria trinervia | reverse complement strand
TCAATGGAGGACAAAGTGTTTAACTTTGCAGATAGGTTGCCGGAGAAATGGGTTTCATTTGTCTCCAATCTCAGACAGAATGGTATGCTAATGAAGTTAGATATCAATGACTTCATTTTGAAACTGAGAGAGGAAGAGCTAAGAATGAAGTATAGAGCATAAAAAAACTTCCTATGATCAGAACCCAGCCCTGTACAATGTGACTCCTCAGGCCAAGACATCTGGAGCACCACTGCAGACTACCTTTGTGTCAAGCTCAGTTGGTCCTGCTCAAGCATCCACTTCAAGGTCTAAAATGTCAGGGTTGTCTAGGACCTAATATATTATACCTAAAGCCAATGCATCAAAACTGAAGACCGAAAACTTCGTTAATGTGATAGTTGAGGTGGCTAAAGAGCACATGGATCTTTTAGCATCAATAGTCCACTCTTATGTTGGACTAATTGTTGGAAAGATAGGGAATACCATCTGGCTGATGAGGATTACGAACAGGTGGACGAGACGGAGCTGGAACGGATGGATATTATGGGCCTTAGCAAGTATTGTCCGATGTGCTAGGAAGTTTGTCAAGAAGACCGGACAGAACTTCATTGCAACTAAGGACACAACCTTTGGCTTCGACAAGACAAAGATGACCTGTTTCAATTGTGGTGAGAAGGGACACTTCAAACGGGAGTGTGTGAAGCCCAAAAACACTGGAAGTGGGAACCCTTTCTCATCCTTTAATCGTCTGGATAAAGCCACTAGTAGTCCTAATTCATCAGGCAAGGATCCTAAAGCCTTGACGGCTCAAGATGATGAAGGACAGGACTGGAGCTTTCGGTTTGTCTCACCGGGAGAATCCAACATTGCTAGTGTGAAGGATATAAATGACGATTCAGCTAGTGAAGGGGATATTTCAATGGAACTGTGATATCCAATACTGATGAAACTACAACAGTGGTCAACTACCTGCCTGAAAAAGGAATAACTACAACAACGTCAGAATCACTAAAACTAGAAACACCAGACTCTGCTCTAATGCCTGATTCATATCCACCTCCTTCCAACTTTTTGATAATCATGCTTGTTCTGATTATAACAAATTTAGGGAAAGCATAGATTAAAAATTTTGCTAGGTTACTAGATCATAATGATAGCCTAGTAAAGGACTTGCAACTGTGCACTGAAGCTAATAGAGTATTAAAACAAAATGAGCACAGTTCCAAAGAAAAGCTAGACCTTTTGAACAAACAACTTAGGGAAACAAAAGTAGTATCCTTTAACCAAGCTAATAGCATTAGATACTATCTTAACTCCCTAGAAGACACTAAGAAGCAAAAGATAGTTTTAGAAGTAGAAGTTAATTCGTTAAATCAAAAACTGCACAGTTGGACAAGTTCATCTCATATTGTCCAAAACTTAGTGAAAGAGAGAAACAACGGGGAGGAATTGGGTTATAAAGTGGTTCCACCATCACATGACATCTTGATGAACGCAAAATGTAAACCAATCAATAATAATCCAATCAAGGATAATGTGGTGTCCACTCTTCTTGTAAGTGATCCAGATTCCACAAGTAAATCAAATGAATCTGGAACTAAACAAAAGGAGGCCACGTCAAAGGCAAAAGGCAAAATGCCTTGTGTTAACCTGGAAAAAGAGTTTGAAAAGGTTAATATAAATTTTGGTTCAAACAAAGTCAAATCTAAATCTAAAAAAAAATTAATGTTAACCAATCACGTGCATCATGTCGGAGTCCAGGTAAAACAAATGGAAAAGATGTAAAACAAAGTAAAACAAATAAATTTGTAAAACTAGACTATACATCTAACCAAGAAGTGTCTCAGTCCAAACAGAGTAAGGTCACATGTGTGACATACACTTCTCCAGAAAAACAGTTAAATCATAAAGTCGAAAGCAGGTCATGCTACAACTGTGGAGAGTATGGACACATTGTGTCTAATTGTCCTTACTATCAGACACCAAGGAGAAAAGTTGAACTTCAGGACTCAAAACCTAGCTCTTCTAAAAGGAACTTAGTGACGCCACCTAGAAGGGCTAGCGAACCTAAAGTTCAACCATTAGCCAGTCGTCTGTTTATCACAAACAGGCCTTACACAAAGCTAGCCTATGGAAAGAGAAATCAATACCTTTGTCTGAGAATGACAACAAGAAGACATCTAAACTTCCCTCACCATCTACAGGTCAATGGGTTGAGTTGATGATGTGTGATGCCTCTAGGAAACCCAAGCCAGTAAAGGCTTGGGTCCCTAACCTGAACTAATGTTTTCAATTGACTATGCAGGGTGTTCGCTATAGTGCTGAAACCAACAAGTGGATTGTTGATAGCGGAGCATCTAGGCACATGATAGGGAACAGGGATCTTTTATAAAATGTCAAACAAATCAAAGGAGGCCATGTTTCATTTGCTGGAAAAAAAGGTGGGTATATCACAGCTCAAGGGGAAGTGGGTAATTAGAAAGTGAATTTTGACAAGGTAAACTACGTTCAACAACTTCAAAATAACTTGCTTTCTGTTTCCCAAATATGTGATAAAGGCTTTAAAGTAGTATTTGACAACAAGAAGTGCTATGTCCTGAAAAAGGACTATGTGATCCCGAAGGACCAAGTATTAATGCCTGCGTCTAGATATAATGACCTGTATGTCTTGAACCTATCAAAGGCCTCCACAACGGATTGTGAAGTTCAGTGCTTCCTATCAAAAGCTACTGAGAAGGATTCCATCTCTTGGAATAGGAGAATAGGACACATTAATCCACAAAAGATGAATCACTTGATCCAGAATGATCTAGTAAGAGGAATTAACGTCAAAAACTTCCAACTTCTAGATTTCTGTGTGGCATGTAAGAAGGGCAAACAGACAAAGAAGTCTCATAAGGAAAAGAAAGTTCATTCAATCGAACTTCCTCTTGAACTTCTTCACATGGATCTGTTTGGTCCCGTCAGTACAAGAAGCATCACAGGCGACTTGTACTGCTATGTGGTTACAGATGACTACTCAAGATTCTCTTGGGTGATGTTTCTGAAATCCAAATCAGCAACATTTGATTCATTCAAAGAATTAGTAACTACATTGGAGTCCCTCTACAAGCTGAAGGTTCGTCAAGTGCGCTCAGACAACGGAACTGAGTTCAAGAATCAATGGATGGAGGCTTACTGCAAAGAAAAGGGAATTGTGCATCAATTCACCTCTGCCTACACTCCTTAGATGAACGGCATTGTTGAAAGAAAAAATCGCAGCTTGATAGAGATGGCATGGACAATGCTAGTAGACTCGAAACTTCCTATCAAATTGTGGAACGAGGCAGTTGCAAATGCATGTTACATGTTGAATCGAGTTCTGATAGTTAAACGCCATGGCAAGACAAGTTACGAGTTACTACAGCGACGTAAACCAAATCTAGAGCATCTCGAGCCATTTGGCGCCGCGTGCACCCTACTGAAGAAGACTCAGGAAGGCAAATTCAGCGAGAAGGCTGAGGAAGGTATATTTCTAGGATACAACATACCGAACAGGAGAGTTTACAACAACTCAACGGGTCAAGTAAAAGTGTGGTGTAACGTAGATGTTCAGAGATACACCACACCACCTGCTGGAAAAGGACCCGCCTTCTTCTTCGACTATGATGGATTCTTCAAATCCTTCAACATCCCACTTTCCACTTCTGACGATGAGTTGGCAACCAAGATGATGTATGATGTCTTGAACCCACCGGATTTAGATTCAACATTATCTGGTTCACAAGGTAGCTCATCTAACAACTTAGGGGGAGCACTTGAAGATAGTGACTCCTCCTCTGATGAAGAAGCTGTGGAGATTAATCCGAACAACCAGGAGGAATAGGTTCCTATTCTTGTAAGTCCATAAGCATTTGACATTGATGCCTTTGAGTCTTTGGAACCTCAGACTCCTACTGCCTCAGATACTGAACTAAATGTTCATAATCTTGATTCTGAGGTAGTTGTTCCAACCACTCCTGGATCACGTCTAAATGTCTATCATCCTTTGGATATGTCATTAGGGATGTGAGGTCAGGAGTTCAGACAAGAAATCAGTTGTACTTAGCTGATTATGCCTTGGTGATGGAAAAGGGATACCTTCACAATGGCGCATATTATTGCTTGTGTCTCAGTTTGAGCCAAAGTATGTTAGTGAAGCCCTGAATGATGAGGCATGGGTGAGTGCCATGCAAGAAGAACTTCTTCAGTTCAAGAAGTTAGGTGTATGGACTCTGGTGGATAGACCTAAAGGTGCTAAGGTCATTGGCACCAAATGGGTCTTGAAATGCAAGAAGATGATCAAGGCGTGATCATCAGAAACAAGGCTCGACTTGTTGTTCAAGGATTTTGAGAAGTCGAGGGCATACACTACAATGAAGTGTTTGCACCCGTGGCAAGAATGGAAGCAATCCGTATCTTCCTCGCCTATGCATCATACATGAAGATTAAAGTTTATCAACTTGATGTGAAGAGTGCATTCCTTCATGGTAAAATCGAGAGACAGTGTACGTCAGTCAATCCGAGGGATTTGAGAATCCATATCATCAGGATAGAGTTTACAAACTCGACAAGGCTTTATATGGGCTCAGGGGGTTTTGGTCCTGAGAAATGGTGCCAGAAACAGAGGAAGGTGGCTAAGATTCTTTGAGTGGCTGTGTGTTTAAGTGACCTTCAGAGGAAGGTGCCATCTGTTGGGTTGATGTGGTGGCAGATGGTCGTTCTCCCTGAGAGAGTTGGTCAAGTAGTTTTTGCAGCCTACTGACTTCCTCCTCTAGGATTATGTTCTGGGCAAGAACATCATAAAAGAAGCCCAGGTCATCATCAGCAGATGCTGAATCACCTGACCTCCTGGTTGTAGCAGGATGTACATGCACTGGGTGTAGACCAGATGTAGCATGTGCCCCTTTGTCTTGGAACTGGGGACTTCCAGCCTCAGGACTTTGTCCTTCATCAGCTGTTGCCTCTGGTGAGGTCTTAGTTATGTTACCAACCTCAGCCTGATCATATGCGGATTCAGAAGAGATGGCAGCCTCACCAGATGTTCTGATCTCCATATCCACACCAGGAGATAGAACATTTAAACCCTGGTGTTGTGGGTTGTCAGAAGCATGCGTATTATCTTCCTCATTGTTGTTGTTCTCCCCTTTGTTGGTGGTTGTAGGGGAGGAGGAGAGGCATGCAGCTGAGTCAGCACATTGGCAATTATAATGGTTGGGCTTTGAGGGGCATTTGCATGGGGAGAGGGGATAGAAGCTGATTGCATCGGGGAGAGGGATGCTCTTCAATGATAACCTCCTCAAGTGAGAGAGGTCTCAGTAATGTGGTTTCCCCTGAAGTGGTTGCAACAGGATCCTTTTGAGAGGATACCTGTGCGGCTGTTGCTGGTTGAGTCTTGAACACTACAGGAGGGTTTGAACTAGTAGGCTTATCCTGTTTGGGTGGTACAGGAGCATCATCAGGGGACTTATCTCCCTTATTAGCTTGTTTGGGTTTGGATTTGGCTTGGTGGGGACTTTGGATCTGGCAGTTGAAGTTGTGGGTTCCTTTTGCTTGGGTTTGAGCAAACGGGCAGCTTCTTTGAGAGATTGGTTGGAGTTATGCCGAGTATACCTCAGCGAGAACAACTGGTGCAGGGACTCCAAGGCAAACAAGGCCATCAGTTTGTAATTCATTTAAAATTATGGCCATCAGAAACCTGGGATATAATAGCCATCTTTTTCCCACAGGTTTTTGTGCCAGATCTTTGATTTCTAGAAACACAATTTGTGACAAATTTAAAGGTTGGTGTTCTAGAATTGAATATAATACCTGTTGCCACCGGGAAGATATTTGATCCCATGAGGATGTCTTCGAGGCTAAGCAAACATTCACCATATGAAATATCAGTCGTTCAGCATCAAGGAAGTTCTTCTTCAGTATGGTAGCAGCTCGAAGATTTCCGTCGTACCCATTGTTGAGGAAGGACATATCAGTTGTGCCCTTCGGATACTCAGTCACAGCAGTAGCATCTTGTAAATTTAGCACTCGACGAATGCTATCAGGTGTAACCTCTACTTGTTTTTGGTTGACCAATGACCGAACTGAAATTTGGCCGGAAGGCACATCAGTGTGAACGTAGGCATTGGACCAAAACTGACTTAGTGACTCTAGGTAGATGGTCGGGTTTAAGAGCAGAGCAGTACTATACTAAGAATCAACCATTAGGTCTATGGCGTGATCAAACTTTGTCCAGAAGGCCGATTTCGTGAGGTAGGCGACGCAATTATGTCTGGGTTTTAGACTTATAGTTGCCATTTTTGAGAGTATGAAGGTCAGAAAAATGGCTAATGGAACGTTTGAGAAGAAGACAGGTATTTATAGGGTTGGGATATGAAAAGGCTGAAAGAAAATTATTGAAGGTTTTGGTGTGGTCATCAGCTGTTTGAAACTACTGATGACGTGGTATTAACCTTCAGAGGTTTAAAACGACTGACAGTGGTGGTGTTGTCATCAGTTGTTATAAAACAACTGAAGACTTGGTTTTGACCATCAGACGTTGAAACAGCTGAAGTCTTGGTGTTAACCATCAGTAGTTATGAAACTACTGAAGGTAGTGGTTTTGACTTCATATGATGTAAACAACTGAGGACTTGGTTTTTGTCATCAGTAGTTGTGAAACTACTGAAGACAGTGGTCTTGCTTCAGTTGTTTTAGAAACAGCAGTTGTAGAAACAACTGAAGAGAAATTACTCATCAGCAGTTTTCATCAATTCTTAGCTTTTCAGCTGTTTCATACTATCCTCAACACTTACTCATCAGACTTTTCATCTACTTTTCAGGTGTTTCATAGGACATCAGTACTTATCTATTTTACTGATTTCAGTAGTTGTAACTACATCAGTAGTTTAGAACAGATAAAGTACTTCAGTACTTGTGAGGCATTTAGCCTTTAGTAGTTATAAAAACTACTGAGGGTAAAAGAACTCATCAGTACTTATATGTGACATGGTTACCAATGATCATCAGTACTTAATACTGAGATCATCAGTAGTTGTCACTTATTCTAGCTGCAGCATACCAATCCTTAACACCAGGTTGTGGAAAGTTGAACTATCCAAAGGCTTAGTAAAAATGTCTGCAAGCTCATCAGCACTAGGCACAAACATAGGATTAATTAGACCCTTTTCAAAACAATCTCTTATAAATGATGTCTAATTTCTATATGTTTGGTCCTAGAGTGCTGGACTGGATTTTTGACAATGCAAAGAGCTGAAGCACTATCCATTAATAACGGAGTCTTAGTCACTGTAATGCCATAATCCAAAAGTTGATTCTGAAGCCAGAGTACTTGGGATGTACAACTTGCAGCAGCAATGTATTCGGCTTCAGAAGTGGATGTAGCAACAGATGTTTGTTTCTTACTCTGCCAAGAATCAAACAGTTGCCTAGGAATTGACATCCACCAGAAGTTGATTTCCTGGTTAACTTACACCCTGCATAGTCACTATCAGAGAAAGCAACTAATTTGCAAGAGTGCCCAGTGGAATACCATAAACTAGAGATTATGTACCTTGCAAATATCTAAAGATCCTCTTGACTGCAATCAGATGAGACTCTTTAGGTGCAGCCTGAAATCTAGCACAAACACATGTAGCAAACATAATATCTGGTCCTAGAAGCGTTAAATACATCAAGGACCCAATCATACATTTGTAAGCGGTTCATCAAACAGCTTTACCTTTCTGATCAATATCCAATTGTGTGGTGTTGCACATGGGATAGAACAGGGCTTACAGTTTTGTAAATCAAACTTATTTAAAAGATCCTTTGTATATTTAGACTGAATGAATGAAAATTCCATCAGCTGTTTTTGTTTGATTTTGCAAGCATAGAAAGAACTGTAATTCTCCCATTGCACTCATTTCAAACTCTTCCTTTGCATTATTTTGTGTAAAATCATCACACAACGTAGGGATAAAGGATGCAAATATAATATCATCCAACATAAATTTGAACAGTAGCTTATGCTGATCCACCTTCTTAATAAATAATGTTTATCTAATGGGCCTCTAGTGAAATTAATTTTGCAGAAGAAAGTTAGATAATGTCTCTACCAGCTCTAGAGCTTGTTTCAACCCATAAGAAGCCTTATCAAGCTTGTATACCCATTCTGGGTGTTTGATTATTGTAGGACCTGTATTCGACTGGTATTCGACTGAAATACCTAGAGATCACGTGTATACCGGATCAAATAGTGCGGAATCCTATTTGATTGGCGATCCAATCAGTGAGAACACACGAAGAATCAATCAAGGATTGAAACTAACGTTAGAAATCGATAAGGAATCGATCTAATGTGTTCTATGAACTTGGAGAACGATTTGGAAGGTTTCTGGACGGCTAGGGTTCGTATGGAATTGAACTTGATCGAATCTCCCTGTTTTTCACGAATTGAGTTGTATTTATAGGTTGGCACTCTCAATCGTGCGACTGAACCATTAGTTTGGTTCAGTCGTGCGATTGAACCATGCGGTTGGTTCATTCGTGCGACTGAGTGTTCAGTCGTGCGATGAGCCAATCTTATGTTACAGTCGTACGACTGATCCAGTCTCCTGGTTCAGTCGTGCGACTGAGTCAATCGTATGAGGTTCTTCATGCTTATGGTTCATTCGCATGAGCCATTCGCATGGAAACTTCATTAAGTTAAGTTTGAATGTTTTAGTTAATTAATATAATATTATATGTAATCATTCAAGTAATCATAAACTCAATCAATTCATTTACGACTCATTAATGAACTATTAAACATTATAACCAACAGACTATCAACATCAGTTCATTAATCATACCAAACAAGATCTATTACATCACATATCACGATCTAGGGACATACATGTATCAACAAACTCCCCCTTGGACCTAGATCTCTCTAATGTCTTGTTTTCTTCATTACCTTCTCATATTTCTTGTACTTGTCCTCTTGTGTGACTCCCGCGTGAATATCAAACGCGAAACAAAGTCGTATAACATTTTGGAACTGGAGGGCTTGTACAATGTCTTGTGTGTCATAGAACAGTGGCCACTTGTATAATGTATAGACATCATTAGCAGACAAGTTGGTTAGCCACATTGGGTCGAATACCCTGACAGTATCCATTTGATCCCCTTTGTTCAGAACTATGACAGCTTCAGCAGTTCTCCAATCATAGTACCACCATTTGAAGTGTGGAGTGAAGTCCTGTGGCATTTCCCTGAGAGGGATTCTCGACATAGTGCGAGGAGGACTCCACTTCAACACAATCTTAGGTTTTCCAGTAATGGCATCCATCTCAGACCTTCTAATATACCTTGTAGGTTGTTGAGGTCTGAAGTTAATCCATCTGGTGTGGTACTCTTTCTTGAGGGCAGCCTCAAACCAGCCTGACATTTTTCTCGGGTCAGCATACAACAGCTTCAACTTGGCCAGCTGGTTGAGCTCAAATCCAGGTAGAGTCTTTAGATCATGTGGAAATCTAAAGTACTCTATGCCCTTTTCCCTCTTAACGGCATAAACGTTAAGATCATCAAAATATGCCCATGCTATAATCCTGCCTGACACCATAAGATGTTTTTGACGCTGTAGAACTTGGTGTAGGCATCCCTCTTCGGTGCATCACGTTGGGCTCTGACTTCTTTAAAACATTCAGCCCATTCAGCCTTTCGAATGTATACATCATCGTTTGAGGCTTGGGCTGTTCCTTCGGTCTTTCCTGCTTCCTGCTCCATCTTGTCTAGTACCTCAAACATATCACTGACTAGGGACTCACCCAGATTGGGGACCACATTACCCGCGTTGTCAGCGTATTGAGGGTACTCTTCAGCAGCAATATCTTCAACCTCAACTTCATCAACGTCGTGTAGTTCGTCGTCACTGGTTGAATCAACTGTTGGAGCATCCTTGACAATATCATCAGGATTGAGTCTGAACATTTCTGCCAGTTGCTCGTTAGATAGGTCGTGAATTATTTCACCTTCTTCAGGTGTATAACTCACTGACCTTCTGACAATCCCTTGCAGATCAAGAATCATTGTGAGTTGAGACTTGACCTGTTGAAGGGGAGCAATATCAAACTCATCTCTGTGGTACTTTGGATCTGTTTGATTTACACATTTCACATTCAAATCATTAGTAATATATCAAACAAAATGCATTAAGTTAATATAAACATTCAGTACATCGTTTTTCAATACAGAATACAAAAGTAATTAAATACATAAACATCCACTATTTACTTTTATCCTGTATGCTAGTCTCTTCGTGTGAAGGTGCAGAAGTAGAAGCTGACTGATCCTGTCGGTTCTTTGTTCTCTGCTCTTGACCGGGAGCTGAGACAGATTCAGCTGCTTCTCCTTCTTCAGTCTCTTCATCTGCACACCACTCTTCTGTTTTCTCTTCATCAGAATCACTGTCATCATCATCATCATCATCCTCACTATCTCTTTCTCCATCCTTTATCTTTAGAGGTTCCTCCTTTGATCCTTTCAATTTTAGCAAAATGGACCTCTTTGCCTTTTCCAACTCTTCTATCTGCTTACCTGCTGTGACGCTTTGTGCTCGGAGTTGGTCCAACTGAGTGTTCTGAGCAGCCAATTTCTGGGCCTGCTCCTCAATAGCTCGATCCTGCTCTGCAATTTTCTGCGATTGTGCAGCAGTCAGGTCGGTGAGCTGGCGGATCTGAGAGGTCTTTTCCTCATCAGCCGCCAGCAGTCGTAACACCATTCTATTTAAGGCTGCCAGCTGTTCCTCTACCCCGATTGGAGGTAGAGGAGATCTAGAGGTGTGTGAGGGGTAGGCTGAGGGCTCGGTTTGGTGGCTAGTGGTGGTGGTGGAGGTGGTGAATATCGGGTAAGGTCTGGATGATGGTGGTGGTGAGTGTGGGGTGAATGAAGTAGTGGGTGGCAGGGGTCTGGCTTGTGGTGATCGTATGGTGGATGTGGTGGTGATGAAGGATATATGTGGTGTGAAGGCCTTCTCTTTTTCCTGGCCATGGGGTTGAGCCATCCGTTTTCTCCTCGTTCCCCTCGAGGTGGATGCTCCCCTTTCAATCCCGCCTGAGGACTCCGGAGCATATGATGGATCAGTCTCTGTATCTCCGGAGCCTCTCGGTTGTTCACCGACAACCCTCAACCCGTGTTCTGTGGGAACCACTTTCCTTCCCACAGTCCGGGTCAATGGCTCCTCATCAGATTCATCTTCATCTTCCTCGGTAAGCACAAAATCTTGATGGAATCCTGCTGACTCAGTTACCTCAGCAGGTGAGACAGACACCGAGGGAACAGAGTCAGACACGTGCCTCGGGATGGAACAGCCTCATCCTCAATGTCATCCTCCTCAGAATCATCAGTAGGGAGGACAATTGGCTCCACGTCGGAGTCACTGTCCTCGTGACGCCATTGGCGTCTCCCGGTGCCACATAGCTTTCATCTGCTAAGTGGCCAATCATTCTCTTCACTTGGGGCTTAATCTGCTTTCCCCTGTAAACTCTCATCCTGCCCAAGTAGTATCATCCATTATTTCCAAGGCCACTGCGTCATGACTCTCTTGGGCAACTGTGGCAGCTTCTCGTTGAAGATGAGCTGTAAGAATCTGGGGTACATACAGAACCCCTCTTTTCCTTTACCTCCAAATTCTCCACCAAGTAGGAGAATATCATGCTGGAAAAACTAAAGGGGTGGTTCAGAACCAGTGCCACGTAGGCATTTTGAATCTGGTCTGAGAGGTCGTCAAACCACCCCTCCTGAAGCTCACTACTTTACGTCTGTACTAGTTGACTGGCGTATGCTTTACTGAGCCACTCTTTTGAGCCCCTGTCATCCGCTACTTAGCCTTACATCCTCTACATCAATGGATGTAGTTTTGTAGGATCATCATCCTCCTCCACGATCTAGGACCCTCTGAATATCGGCGGCAGAGATCTCAATATCATGGCCCAGTATGGAGCTCCTGATACAGTAAGGCTCACGAGAGCCCACCGAGGCATTTTCCCAGAATGCCTGATGGTGATCTGTAAGGCGTGCAAGGAGTGGAGATCGCCTTATAGATCCGGGACCGTCTAAAATGCAATTATGTCGGTAAACTCAGCCCCGTTCCTGGTGGTGTGATCCAAGTGGGCACAGATGTTGTGCTTGGGATTTATGGTCCACTTTTCTGCCATTTATCTGTAACACACAAGACATAGAACTATTAATACATAAGACATGAAAACTTCTGTTCAAGTGTAAAGTTGAAAGTCATTGATTCATTCGTGCGAATGAATCATGCGACTGAAGTCAGTCGCCTGTTGAGACAGCGACTGAGTTCAATCGGTGTTTGAGACATGCGATGAGTGATTGTTCAATCGGCTGAGTGAGGCATGCGATTGAGTTCAATCTGCCGACTGAGACATGCGATTGAGTTCAATCTGCCGACTGTACTCATTCGGGTTCATGTGGTCACGTCGAATGATCCAATCGCAAGGTTCAATCGTGCGATTGGAGTTCATTCGAAGACCAGTCGCTTGCCCCACTGTTCGATCCCTGTGGGTCGAATCTTGACCCTTCTAAGTCTTTTAACAGTGTGTGGTCCATAGTCTCGTATACTTGTCACTAATAACCTATTAAACTCAATTTAAATAACATTTTGCTTCATTTACATAGGTGATTCGTTCGCAGTGGGTTCTTGATTTAATCCAATGTCGCTATGTAGTCGGTGAGTGATTTTGGTAGGATTCAAGGAGTAGTGTACCTGTAAAACGTCACTGGAATGTAGAATCTTAACCGCAATGTATATCAGAATCGGAGGCAATTTCGACAGGGTAACGGTAATGAACGCGATTCGGGGTGTTTTGGGAGTGATGAGTGATATGCGATCGATTAAGACCCTTAAATACTAACCTAGGTTCATTCGGCCGACTGGCCTCAGTCGCTCAGTTCAATCGGGCGACTGAGGTTCAGTCGTACGATTGGCCTAGTCAATCGCATTCAGTCGGCCGACTGAGTCTCAGTCGGTCGACTGACTCATTCGGTCTCCTTCATTCGCCCCTTTAGTTGACCGACTGAGCCTCAGTCGGTCTACTGTTTCATTCTCCCCCTTCCATTCGGTCGAATGAATCAATTTCATGTCCATTCGGCCGATTGGAAGCCATTCGCATAGTTGGTCGATAACCATGATCCACTAGTGCGAATGGGTCACACTTTGTGAGTTTACAGTCATTTTTAACATTTACTATTCAGACCCTTTTCACTTTTGATAATAACATTGTAAGCTCTTAACCAATTCCGTCACTTCAGACGTGACCTTTTAAATTTTAAAACCATGTGGCCATCTCAGACATGACCCCTTTTAGGTAAGTTAATTCCTTTCTGATTTCCTGATGTAGTCCGACAGACAAACAAATTAAAAGATAAACATAGTAACTTAAACTAACTACACAACTAAAGTTTATGTTTGGACTTTTTGTGAGAGATAAAACCCTAAGATGAAAATCTAATGGATTTGATTAGGAGTAGACAGCTTTAACTTAGATTGATCATATCTGGACAAATCAATTTTGGAATCATACAGGAATATCAACTCATTTTGGGACTTGTTATTAAAGCTCTTTGATGCTTAAATTCTCGGTGTTCATCCAGAGTCGTTAGCAACTTAAGGAAATCATACTGAAACTCTTAGATCTTCACATTGAGTTGAACTTTTGAGAATGTAGCCACTAAGATTGTCAGTATATTTGTCCACTTAAATCCATACACAGACTTTTGACGCAGACTGGTGACTGATTTAGGTTTAATTATTTCAGCTAACATTTGTGGATCCCACACTTATATGGTAATCAACATTCCTCAGAGGTTTTGAGCGGTCTACGGGTATTATTACAAGAAGAGACTATTCTTAGAGCTTTCAAAGAGAAGCCTGTCCTCAGGTCAGTGCCATCGCACAGCAGAGAGGCGGCAAACAACAATGAATTCTAGAATATCTAGGTTATGCTTATCCTCAGGTCAGTGCCATCGCACAGCAGAGAGGCACACAACCTATCTCCTTGTTAGAGCAGCTTACTTTTATTTACACAAAATGCACCAACAACATGAGCCATTAGCTTTATTGCATTTGTCTTCATTTTTTTCTTTGCTCTAATTTGGTCATCCGCACACTTTTGTGGCGTTTAAATGCTCATTACCCCTTATTGGAATATATTTGATTGTGTTAACCAGTGATAAGATGGAAGTCCACAGTCAGTTGAACAACTTAGTTTGATCTTGAGATCACCAATCAGGTCTAATTGTCTATTGTGTTGAATCTACCAACATATCATTTGTGGTCTAGCAGCCTCTAAGTCTACTTTCTCTGTGTCACCTTAGGAGTTGCCAGTTTTCTATCATTTTCCCTTTTTAATTGCTTAGACTACACAGACTTATACTTTGAACTTTTGCATCTTTTCAAACCTTAAATTTTAAATCCCTCTTGATTTGTTCCTGTGTACTATCATATTCCAAGGTATTGAATCAGTATCACAGACACATTCTACCTTATTTCAGCTAGTTACCCCTTCTCCCTCATTTTTTTTTTATATTAACTTGCTGACATATTCTCCCCCTAAAATACTAAAATCATTTCGGATTTAATTATTTTTGGATTTTAATAAACAGCAAGGTAACATGAAGTTAAATGTAACAGACAAAAAAAACAGATAACATAAGATAAAATAAACTTTAACGAAACTACATCGGACTACACATTATTCTCATCAGGAATTACCTCACTTTTCTTTTTAACGCCGTTGACCTCTAGCAAGTATTGAAAACGTGGTTTATCAAAAGCTTTTGTATAGAGGTCAGCACGTTGAAAATCAGTATTAATTTTAACCACATCTATTAAGTTCTTTTCAAAACAGTCTCTTATGAAGTGGTATTTAATACCGATGTGTTTGGTCTTAGGATGTTGAACCGGGTTTTTGGTTACTGCAATTGCAGCAGAGTTATCAACAAAAATAGGAGTAGACGAGAATTTCAAACCGTAATCCCACATTTGCTGTTGAATCCAAATGATTTTGGAACAGCAACTTGCAGCAGCAACATATTCGGCTTCACAGGTTGACAATGCAACCGATGTCTGCTTCTTACACTGCCATGTAACTAATCTTCTCCCAAAGAATTGACACCCTGCTGATGTAGACTTGTAGTTCATTTTGCAGCCTCCATAGTCCGAGTCACTATACGCTGTGAGCTCAAAATCGTCATCATGAGGATACCACAACCCCAGGGTGGGTGTACCCTTTAGATAGCGAAAGATCCTTTTGACCCCGATCAGATGATTGACCTTAGGTTTAGCCTGATATCTGGAACATAAACATGTAGCATACATGATATCAGGTCTTGAGGCAGTGAGATACATGAGGGATCCAATCATTCCTCGGTACATAGTGGCATCTACAAGATCTCCACTCTCATCAGGTGCTATATCATGATTCGTAGCAAGTGGAGTCCCAGCAGCAGAAGCATTCTCCATGTCAAAGCGACTGAGAATGTCTCCTACATACTTGGTCTGATGTAGAAAGATCCCATTAGGTGTTTGATCCACCTGTAACCCGAGAAAGAACTTCATCTCCCCCATTGCACTCATCTCAAACTCTTTCTTCATCACTGCTTCAAACTCTTTGCATAACTCTTCGTTCTTTGACCCGAAGATTATGTCATCAACATAGATCTGTACAAGCAGTAGGTCACCATCCTTTTCTTTAATAAACAGTGTACAGTCAATGACTCCCCTGCGAAAGCCGTGTTTCACAAGATGAGTCGAGAGTTTCTCGTACCAAGCTCGAGGAGCTTGATGAAGCCCATATAAAGCTTTGTCGAGCTTGTAAACTCTATCCCGATGATAAGGGTCTTCAAATCCCTCGGGTTGACTGACATAGACTGTTTCCCTTATTTCACCATGAAGGAATGCACTCTTCACATCTAATTGGTAGACTTTAATCTTCATGTACGAGGCATAGGCGAGGAAGATACGAATAGCTTCCATCCTTGCCACGGGTGCAAACACTTCGTTATAGTCAATACCCTCGACTTGGCGAAAACCTTGAACCACCAGTCGAGCTTTGTTCCTTATGATGACTCCTTGGTCATCCTTCTTACATTTTAGTACCCATTTGGTGCCAATGACTTTAGCACCTTTAGGTCTATCTACCAGTGTCCATACACCTAACTTCTTAAACTGCAGAAGTTCTTCTTGCATGGCACTCACCCACGCCTCATCATTTAGTGCTTCACTGACATATTTTGGCTCAACCTGCGAGACAAAACATCGATAAGCACCATCATGAATGTAACCCTTCTCCATAACTGAGGCGTAATCAGCTGAGTATAGCTGATTTCGGGTTTGTACTCCTGATCGGACATCTCCAATAACATTGTCAAGGGGATGATAGACGTTTAGTCGTGATCCTGGAGTAGTCGGCACAGTCACCTCCGAACCAAGATTGTGAACATTTTGGTCTGCATCTGAGGAGGTTGGAGTTTGAGGTTCCGAAGTCGAGGGTGCATCACTTGTGGATGCTTGTGGACTTTCAGGAACTGGAACCTGTTCCTCCTGACCGTTCTGGTCATCTGCTTCAGTTTCATCTTCAGAGGAGGAGTCACTTTCATCGACTACCCCTTCTGACTGAGTAGATGACTCTCCCTGTGTGCTGGATGGAGTGTTTAGTATATCATACATCATCCTAGTAGCTAACTCATCATCCGAGGGAGAGAGAGGGATGTTGAAGGATTTGAAGAATCCATCATAATCGAAGAAGTATGCAGGTCCTTTGCCTGTAGGTGGTGTGGTATATCTCTGAACGTCGACATTACACCACACTTCTACAAGACCCGTTGAGTTATTGTAAACTCGCTTGTTCGGTATGTTGTATCCTAGAAAAATTCCTTCAACTGCCTTCTCGCTGAATTTTCCTTCTTGTGTCTTCTTCAGAAGTGTACACGGTGCGCCAAAAGGTTCAAGATACTCCAAATTCGGTTTGCGTCTTTGAAGTAGCTCATAACATGTCTTTCCGTGGCGCTTGACTATTAGGACTCGGTTCAGTGTATAGCAAGCATTTGCCACTGCCTCGTTCCAGAATTGGATAGGCAGTTTCGAGTCTGCCAGCATAGTCCGGGCTGTTTCTATCAAGCTCCTGTTCTTTCTCTCAGCAACTCCATTCATCTGAGGTGTGTAGGCAGAAGTGAATTGATGCACAATTCCCTTTTCCTTGCAGTATGCCTCCATCCCTTGATTCTTGAATTCTGTCCCGTTGTCTGAGCGTATTTGTCGAACTTTGAGCTTGTAGAGTGATTCCAGTGTGGTTACTAATTCCTTGAATGTCTCCAAAGTTTCTGATTTTGATTTCAGAAACATTACCCAAGTGAACCTTGAGTAGTCATCAGTGACCACATAGCAGTACGCGTCGCCTGCAATGCTCCTTGTACTAACTGGACCGAACAGATCCATGTGAAGAAGCTCAAGAGGAAGTTCTATTGAATGAACTTTCTTTTCCTTATGAGACTTCTTTGTCTGTTTGCCTTCTTGCAAGCTACACAAAAGTCAGGAAGTTGGAAGTTCTTGACATTCACTCCTCTAACTAAATCCTTCTGAATCAAATGATTCATCTTCCTTTGACTAATGTGTCCCATTCTCCGATGCCAGGAGATGGAATCCTTCTCAGTAGCTTTAGATAAGAAACACTGAACCTCATGATCCGTTGTGGCAGCTGTTGACAGATCCAAGACATAAAGGTCTTTATATCTTGAAGCAGTCATCAGAACTTGGTCTTCTGGGATCATATATTCTTTCTTCAGCACGTAACACTTCTGATTATCGAAGACGACTTTAAATCCTTTATCACAGATTTGGGACACAGAAAGTAAGTTGTTCTGAAGTTGTTGAACGTAGTTCACTTTATCAAACTTAACTTTCTGATTTCCCACTTCTCCCTGAGCTGTGATATAGCCTCCTTTGTTTCCTGCAAAGGAAACATGCCCTCCTTTTATTTGTTTGACGTTAGATAAAAGGGCGCTATTTCCTGTCATGTGCCTGGATGCTCCGCTGTCTATAATCCACGTGTTAGTCTCAGCACTATATCGAGCACCCTGCGCATACAAAGTAAAAGAATCAGTTTAGGTTAGGAACCCAAGCTTTGACTGTCTTGGGTTTCCCAGAGGCATCACACATCATAAACTCCACCCATTGACCCTTAGAAGGTGAGGGTAGCTCAGGTTCTTTCTTGTTATCAGTATCAGACACGAGGGTGGATTTTTCTTTCCATAAGCCAGATTTGTGCAATGCCTGTTTATGATAAACAGTCGTCTGGCTTACAGGTTGGACTTTAGGGTCACTAGCTCTTCTAGGTGGAGTTAGAGAACTCCGCTTAGAAGACCTAGGTCTAGAGTCCAGAAGATCAATCTTCTTCCTAGGTGTCTGATAGAAATGACAGTCGGAAGCAATGTGTCCACATTCTCCACAGTTGTAGCATGACCTGCTATCAACTTTATGAGTAGACTTTCTTTGTGGAGAAGTGCGTGACACTCTAGTAACATCAATCACTTTAGTTTTTGACTCTTGGATGTTTGATGTTTTCTCTGGTATAACAAACTTTACTGATTTAACCTGTTTTCCTTTTTGGTTAACTGGTTTTTGACTTGAAGCATGTGAAAAAGTAACATTTGAAGTCCTTTTAGGTTCTGATTTGACTCTATTTGACCCTGACTTTAAATTAACTTTTTCAAATTCATTTTCCAGGTTAACACATGGCAATTTACCCTTTGCCTTTGAAGTGGCCTCCTTTTGTTTCTTACCAGATTCAGTAGATGAACATGAGGTGTCTGGATCAGTAACAAGAGGAGTGGTCACCACATGATCCTTGATGGGGTTATTATTTACTGGTCTAGACTTGGTGTTCATCAAGGTCTCAGGTGGTGGTGGAACCACTTTGTAGCCTAATCCCTCCCCGTTATTCCTTTCTCTTACTAAGTGTTGAACTATGTGTGAAGAACTAGTCCAACTATGCAGTTTCTGTTTTAATGAATTAACTTCGACTTCTAAAACTGCTTTTGTTTCTTAGTGTCTTCTAGGGAGTTAAGATAGTACCTAATGTCGTTTGCTTGGTTAAAAGCCACTACTTCGGTTTCCCTAAGTTGTTTGGTCAATAGGTCTATCTTTTCTTTATAACAATGCTCATTTTGTTTTAGCACTCTATTTGCCTCAGTACACAGACGTAAATCTTTTACTAAGTTATCATTATGGTCTAATAACCTAGCAAATTTTTCATCTATGCTCTTCCTAAACGTGTCACAATCAGAACAAGCATGGTTATTAAAAAGTCGGTCAGTGGTACTTACCTGAGTTGGTTCAGAAGTATTAGCCATCAGTGCCGCATCAGATGATTCTGGTTCTGTCGACTCTGGCTTTTCTGTCTCTGAGGTGGAAACTTCCTCATTTGGCTTGTAGCTGACCTCGGCTGCAGTTGTTTCTTCACTATGTGACATTGCAATTTCAACTGCTATATCACCTTCACTCGCAGAATCATCGTCAATATCCTCGACACTGGCAATGTTAGATTCTCCTGGTGAGACAAACCTGAAACTCCAATCCTGTCCTTCATCATCATGAGCAGTTAGTGCTTTAGGGTCCTTGTTTGATGAAGTAGAATTAGAGGGTTGCTTGTCCTGGCGAGTAAATGATGAGAACGGGTTCCCATTCCCCGTCTTCTTTGGCTTGACACATTCTCGTTTGAAGTGCCCCTTCTCCCACAGTTAAAGCAGGTCACTTTACTCTTGTCGAAGCCAAAGGTGGTGTCCTTAGTAGCAACCAAGTTCTGTCCAGTCTTTTTCACAAACTTTTCGCCCTCCGAACAGCACTTGCTAAGGCCCACATTATATCCATTCTTTCAAGCTCCATCTCATCCACCTGCTCGTAGTCCTCATCTGCCAGATGGCAGTTTCCAATCTTCCCAGCAACAAGTCCATCATATGAATGAACCACTGCTGCTAAGAGATCCATATGCTCTCGTGCTACTTCCACGGTCACATTACCGAAGTTCTCCGTCTTCAGTTTGGTAGCGTTTGCTTCTGATCCAATATGATGGGTACATGATGACCCAGACGTGTCTGATCCAGAAGGAGAAGTGTGTGGGACCTGACGAGCTAGACACAAAAGCAGTCTGGAGGGGTGCTCCAGATGCCTTTGCTTGAGGTGTGGCGTTGTATAAAGCTGGATTTTGTGTGTACGAAGACTTCTGAGCTCTATACTTCATCCTTAGTGCTTCTTCTCGCAATTTAAGAATGAAGTCATTTATATCCAGCTTTACAAGGATTCCATTCTGTCTCAGGTTAGACACGAATGTAGCCCACTTATCAGGCAACCCGTCTGCGAAGTTGCTTACTTTTTCTTCCATGGTAGTAGCCACTCCATGTGTATGCAATTCGCTCATCAAGTGGTAGAATCTATCTATGACGTCGTCCAAGCTTTCATTACCAATTGATGAGAAGTTATCGAATTCCTTCTTTAACTCCTTTGCTTTGATTGCCTTCAATGATGCATTACCATCATATCTCTTCTCTAGTGCATCCCACAGTTTCTTGGACTGCTTGTTCTCGGAATACTGGTGGAATATGTCTTTGGGGATAGACTGAGTGATCAATGCATCAACTCTTTTCTCTGCATTGTACTTTACTTTCTGTGCATCTGTCATCCCGCTTAATGTTAGTTTAACTCCATCAGCTCCCACTGGTGTACTATAACCTATCTCAATGGCTTCCCACAGATTAGGATCTACTCCATTAAGGTAGATCTCAAAACGTTGTTTCCAGTGGGGAAACTCATCTAAAGTCAAAAGCTTTGGTGGTTTATTGTGATTCCCCACCTCACTCTCAAGCAGCAACAGATTCTGTATCCTTGAGTCTTCCCAGCAGTAAAGGCTGACATCTGATCTTCCATGATGAATAAACTTATAATCTAATCAAACAAACTTTACTGATGCGACTGAAGGATGCGACTGAGCTAATCGTGCGTATAAGCTCTGCGATTGGTTCAATCGTGCGAATGAACTGGGCGATTGGTTCAGTCGTGCGAATGAATCTGGTACGTATGAGCTATGCGAACGAATGGTTCAATCGGCCGAATGAAGGTGCGACTAGGTCCAATCGTGCGTATGAGCAGTACGAATGGAGTCCAGTCGTACGAATGAGTCAGTCGTGCGATTGAAGCTGCTGTTTGCGAAAATTTCTAGGTTTGACGGTTTTCAGCCGTAAAAACTCGAAATTTTACAAGTTCTGATTGCCTGAGTCCGTAGAAACCAAACGTCGATGAGCAGGGAACTTCCAAGATCACTTTTGATGCCAAAGATTGCGTTTTTAGTGTAAAAACACAAACTTTATGCAATCTTGATTGAATCAACACGTAATCAAGAGCCAATAGCTCTGATACCACTTGTTAGGACCTGGTATTCGACTGAAATACCTAGAGATCACGTGTATACCGGATCAAATAGTGCGGAATCCTATTTGATTGGCGATCCAATCAGTGAGAACACACGAAGAATCAATCAAGGATTGAAACTAACGTTAGAAATCGATAAGGAATCGATCTAATGTGTTCTATGAACTTGGAGAACGATTTGGAAGGTTTCTGGACGGCTAGGGTTCGTATGGAATTGAACTTGATAATCTCCCTGTTTTTCACGAATTGAGTTGTATTTATAGGTTGGCACTCTTCAATCGTGCGACTGAACCATTAGTTTGGTTCAGTCGTGCGATTGAACCATGCGGTTGGTTCATTCGTGTGACTGAGTGTTCAGTCGTGCGATTGAGCCAATCTTATGTTACAGTCGTACGACTGATCCAGTCTCCTGGTTCAGTCGTGCGACTGAGTCAATCGTATGAGGTTCTTCATGCTTATGGTTCATTCGCATGAGCCATTCGCATGGGAACTTCATTAAGTTAAGTTTGAATGTTTTAGTTAATTAATGTAATATTATATGTAATCATTCAAGTAATCATAAACTCAATCAATTCATTTATGACTCATTAATGAACTATTAAACATTATAACCAACAGACTATCAACATCAGTTCATTAATCATACCAAACAAGATCTATTACATCACATATCACGATCTAGGGACATACATGTATCAACAATTATCCTCAAAACCTGGTGTTGACAACACATAAACTTTTCTTCTTATTTTACCATATAAACATGCACTTTTTAACATCCATTGGAAAACTTTAAGATTGTGGAGTGCAGCATAGGCTAAGAACCATCTAATTTGCCTCCAGTCTGGCTACAGGTGCAAAGGTTTCATCATAATCAATAACCTTCTTCTTGTGCAAACCCCCCTGAACCAACCAGTCTGGCCTTGTTTTCTTAACAATAAGCCCATTTTCATCTGTTTTATTCCTAAACACCCATTTAGTGCCTATTACACACTTACACTGGGGAAGAGGAACAAGCTCCCACATTTGCTACTTTTTGAACTGAAGAAGCTCAAGCTGCATTGCTTCAACCCAGCCATTGTCTCTAAGTGCAACATGGTGAAGAAGAGGAATCCTTTGGCTTGCACCACTTTTTCTGTGGTTTCAACATAGAACATCTAATTGGTTAACTCTTCCAATAGATGTTGAACCATCATAACCAGCTGAGTCTGATTTGTGATAAAGCTTTCAGCTCTTCAGACACATTGGTATTGGAGTTTGATAAGTTCCTATGTTGCACCTTCTTCTTTTGAGCAATCTCAGCTGTTACCTGTTTAACCCCTTCCTTTTTGGATTTCTTTTTGGACTTAAGGGTTACATGATTTGATGTTGCTGGTACAAATGTGGCTTCAAACTCAGTTTTCATTTTAACCATTTTCTCGTTAATTTCCTCCTTATGTTTGAGTTTGGATCCTCTTTTGTACCAACAATCATCTGTAAGATGATTGAGCAACCACATATTTCACATGGTTTCTTCTTCATCTTATGTTGATCATCAACTAAAGAGAATGAAACTACTGAAGACTTGTTCTTCAGTACTTTGGAAGCACTATTTGCTTTCTTGACTTCCTCTTTAGTAGTCTTCAAACCTTTCTCTACTAATAGTTTTCTTCTCTTCAGTGCTGACAGTAATTGGAGTTTGAACTTCAGATGTTAAATCTTGCTCTCCAGTCCTTTCAGGACTTCCAGAAATAACTCCTGAGTTGATCAACTCTTTGATCATGTGAGTGTCAGTATTTGAACCATCAAGATCAGGTGATAGGTTCAACGAGGGAATAATACTAACTTCAACTTCTGATGGTGCTCTATCAGAAAGTGAATCACATGATGAGGTGGATTGGTTATTGCTTTCTCCATCAGATTTCACTTCTGCTCTTGCAGCAAAATCTGTAGGAGGAGTAGTGTGGTTATAACCAATGCCAAACTTCACATTGGAAGCTGATTGCTTACTAAGAAGCATTTCAAAACCTTTGCATGATTGTACCCATCGATCACACTCTACTTGGGTGACTGCAAGGGTTTCTTTGAGGTCTTTGTACTTTTCTAAAAGTACCTCTTCCCTAGCCTTATCATCAGTGATTTGGCATTTAAGTTTATAAATCTCATCATTTTTCTCTTTAAGCATAGACTCAAACTCAGCTTTTCTTTTGGAAATGACCTTTTCTAACTCTATGTTCTTATTAATTAAAGCTACATTTGCTTCTCTAATAGAGGCAAATGCTGCTATGCATGTTTCAGAACATAATTTGGCCATAGCCTCAGAGGATACCTGTGATACCTGTGATGAAGAGGCATTTGAGGATGATCCATCTGCAGACTCCAGAGCCATAAGTGCCAGATTCCCAAAAGGACTGTCACCACCATGTTGACCAGCACCTGTGAACAGTTGTTCATGACCAGACATGTCATCTGGTAGACTGCTCCAGTCAACAACTCCAGGGGTGAAGAAGCTGTGTTGTTGAGGTTGAGGAGGTTGATGAGATTGAGATGGTTGAGGCTCCGGAAGAGCATGTGGTTGTTGAGCAATGGGTGCTTGAACCTGACTGGTTTGTGGCATGTAATAACAAGGGTAAGGATATGGCATTGGACCCTGAGGAACAAAATATGCAGGAGATTGTGGTTGAGAATGATGACCAGAATTGACAGGAAGTTGCCCTCTGTGTTGTTGACTATTGCCAGGGAAAGTCACAAAGGGTGCAGAAGAATTAGATCCAGATGATTTACATTCTCTAGCAAAGTGTCCAAGCCTATGGCATTTGTGACACCTCAACTTACTCTTGTCAAAACCAACTTTGATTTTGCCAGAGAGTCCTGGGAACTTTCTTCTAGTTCTTTTGTAGAACTTCTGAGATCTGATATTTATCAAGGCCATTTGGTTCAAAATATCCCTCTCTTCTAAGTCATCATCAGCAATCCCCTTGAGATCATCCATGATGAAGCATAGATTGTCATTATTACACCTAGTAAACTGACTATCAACACTCACAAATGCAGAATCAGAAGTGTTTGAAGAGAAATCAATATGCTCATCATACTGGCATTCAGATGAAGCATATTCTGACTCATGACCAACCAAGGCAGTGTTTCCTGGTACAAAGTCATCAGTGAGCTTTCCAGATGATGACAGTTTTCATTTCTGTTCTATCTCTCTCTCTCAAATGTGAGCAATTTCCCATGGAGTTGAGCGAGAGATAATTTGTCCAAATTTGCACTAGAGCGTAGGACAATAGTATATGTGTCCCATCTCTCAAGCAGTGATCTGAGAAATCTGTTATTCATCTGGCTATTGGTGTACTCATGTTTCACCATTTTTAATTCAGAGATCAAACAAGAGAACCGCTCAAACTGTTAAGTCAGTGTCTCACCCTTCCTATGAGAGAATGTCTCATATTGTTGGGCAAGGATTTCTCTATTATTTGCCAAGACCTCATCTGTTCCTCCAAATTGTTCTTTCAAGGCATTCCAGAGGTCATGGGCAGTTTCATAATGCATTAGCCCAGAATAGATTTCATTGGGCAGTGCCATGGCCAGAATTCCATGGGCTTTTGCATCAATCTCAAACAATTTCGTATCCTCATCTGAGTATTGCTCCCTCCTCTTTGGAACCATTTGATTGGTTTTCGGGTATTCACCATAGGCTTGTGTGGACCATGTACCACTGATGTCCAACAACCTGAGCTGTTAACAGACAGGTGATGGAGCATTCGTCGTTGCCATATGTTATACTCACTCCTAACCAGCATTGGAGGCTTGGTTGAGGAACCAGTATTATGAGAATCATTGGAAGGAGTAGTCATTTTAGAAAATTCAGACAAATTCAAGATAAGCAAAACAAATTTAGCTCAAAACCACTAAGAACCTCAATTAAAATAGCCAAAAGTGACAGAATTTCAATCTCTATAACAGATTCGTGCGAATTTGCTAGTTCAATCAAACTTAGAGCAAATGAGCAGTTTCAATGATCAATTGTTAGATCGATCAATGATTAACCTGCTCTGATACCATTTGATAGGATCTCAGCATCTAGTTCGATCGATTCGAATGATTTCAGCAGCGGAATAGAGTACCAACTAGCACAATTCGAGCAAGAACACCAAAGATATTGCAATGAACAGAATTAGTTATAGAGAGAGAAAGTTTCTGAAAAAAGAATATTTCATTCAATCACACGCTTTCGTGGTGGCAAAATGTCACACTTACAATCAGGTCAATCATCCCTTATATAGGAATGTCGTGGTGGAACATTCCTTATATAGGAGATGTGACGTCTGCTGATGTCACTTGATAGTGACATCTAACAGAATTATTTAAACAACTGAAACACAACTACTGAAGATGTCAAAATAGCTGACATCTTCTTACAAAAATACTAAGTGTTATCAGTTACTACAACTGCTGAAAAGAAACTACTGAAACTACAACGACTGAAGAACAAGCTCTTCAGTCGTTTTACAAAACTACTGAAAGTAAAAACATAAAACTACTGATATCACAACTACTGAAGAAGTACTCTTCAGCTGTTGTGACAAACTACTGAAACTTCAGCACTTGGTCTTCAGACTTGAACTTCAGACGTTTCATCAGCTGATGACTTCAGTAGATATCATCAGCTGATGTCTTCAGTCTTTGTCTTCAGACTTTGTACATCAGTTGTTGATCTTCAGCACTTGTGGACTCTTCAGCTGTTGAACTTCAGTACTTTGGTCTTCAGCTTCAGCACTTGTGTTCTTCAGCTGTTGAGCTTCAGCACTTTAGTCTTCAGCTTCAGCACTTGTGTTCTTCAGCTGTTGAGCTTCAGCACTTTAGTCTTCAGCTTCAGCACTTGTGTTCTTCAGCTGTTGAGCTTCAGTACTTGATCTTCAGCTGTTGAAGTCTTCAGCACTTGTCGAACTGCTGATGAAGCCTTCAGCAGTTGTTGTGATATCATATGGGACTTAGAGGTTTTCTGATCTTGGCTCATTGGTTCTTTTGGTCCAACAAATTCCACCTGTCGTGGAGGAGGCAAACCAGGCAAGTCATCAGGAAATACATCTGGGTAATCCCGCACTACAGGGATATTTGCCAATTTCTGCTCCTCTTCCTTCTTTTCCACCACATGAGCCAGAAAAGAGTAGCACTGTTTTCGTAAACTCCGGCGTGCTTTCATGCAGGAAATAAGCTTTAAGTTTCTCCCCAGTCTTTCTCCTTGAATTCTGAGTACTCCCCCGTCTGACATAGGGATTCGCACTACCTTGTCTCGACAAACAATCTCGGCCCCGTGTTTCGACAACCAATCCATTCCCACAATCACATCGAAACTTCCTAGCTCGAAGGGTATCAAGTCTATATCGAAGGTGTGGTTCTCTAATATTATCGAGCACTTTCTAATAATCTCGTTGGCCTGAACACCCTACCATTGGCCATCTCTACAGAGTAGCTAGTTTCTAGCCTACTAGGACTCAAATCGAGCCATTGCATAAATTCAGAAGATATAAAGCTATTGTCTGCTCCAGTGTCAAATAATACCGATGCAAAGTGATTATTGAGTAAGTGCGTACCCGTGACGACATTTGGGTCCTGACGGGCTTCATTGGCTCCAATGGCAAAAGCGCGTCCTCGAGCCGCGTTCCCCTGGTTTGTCGGGCCTTGATTTCCAGCTATAGCCATAGTCTGATGCTGGTTGTTATCTTGTTGGCCCGATGCCCGATTCAGTTTGGGGCACATGTTTCGGTAGTGATCAGGGCTTCCACACTCATAACAGCCCCTGGCGTTCCGGCGGGGTTAACCGCGTTGACTGGTGCGACCATATTCGGCGTTGTTCTGAAGTCTCTTGCTAAATGTCCCGGGCGTCTGTAGTTAGCGCACACCCGGCACGGCATAGCTGGGGGATGATGAAAGTTGCACCTGTCGCATCGGGGGTGCGGACCCACATATTCTCGCCTGCCCTGGGTCACGGCCACAAAATTTCTGGTTGTCTTGGCCCTTTTCTCGAATTTCCCAGCACTCGATCGGCTCGTTTCCCCAACTTCTTTCCTTTTCTCTGTTCCCCTGCCCAATACCCCTGTTCTCACCATTTCATCAGTTAGAGCGCCAGCCTTCAGAATCGCGCTTTGAATAGTAGGAGGAGTAGTAGCAGTTACCATTGCCCGGATTTGAGGCGCAAGTCCCCAAATGTACCTCTCTATCCTTTTTGATTCCGGGGTGACTAGATGTGGAACCAACCTTGCTAGCTCGTGAAAACGATCGGTGAAAGCTCCGTGCCCAGCCCCCACCATGGCATGATTCCAGAACTCATGCTCAAGTTTTTGCATCTCAATGAAAGGACAGTACTCCTCGATGATTAGGGCCTTGAACTCATCCCACGACATTTGCATCGCGGATTCTCTTCTCTAGCCTGAATCTGAGTGTTCCACCACGTTAGTGCCTTGCCCTGTAGTGAGCAAGTGGCGTACTTAATCCTTTGACTGTCGAGGCATTCGCTGATGTCGATCACGGCCTCCATCTTTTCAAGCCATCTGGTCAGAGCTATGGCTCCACCTTTTCCATCAAACTCTCGTGGTTTACAAGCCACAAATTCCTTGTACGAACATCCCCGTCTAGCATTCACAAGCCCGGTCTCATTAACAATTACAGTTTCGTTAACGGCTGTACCACCATTTCTGGTCTCCTGATTGCTTTCGTTCCCAGTCGGGTTACCGTTATCCTCATTATCATTGCCACCGTCCCCGTAGGGGTGAGAATTCTGAAGAACATCGCTCACTAGGGCCACGATAGTCGAAATTAGTGCGGGCAGCTATTGAGCGATCAGGGCTGCCACATCCGCGTTCCCTGTTCCTTGATTGTTACTGGCAGGAGCATCACTTGTTCTTGGGGTTCTTCCCCTACCTCTGCCCCTTGGGGCTTCAATTCTGCTACTATTACTGCGAGTAGATCTTCGAGGCGGCATGTTCTATTCATAAAAGAGGTAACATGTAAGCTTTAGTCACCATAAGATACACAAGTATTCCACTTATCAAGTTCCAATGTTCATGTTCCGGTTGGTCAAGATCACCATGCAGCCCATTTCAAGCATATTCTCGGTATACCGGTGATGTTTATATATAGGGTTCCCCGCAGCGTTCCCACCACACCCACGATGTACCGAGAATGATGCTCGATTCGGTTACATGACATCCGACTTTCCTTTTTATCATATCCATAATAATCCATCAAGTCAACTGAGAGCCCGAGCATGTAATCACGTATAGTCTGGTGGAGGTTGCCTATCTCGCATCCTTAAAGGACTCAGACATAGCCTCCTCGGGTCGGTCTCAGTATCCAAGGTTAAGCGCAGTATATGATCTATGAAGATCTCTTCGGGTCTCAATACCCGAATTTGGTTATGATAACTTGGCGCGCAGAGGGAACGGAAGATCTAATAGGAGCATCCCATAAAAGAGTGAGCACAAGGGCTCTCTCATAGGGTGAAAAGATCACGAAATAGATAGATAAACGAACAAGTAATGAGGAACACGTATGAGATACAAAATGCACACAACCCTGGCATGCAATCTACATGAAGGTTCCTAGGTTATAGTCTAGGTCAAGCGTATTGCCTAATTCTCTATAACCAATGGCTCTGATACCAGTCTGTCACACCCCCGCTAAGAGCGGAAACACGGGGGCGTAACGAGACGGGAATCGTCATAACACATGGTAAGCGATAGAGATGCAATAATAATAATGATGACAAGCGTGTCATGACAACACCCGACAACAAGGGGACTTGTGTCGTGTTTAGTCAGTATTCACGACAACATAGCCATAAGCATAAACATGATATAAGATAAACATAGGTAATAACATTGTATGCAATCCCACAACCCGGGAACAAGTTACAAAGTATAATGTTGTTTGAAACAGTTACAACAATTGTTTTCAAAAAGACAAGTTTGGCCCGAAAATGCATCCTAGGGTCTCCACTAAGGCAGCACACCTAGAACCTCAGCTAGTATGATCACCTGAAAAGATATGCTCAAAATGGTCAACAAAATTATTGGTGAGTTCGCAGGTTTAAAGTAAATAAGTAATTGATGCTGTATAAAGTTGTTGCAGAATACCGTGCATACAGTTATAAGTAAGCAAAATCACATGACAAGAGCTTTACAACCAAACCTAATGACGTACACAAAGAATCTTGTCGGAATATATTCACCCAAGGCCCGTACCTGGCTATTGTTGGTACTAACTAGTATACCAACACGAGGGTGGGGGTGTCAACCCAGTAGTACTACCAATACCTAACCGTCAGTTCCACACTGGAATTAAATGGTTGTAAGAAAGAACCACAAAGCAGACTCAAGCATGTATCAGATAAGTACCCACAAAACAGTAGCATGTTGATTCCAAGTATGTAAATTGTATGTATGTTGTACAACATAGAAAATGGGTGAGCATACTTTTCCCCCATGTTTATAAATGTTTGTAAAGTAGTATAAGCACAAAAAGGGGCCACGAAACTCACATGTTAAGTGGTAAGTATGAAAGATCGAGATTCCCAACAGTTGTATGCAGAGAACAGTCAACACCTATTGACAGTTATTGTTAAGCATTAATGACCTGTATAAAGCGTATAGTAATGTTTGGTCGGTTCGGGTTGTATCGGTTCGGTCGTGGGTAGCACACACACACAAGCGGACACACGTATCAGATCTTATGTAGATCCAAGTACTACGAGTAGTCGTCATTGCTTATGACATCCGTGAAATGATCTCGTGGTTAAGAAAGATAGCACTTGTTAAGTATTTGGAGTTCCAATTGGATTGTCGATAACTGTAAAATGTTAGGTTGTTTTCAATTGAAATAGTATGTGCATGTTGATAGCGTTGACTTTAATCTTTGGGGTCAAGCAATGACATTTTTACTGATGAGGCCTTATCAACATCAGACGTTCAAGGGGAAATTCACATTCAACATCATCAGTCATACAACAGGACCAGACGCTCGACTCAACGCTCCATCCTTACGAATCAACCTTCAATCGTACGAATCAGCTTCATTTGTACGATTGAGTCTTCATTCGTATGGCTGGCATTCAGTCGTACCACACAACACACATTCGCACGACCCAAACTCCATGCGCACGAATCAACCCTCAATCGTGTGAATTAGCTACTTTCGTGCGACTAAACCTTCATTCGTGCGATTGGACTCCAGTCGTGCGAAACACGCACGGTCGCATACATTCAGTCGGGCACCTGACTCAATCGCACACAATCATTCATACGCATGACTCAATCGCATACAAACTCATAGTCGCACGACATGCCTAGTCGCACAACTCAGTCGCACGATTGACTTAGACGCAAGATTCAGTCGCACGACTCACTCAGTCGCACGGCTCAATCGCCTGACAGACCCAGTCGCCTGAACTGCAGAATCGCGATTGTGGTCGGGCTGAGCAGTCCCCGTGCTGCTCTAAATGCGAGTTTTACACCACAAGGACTTCCAGAAACACTCTACAAACATACACAAACATGAAACACAAGCGGAAAGACCTCACACGCACCCACACGACCTCATGTGCTCGGATGAACCCGAGCACCCGAACCCTAGAAAACACAGCAGTAAAACCAATCTAAAAACGGGTTGAACAAGGTTGTCTACCTGCTAGGAACGAGTATACACGATGATACCCAAGATTTGGCAGTGAAAACGCAACAAACGTGACGGATTTCGTTCGACGGACCTTAAGGCGACGGATGTCATGAAGAAAAGGAAGAATAATTAAATTAAATCTATGCTTATTTATGTCGTTCGACGGACCTTAAGGCGACGGATGTCACAAACCACCTAGCAGGACCGTCATCTTTCACTTCCTTTCCATCTGGATCCCCTCTACCTCCTAGTGGGGTAGAGGAATAGCTATCAGCATTGAACCGCATGGTGCTAAGGCTGTTAGTAGCCGATGATGAGAACACTGCCCAGATTCGTTAACTAGTAGATCTTACAGCTGCACAATCTCAGCAGATATCTCAGCAGGCTCAGCTGATTGCGCACCAAGCCCAGCAAATTGCTGCACAGAGCTCAGAGATGTCCCAACTCCAGGAGCAACATGTCCACTCAGCCAGAAGGATAGAGGAGTTAGAGACTACCAACAAGACCATATTGCTGAGGCTCAAAGGATCAAAGAAAGAGCCACTAAAGATCAGAGAGGGAGATGGAGATGATGGTGATGATGATGACAATGATGATGATGATGATGGTGATGATCAAGGGTATGAGACTGATGCTGGTGATGATGATGGTGATGATGCTGATGATGATGTCGATGATGATGATGATACATCTGTTGCGGGTGCCACATCTGCGAGTGAAAGGAGGACAAAGAAAGCTCAAGACCAAGGTGCCTCCACATCCTCCCCATCAGTAGAGGAGCACATGATACAAGACAAGGGTAATGTCTAGTTGTTTATGTTATTTAAAATCATGTGCAACTGAATATTGTATCAAATTAATGTATATAATGTTTATATTTTGTTTAATGTGTTTCTATTTTGATTATTAACTAGTGATTGTTGTGTTACATGTCTAAACCAAGCAGATCCAAATTGTCAGAGGGACGAATACGACATTGCTCCCCTTCAGCAGGTCAAGACTCAACTAACCCATGATTCTTGATTTGCAAGGGATTGTCAGGAGATCAATGAGTTACACCCCTGAAGAAGGAGAAATAATTCATGATCTTACTGCTGAGCAACTGGCAGAAATGTTCAAGCTCAATCCCGATGAGATTGTCAAGGACGCTCCAACTTTTGAAGTAACCAATGACGATGAGCTGAATGACATTGATGAGATAGAGATCGAGGACGTCACTGTAGAGCATTATCCAGAGTATGCTGACAAAGAGGGAAATATGGTCCCTAATTTGGGTGATTCCCAGATCAGTGATACGTTTGAGATGTTAGATAAGATGGAGCAAGAGTCCGAGAAGGTTGAAGAACAAGTCCAAGCCTCAAACACCGAAGTTGATATCAGAAAGGCTGAATGGGCTGCCTGTTTTGAGGAGATCTGAGCCCAACACGCTGCTCCTAAACCGAATGTCTACACCAAGCTCTACAAAGTGAAAAAACATCACAAGGTGTTAGGCAAGATTATCGCATGGGCCCATTTTGATGATCTTAATGTATACGCGCTAAAGAGAGAGAAGGTATTAAGTACTTTAGATTCCCGCATGATCTAAAGTCTCTACCTGGTTTTGAGCTCAACCAGCTGGCTAAAATGAAGCTGTTATACGCTGACCCGAGAAAGATGTCAGGCTGGTTTAAGGCTACATTAAAGAAAGAGTACCACACCAAGTGGGTCAACTTCAAAGCTCAACAACCTACGAGGTATATCAAACGGTCTGAAGTTGATCCCATAACTGGAAAGCCAAAGATAGTGCTGAAGTGGAGTCCTCCACGCACAATGTCAAGAATCACTCTTAGGGAAATGTCATAGGACTTCACTCTACACTTTAAGTGGTGGTACTATGATTGGAGAACAGGGGAGGCAGTCATATTTCTGAACAAAAAGAGCAGAATGGATACTATCACGGTATTTGACATGATGTGGCTTACCAACTTGTCAGTTGAAGATGTCTACACTCTATACAAGTGGCCATTGTTCTATGACACGCAGGATATTGTACAAGCCCTCCAATTCTAAATGTGATATGGCTCTGCTTTGCATTTGAAGTACATGCAGGAGTCACAAGAGATGAGAAGTACAAGAAGTACGAGGAGGTTATGAAGAAGGTAAGACAATAGATGAATCTAGGTCTAAGAGGGAGTTTGTTGATACATCTGTACCTTGATTCTGATCTTTATGTAATATGTCTTTATTATCTTACGCATATGTAATAGTTGGGTACTTAATGAAATGCAAATGTTTGGTTGTGTTTATAATGTTTAATATTTCACTATTGAGTTGTTTAATGCTTATCAAATTGATTATATAGGTTTGTGGTTGTTTGAACTAGTATAAATAATGTAATGATAATGAATACATTCAAACTTAGTAATATGAAGTTATCATGCGAATGGCCCATGCTAATGGACCATACGCATGAACAACTTCATGTGAATGACTCAGTCGCATGACTGAACCAGGAGACTGGATCAATCGTATGATTGTAACATAAGATTGGCTCAGTCGCACGACTGAACACTCAGTCGTGCAAATGGATCAACCGCATGGCTCAATCGCACGATTGAATCATGCTAATGGTTCAGTCGCTCGAATAAGCAACCCTAACCTATAAATACCACCTAATCGTGGAAAAACATAAGCATTGAATACACTTCGACTCCAGACGTACCCTAGCCGTCCAAAGACCTCTAAAAACCTGTTCCAAGTTCATAGATCGCAGTAGATTGATTCCTAATCGTTCTTAACGTCTAGATTCAATACATAATTGTTTCTATGTGCGTTCTTACTGATTGGATTGCCAATCAAATAGGATTCCACTCTATTTGATTCGGTATACACGTTAATCAGTTAGTATTTCGTTCAATACACGATCCTAACAAAACTATGAATTCTTACCTTAAATTTGAATTCTTTCTTGTTCGTCCTTTAATATTGAGAGTTCTCTACTGCTCTTGCCACTTTCTCTCTCTTAAAATCCGAAGGTTTGTGAGGTGTGTGACATATGGGCGGCCATACCACCTTTTACGCCCACTTTTCAAACATTTTTGTTCTTTTGGACACTTTTTTACCCTTAGACTTGGGTTTTATTACTTTTCCTTCTTTCTTGACTTAAAAAAAATAATTGGGTGTTACATGTCATATGTTTTTCAAAAAAGATGCAAACACAACGTTGAAAAACCATATTTCAAATAAATATTGTAAGGTATTGAAATGTGAACCTTCTCAGGGTCAAGTTTCGATGAAAAACGAAGGAAATATTTGGGCTTATAATGTTGATGTGGTTCGGGAGCAAATGGCGCATTTTGTAATCCAAGAAAGCTATTCATTTAAACATTTTGACAACGAACGTTTGACTTGCCTCATTCAACGAACTTTCTAACCATGTTACACCAATGTAAGTCGTGTTACTTTTTGAAGAGATTGTAACCATGTTACACCAATGTAAGTCGTGTTACTTTTTGAAGAGATTGTTTAAAATGCAGAAAAAAGCTAAAAATAAATTAATATCTTATTTTAAAAATATTCAAACTGGTGTTAACTTAAATTTGTGAGAGCGTGTTTTTTCATAGTCGATGTGTTATGCACATTATAAATTTAGTCGTTCAAGATGATTTAAAAGTAATTGAAACAGTGAAAGACTGTTTTCATAGAATGTTACGTGATATTTTTAGCAACAACCAAAGATATATTAGATATCGCAAGTTTTGTAACGATGCAAATACCAAATGTTTAATATAGATTTCTATTAATGAAACTATTGATTTCACGGACAGTATAGATTTCATTAAATAGATGGTGAGAGTAGAATTAGGACGTACCATCACGATGAAATTCCACTAGTAACATGTTTGAAAAGGCTATTGAGAAAAAAAGAAATTTTAATAGCCTTTCATAATTTTTTGGTAAGTCGTGGAAAGGCAAATTCTTACCATCCATCGGTTAGGCCGTTATTAAAAAAGTAACAAAAATGCTTCATATTTTAAAAGTCGTGTAGGGGTAGACCTATTCAGATATAATATCCCCAATGAAAGAAAAATTTATAAAGTATTTTAGAGAAATGCCTCTGGTTATTACATGTGCCACTGCTTTAGACCCTTGTTTAAAATTTTCGGAGGTTGTAACTTTACTTGATAAAATTACTTTTAATTTGGATTTAGAAGTTGATAACCCAATGTATAGGAAACTTTAAAAGTTACTTTTAACAAACAATTTGAAAATATATATGATGTTTATTTATTAAAATACGAAAAGACATCACAAATCCATGAGGCTTTAAAGCATGCGGTAAATACCGAAAGTTCGAATTATCCAATATTTAATTTATATAATACTTTAAGGGATGAATGTTATAAAAGTCAACGTAGTAACACTCTGAGTAGTGAACTCGGGAGGTATGGTCTTACAAACTTTTTATTCACCATGACTTCATAAGATTTTAAAAATTTTGACTTGTTGGCTTGATAGAAAGGTAAGAAAGATCAATTTTCCATCCTATCCACAATAGCCCGAGATTTACTAACCGTCCAAGCTTCCTCTATTTTTCTGTTAATGGCAGGGTTATATCCATAAGACAAACTCGACTCACTCCACAAACGGTTGAAATGTCAATTTACTTGAAAGATTATTTGGATGACGCGGAAAGAGTACAAGACAAACGCTCACTTGAAGGAGAACTGGAATACGAAGCAGTATTATACGAGGACAGAGTAGAGAGCGGATTGACACCTGGAATGACCAATGATGAAGCGGCATATGATGACTACATTCGTAACAGTTCCGGTTCTGGTGGCGGAAAATAAACGTACAAGTATGTAACATATGAACTAACGAATAAACGACTATGCTAAATGAATAGTTTTTAAAAACTACTATTTAAACTTGTATGTTGTTTAAATTATATAAATGTTTTATATAGTTTACTTTTGTTATATATCTCACTTTAAGTCTTTGATTAATTTTATAAATGTTTAAATATACATCTTTAATATAAATAAAAATATGATTATATATTTAATAACAAAAAATTGTATAATTAATATAATATACAAAAAATTGTATATATTTTTTAACAAAAATTTTTAAATTTGCTTTGAATTTGAAAATATAATTATTATATGAATTAAAAAAAGGGAACCGGTTTGGGCTCGAACCGGTTTCCAAACCGACCCAAACCGGTTTCGCAGGGTTGGGTTTTTGGGTTTAGAAACCGGTTTCCAACCCGAACAAGTTTAGGGCCAAACCGGTTTTGACCGGAGTTGATCAAACCGGTTGGGTCCTAAACCTGTTTAGGTTTAAACCCGGTTTGTACACCTCTACTACTTACCATCATCAATTTGGGTTATAACCCGTTCATCTACAGTATAATTTTATTTTTATTTTTTTATATTTTTTTTAATTTTAATAGTTTTTCTAGTTTTATTTGTTTTATGTTTTGCTCTCTCCCGGTTCAATTTCGTATATTTTTTTATCATTTTTCTTTAAGTGTTGTTAACTTTCATTTTGATTTTACTTTAATTTAATCATGTTATTTTTAATTACACTTTTTATGATTCCATTTTAACATTGTTAAACATCAATTTGTCCCCGCCATGAATTGCAAGTGTTATCCTAGTTATAAAAAAGACTCAATTGGTTGTGTTTATATAATCAAACACTATTAAAATAGAATTGTAAAACAAATTAAGAATACAATCATATCATATTATAATCTATATTATATCTATACTACTATATAATATATTTTAAAAGGTCAAGATAATAATTTTACTTAAAATCGTAAGACACCTAATACAATATTTTAAACATAGGCTACAAGTGCCCTATGAAATATTTCCATTTTTACCCCTATTTAATAAACTCATTTAATTAATACACTATTTAATACATATTATTAAAATATTATTTAATATTATGATATTATTTAATTTAATACATTAAATATTATCTTATTTTTAATACTTTGAAATGACATTTAAGTTTATTAAATACTATTTATATAATTAAGTATAAAACTAATATTTATAATAACTAATACTTATATTTTCTAAGGGTATTCGGGTAATCAAAAACTTTAGTATTTATGTCTAAATTTGTTAGTAAATGACATATTATTTAATATGTCTAAAAGATATAATAATATTACTATTTTTATTAAAATATTAACAACAACAACAACAAAAATATTATGTTGAATTTAATGCTATGTTTTGCCATGTTATTGTATATGTAATAATCTAATAATAACATATCATTAATCATGATACAATGTTCTATATTTTATGGTAGTTTTTATTCAAGTGATTTGAACGTATTTGTTTTACTTGATATCCATAACTTATTACATATCATACGTTCAATGATAGTATCATGACGATATAATAACAAATCACTAAAGCATGTGTAAATATCCATGAAAATCCGAACGCTTATAGCATTGAACTCACTAAAATCATTATAATCCTAAGAACTATAATTGTGACGTTCACATATACATTTAAACTCAAACCGTGGTGAGTCGCAGGTATCTGCTATATACTATATTAAGCAAAATCTAGGATACAAATGTAGTTTTATAAAAAAATTAAGACAACTAATACAACTTTTAAGCATTAGGTACAAGAGCTCAATGCAAGCATTCTTATTTTACCCCTTATTAATAATTTTTTTGTAATTAATACATTGATTAATCATTATTTAATATTTATTATTTAGTTCACTACATTAAATATTGTATAATTTTTAATATTTTAAATTAATATATAAATTTATAAATAAGTATTACCTTATTTGAATGCTTAACTAAACACTTTTATAATAATAATAATAATAATAATAACAATAATAATAATAATAATAACAACAACAATAATAATAATAATAACAATAATAATAACAATAATAACAATAATAACAATAATAATAAAATAATAATAATAATAATAATAAAATTTATAAATAAGTATTATTCTATTTGATTCTTATCTATATAATTACTATATACTTTTATAATAATCTTGATAATAATAATCTATACCTATATCATCTATTATTTACTACTATTTGTAAAATGTCTCTTTAAGACAATATGTAACTTTGTAATAATTTTAAGATAACACATAAAGGAATGCAAGCTTTAATCTTTACTATTATAAGAAATATCTTATTACACTCTAATTCTGCTTCAATTGATAACAAGTATTGACTTGTACATTGTTCACTCCGACGTAACACGTGTGTTACCTACTATTAACTTTCTGTAGAATTATGTTTTTTGGTTAAGTACAACAATATCATACACGTATCAAAGATTAAAATCTTTAATTAATTTTATTGTATACTTATAGTGATAGTATTTATAAGTTATTTTAGCTTTAATAATTAATAAAACTGTAATTTAATTAAAACTAAAGGCGGGGCCTTCTTTAAATTAAGTAACAGAATAACGAAAGCACCTAATATCTCATTAATTAATACACTAATCACTTATTTCTGAGGTGTCATCGATTTAATCTATTGATCTAATTAAATAATATCTAAGATTGGTCCTCATGATTTGCAGCCTAATAAGTGTTTGTATTGGATCAATTTATATATGTTTACATAGTGTAAGTTACAATTTACATATGTAAATTTATTCTGCATAAGTTGCAATTTAAAGATGTGTTAGCATTTTAACATACTTGAATTACACATATGGGGACATAATATGTCTATGTGTAATAATGTAATGCCACTGTAAATATAAGAATTCGACTTAGTCTTCGTAGGTTTTTTTTTGGGAGGGGGGTGTGGGGGGGCTAGTTAAAGGTAAAATTGTAATAAGTAGTAATAATAGTTATTATTGATTATAGACTTTAATTATTTGAAATGATTGGCATTGCAAGTGCAAATGTAATTTGACATGATGAAGTTAACTAACAATGTTAAATGTTGGTTGTTCGATCTCAATCATACTGTCATGAAGAAATCGCATCACTCAATATTCTTTTTACATAAATCATGTTAAAACTTTCAAAAAACATACATTAGTTTATAATTTGTTATAAGCTAAGAAAAGTTTAGAACTATATAGATCACAATGAATAATTACTTTTATATATAGAGTTGTTTCCTCAAAAAAAATTTTAAAATGTTGCATGTATGTTGTCGTTAAAAAGATTATCTTAGCTAGGCATGGGCCTTTAAAGAAATGTAAGGAAGAAGACTACTGTCGCACCCCGACCGATGGCGGAATCATCGGGGCGGACGAATGGGAGACGATTGCTCATAGCACATGGAACTAATTAAGTTAAAATATTATTAATATCATTATTTATTAAAACATTACAAGACAAATAAGTTCATACAATGCAAAAGCATCAAACAAAGAAATAACATGTTAAGTTAAACTAGGACCAAGTCTTATATGAGCACGAAGAGAATCCACAAGAAGTAAACCTGAAACATGACGAAAATAAAAGGTCAACTAAAAAGTTGGTGAGTTTCCAAGGTTTTCATACATATTATAACAAGGTTACAACTAGCAATTCATGTCATATGTTGTAAGTTAGTAAGGTTATAGAACACATATCGTTACAACCAAACCTCGATTTGATTACAAGTATATAAGATTGGCTAAGTGTAATTGGTTCCCATGATGAACAAGCATACATCATCAGGAGCCGGCAATACCTCAGCTTTAGCACTAAATAGGCTTGTCAGGCCCAAAGATCTAAGACGTAGCCAGGCTAGCAATAGTTAATGATTGTAAACATACTATGTATCTTATATAATCACTTACAACACACAAAATATAAAGATGAATTGCAAGTGCTTTACAAGTATAAACGTTTACAAGTACATTACATATAAGTAATCATGTTTCACCCTAAATTAGTGTGAAAAGATAAAAAAGGGGCAAGAAAACTCACTTAATATATATAAGGTGATGATAAGAATTTAAATGAGGCTCCTACGATTTCTTTTACAAGTTGCCTAAACGTATAGATTCCAAGATTAAGTTCGATAGTAAGATTACAATGAGACGTGAACTAGGGTTCAATTGGAATTTTGGGGGTTTAATAGTTAAATGAAATAATGAATCGTTTATGTTTTGGTTAAATAAAGATAATATAAATCAATTAAGTTTAAGAATAATAAAAAAATGTCTCAACCATTTAAGTTATTGATTTAATAAAGATTAAGTGTAATATGTGAAAATACTAATTAATTTAATAGTTTTTTATTTAAAGCTTGTTAACGAAATTAATTATATACTTATTTAAATAACATTAAAATTATTTAAAATGATTTTATAAAGTTTTGGGCTTTAAAATGATTTAACACAAAGGTTTTATAATACAAAACCCTAAAAATATAAGAATAAAGTAAATAAAAGTTAACGAGTAAATTTATTAACTATTTTTTATTTAACATGTTAAATAAATCATTGAATAATTAATTATTTAAATAATCATCTAAATAATCATTTGCATAATTAATTATTAAATGATCATTGAACTATAATACATTTATAACATAAATGACTTAGTAATATTTTTTTATAACTTTTTATTCTTAAAAAAATATTAATTAAATCTAAGAATTATAATTGTTAAAACCTTTAAAAACTAACTTGATATTTTCTAAAATAATTTAATTAACAAACTATTTTTTTATTGTGATTTATTAATATAATATTAATTTTCTGAATTATAAATTATACAAAAAAAAACTAAGTAAAACAAAATGGCAGAGGCCCGGTTCGAACCCGGACCTCTTGCCTATTGGGTTCACGAATTACCAGTTGGTCTATAGCCCATATCTGCTTAAGATTCAAAATAATTTTATAAATCTATTAATTAAAGAAAATCCTAAATTACTCAAGAACCCTAGAATGGAATTGTTCCAAATAGAACCCCAATCATTTATTGTTAATGCCGATTATCATGGGCTTTTGATTCCCATGAGAAATCAAGGGTAATGATATGCGTAACTTACATTATTGAGTTCGGATAGATAATCATAGGTTTAAGAACAAGTCGCGACGGCTGGAGGTTGGTTTGTGGTGATTGAGTTGATCATCAACAAATTCCTTTCGTATGAAGCTTCAGAGAGTGCTTATGATTCAAAGCCCTCACTCAATTTTGAGTCAGAATGCTTCGAGGGTCGCTACCGAGTAAGTTTCAGGTCATGGTTATAGGTGGTGGTCGATTACTGAGGTGAATGAGTTATAACCGAAATTGATGGTGCAGATGGTTCAAAGGAGTTAATTGAAATGATTTCCTTTGATTATATAGACCCAATTGATGTGTTTCATGTCGATTGGTTTCAACATTCGATTTGGGGTTTTGGATATGATTTGATAGTAATTACATGATGTTAATGCTAGTTATTTGCGGGTATGAATTCGTAACGATTGTAAGAACGTTTTCCAATCGATTACTTGATTAATTTCATAATGAATTGTGTTGTAACTATTTGGGTATTCAATTGAGACATCGGTTTCACCTAGTCATTGCAAGTAGTCCGAATTTCAAATTAAGAAGGTCAATGTGTTCGACTCTATCTCGCAAACGAGATCAAACGGTTTGATTGGGTTTTAATTGGCTGAATGTAAGGATTTGGGGTTGCCGGAGTGTCGCCGAAGGGCGCCGGAGCTAGCCACCGGAAAAACGGGTTGTGTGGGGAAAGGGGTTGGGTTTAAAGTTATTACACTTTGGTCCTTGTAGTATATAAGTTTGTTATTTTATGTAGGAACCTCTCAAATTAAGTTTCAAGAATTACACATTAACCCTAGTCTTATAAAGTCTAATTTACGTAATAAGTCAAATTATTTGTTTTATAAACTTTTTTATAAAACTTCATATATTTTAATAGTAATTTTCAGTTTAATTACTTACTGTAATTTAATAACTAAGAATACAACTTTACAATCTTATAAAAAAATTATTTTACAAATCATAAAATTATAATAAATTGTTTAAATAAATTGATAACTAAGAATTAAATAAAACCATTTATAATATTAGTTAATTTGCACATTTACTGCATTTGATTCATTAATATAAGTAAGTTAAATAAAGAAAATCGCATCGTATGAAAATTCAATATTAGTTTGGGTTTAGGTCCATATCTTCAAAATAGGCAGATGTTACAACTACTCTGTTTGAAGTGGCTTCCATGGTGGTGATATGTCGCATATTGTTTTCTCAAGCCAATATGAGATCATTTAACTAAACGATCTGAAAAGAATTTTAGCGAGTTATAAAACAACTCAAACAAACTTCGATTGAATTCATTAAAGCAATGTTGGAACCAACTTATCAAATTCTATAATTAAGCTTTTAGAGTTTATGTTTTAGGTACTAGAATTTAGTGTTTAGCTTTAAGATTGAACTTTAGGGGTTTAAGGTCTGGGATATGTCGAGCTAGTTACATAGGTACTGAAATGAGTTCAATTAAAATTTGTTTGATATTTTGTTCTTATTCTTTTTAGCCGAAACGTTTTTTTATTTCTATGCCTGTAAGATCTATTAGGTTGTTGACCAGTGTACTATACATATGTATAATAAATAATAAATAAATAAATAACACAAAATGATCAAAAATATAAAACATAATGATGAATACATATAATAAATAATATTAAATATATCACATAATGAATTGATATTACACAAAGAACGTATAAGACACAATGAGTTGCGTATTTGACACAATAAACAAAATTTCATCCTATTTAAAACAATATAAGACACATATCAAACCCATAATTTTTCTTAGACTAATTAGATAAATACCCTTTTACTATAACCCTACATCATACATTTATTCCTATTATCCTATATATGTTTGTTGAGCCCAAATAATTGACCAGATTCGACCAATGTGGTGTCCAACTAAGGAAGTTTACATGGGCCGGAACGATCCAGAGTAACCGACCACAATCTTTTTGTCCTTTATTTCCATTGTTATACATTATTACCACACTAAAATATAATCACAATAACTAAAATATTTTAAATGTAATTTAAGGTTTTCGAAAGCAACTTTTAAGCTAGTCATATTAAACAATTGGATCGGTATTTGGAGGATTTGAACGCTCTAACTCTTTAATAAAAGGAAGACATCTTACAATTATAATGTTATTTTAGAAAAAAAATTTAATGTAATTTGATATGAAGGATTTTTATATCTTTAGTTAACATTTAACTCATTTAATTTGATGTGCTCTATTCAAAAAGCATGTTTTTGGTTTTACTTTCTATAATATGTAATCTATGGCATTATTTGTTATGAAAATATAAAAGTTGCTAAACATTTAAAACAAGTTTATACCAAAATACCGATGGGATGTGCTAAATCCTTTTTTATGTTGCTAAAATAAATTTAGCAGAACCACATATATAGGGAAAGACCAAAACCCTGGTCTAGTTAGTTACCTCCGATACGCCAACTTATAAGCTTTCGCGGATCCAGTGAAAATAAATTTCCTCTCGTCACTAGATGTTATCATCGGTGGGGACCATAGTTGGTGTAGTATAGTAGAACATTGATTTGGGAGGGTGAACATAACACTCATGTGAACTAGACACCTCGGTCTCATGTGATGTGTTGTTAGTGAGGTGGAGTTGGGTGGTGGATATCATTTTCTTGTCAACTCGAACCATGTAATGATGAATATTGTGATTCTTGTACCCTATGTGCAATGAATAATGGTTTTTGAACATTGGTTCCCCATCCATCAAATAGAGCAACATTACTTATCTATATAATAAATGAAAATTAGTTGCGTTATACTTTAATGAATTTTTTACTTTGAGCATAAAACTTTAGCTATTTACTTACTCAATCCTCTTTCAAAAAACCCCTTATGTACAAGTAACTCTTTCATACTACTTAGTTATGTGTTTTTGTGAATAAAATAATTAACTTAATTATATTTATTGCTCTCATATTTTTTTCATTATAATTAGTCTTAGATATATTGGTGCTAGTCTTAGAAATAATTAACTTTAATACATATAAAAAATGTTTTAATCAACATCTATACTATATATAAAGCATATGAAAATGATATTTTAAGATTACCTCACTTAATGTATAAGGTATAACCATTTTTAAAGGTAAAATAGTATTTTTTTAACATTATTACAAATAACCCCTTACAATTAGTTACATAATAACTTTATAATTACTATAAATTACACAAAATTTTACATTATCTACCCATAAACCAAAAAAACTTATTTGAACCATTGTGGCCAGAGGTGTTGTGCATCGTGAATGAAGGTACTGTGGCCAGGTACAACGGGATCTTTCTTTGTGATTGACCATTTGTATGGAACCATTGTTGCTTGCCTTAGGTACTGTGGCCAGAGGTTCTGGGCACCGTGAATGAAGGTCTATGATAGGCTTAGGTTCAGTACCATGAGCATGAAGGGCATAGCACAAGACAATGGTATACTTGAACTTTATCTTAGGTACTGTGGCCAGAGGTGTTGTGCATCGTGAATGAAGGTCTATGATAGGCTTAGGCCTAGTACCATGAGCATGAAGGGTAAAGTTCATGGTGTTGACGAAAGGAAAAGATGTAATGATGAACGAACGAATGAAAGTAAGAATGAATGATTGAAAGGAAGTTAATGAACGATGAAGATAATAACTATTATCTATGTGTACGTATGATGTATGATCACATGAAAGTAATAAACGGTTTTAACGAAAAAATATGTTTTATCATAAAACTAGAACTGACTCAGTAACACTGACTTTTATGTGTTTCCAGTTGGCAGGTAATGATTACTGATGATGGCACGAGACGGCTACTCAGCTCTTTTGGATGGTATCCATATATATAATGCTTTTGTAATGTAATGCAACTTGGGTTTTGTAATTGAATTATGATGTATTATTTTGCAAAAACTATTATATTGAAATGGAATGTTTTGTTTAAATGTTTCCGCTGCAACATTTTAGGTAATATGATGAAAATATATGTCTTATGTGTAATGATTTACCAACTGCAAGCATCCTGGGAACGGGGCCTTACAAGTTGGTATCAGAGCCAAGTTTAAGTGAAATGGGTAAATTTTCAAAATAAACCTTAACTTAAACTGAGAATGGGACGGACAGGGAAGGGATGCCAATCTGAGTAGTTGCGTGCCATCAGGTATCTTCTTTAATGTTAACCGGTATTATATGCGCATGGTATGTGGTTATGTGTTGTATGTAGATTTAAATACTGATGTAGTCAGGACAGGTAATGATTGGGGTATGAAGAGTAAAGTAAGTGGCTAATCACAACTGACCACTATAATTTGGGACTTACTATACTTGATGTAAACTGAGATGTTCCCTTGAATGACCGTGCTGGTGTTTGAATCTTTCAGTGTGCATGTGAATGACTGGTGGTAGATCTTCGAAATCCTCTCGTGGTGGTGGTCGTGAGGGGCTTGGTGCTGAGCCGCGATCCAAGAGGGGAAGACCTAGGACGGAAAAGGTGGTTCGTGAAGAACCTGAGACTCCTCATCCGGAGGGTGGCGATGAGAGCGCCAACATGAAATCCTTAGTAAAAGAGGTTGTGATTGAGGAAGTTCACCAGGTCATGCAGACAATCTTACCGTCTGTAGTGATCGAGGTTATCAAGGCGGTACGGGAAGGGGAAAGAAAAGAGAGGAATAGGTCCCCGGGAGAACGAGAACATCCAGAGCCTGAAACGGTCCTGTTTGATGATGAAGAGGAAGAAGAATAGCCTATGCAGGAAGCGACACGAGGTTGTAATTATGGGGCATTTCAGTGATGCAAGCCCCTTACTTTTTATGGAAACAGCACTGCTATTGCTACTCACCAATGGGTGAGATAAATGGAAGCAGTATTGAACATCAACGAGTGCCGGGAGGATCAGAAGGTAAAGTTTGCTGCCCATTCTTTTGTGGACTCGGCTCTATGCCGGTGGGACAACATAGTCCAAGCCGAGGGTAGTCGAGCAATCGGGAGGATGAGATGGTCTGAACTGAAGATGTTGGTGATTGAGGAGTTCTGTCCTCATAGAGAAATGGATAAAGTTGAGAGAGAGTTCCTGCAGCTGGAGACGGGAACCATGACACATCAGCAGTATACTACCAAGTTCAACGAGATGGCACGTCTGGTGCCAGATCAGGTGACCCCTCTGTCTCGAAAGATCAAGAGGTATATTCAGGGCTTGCCGGTAGATATTTGCAGGCATATGATCGCTACCCGACCGAGCACGTTTAGGTTGGTGGTGGATTTAGCAGGGAGATTGTATGATGAGTGGGCTGTGGTGGTGGTGGTTGAAGGTGGTAGGAAGGGTGGAAGTGATCGAAACTGGCAGGGGAAGAGGTTTGGTCGGGTAGATGCCTCGACGGGTAAGAAGAAAGCACGGTGGATGACCGTTGTGTGGTCACATCAGGGTCAGGTATGAAGAAGTGCGGTAGGTGTGGAAGAGAGCATAGTGGGGAGTGTAGGTTTAGGTCGAACTTTTGCTTTAAATGTGGGAAGGCGGGGCACATGGCAAGGGACTGTCGTACGGTCAGGTGCTTTAACTGTGGTGAAAAGGGTCACATGAGTAAGGATTGTAAGAAGTCGAGGGCTGAGGGTTCGGGGCGAAGAAGACGGGAGGTGAAGGACTAAGGGCGAGCGCCAGGGCATTCACTATGACACAGGAGGAAGCCAGGACGAACCCTGATATCCTGTCTAGTACGTTTCTGGTGAACCAAACCTTAGCTTCTATGTTGTTCAATTCTGGTGCTAGTAAAAGTTTTATTTCTGGTGCTAAGCTGCCTGTTAGTAGTAGACGTGTTGATGCGCCCTTTGATATAGAAACTGCCATAGGTAAGTCTACCAGGATTTCGGAGATGATAGAGAACTGTGATATGGAACTAGAAGGTCATAAGTTTCCGGTTAGACCATTCGTGATAACCTTAGGTGGTTTTGATTTGGTTCTTGGGATGGATTAGTTAACAGACTTCGAGGCGAACATTGTGTGTCGCAAGAAGATGATTCGTTTGACAGTGCCTGACGGGAGTTCGGTAACTGTTTATGGGGATCGGGTCACGATGATCCCGAAAGTGATCTCAATGGTGGTGGTGGGAAAGTGTATGAGGCATGGATGTAGTGCGTATTTGGCCTATGTAAAAGATGTGGATACGCCAACACCACAACTGTCTGATATACCGGTTGTGTGTGACTTTCCAGACGTGTTCCCAGAAGACTTACTAGGAGTGCCACCTGACAGAGAGATTGAGTTTCAGATTGATCTGATACCGGGTGTCCAACCTGTTGCCAAGGCACCGTATCGGTTGGCTCCGATGGAGATGAAAGAGTTGATGGAACAGTTGCAAGAGTTAAAGACGGTAGTATGAGAATATGCATTGACTACCTCGACCTGAACAAGTTGACTGTGAAGAACCGATGCCCCTTACCAAGAATAGATGATTTCTTCGATCAGCTTCAAGGTGGCATTTGGTTTTCAAGGATCAACCTTCGATCTGGCTACCATCAGTGGAAGGTGAAGGAGCAGGACATTCAAAACAGCTTTTCGCACGCGTTACGGTCACTACGAGTTTCTTGTCATGTCTTTTGGTTTGACCAACGCGCCAGCTGCTTTTATGGATCTGATGAACCGTGTGTGTCAGCCAATGTTGGATAAATCAGTGATTGTGTTCATTGATGATATTCTGATTTATTCGAAGAGCGAGACCGAGCACACCGGTCACATTCGGGAGGTTTTGGAGACGTTGAGAAAGGAGAAGCCGTACGCCAAGTTCTCCAAGTGCGCATTTTGGTTGCGTGAAGTCCATTTCTTGGGTCATGTGGTGAATCCTGATGGGATCATGGTGGACCTGGCAAAGGTGGAGGCAGTGATGCAATGGAAGTCTCCAAAGACGCCATCTGAGATTCGTAGTTTCTTGGGTTTGGTGGGCTACTACAGAAGATTCATCCAAGACTTTTCCAAGATCGCTTCTCCACTAACTAAGTTGACCCGGAAAGATGTGAAATTTGTATGGGGTCAAGCTTAAGAGAAGGCATTCAAAGAATTGAAGATGAGATTGACTCAAGCTCCTGTTCTGTCATTACCCGATGGAAGTGAAAATCAAGTGGTTTATTCTGATGCTTCCTACTCAGGGTTGGGGTGCGTATTAATTCAGAGAGGGAATGCTATAGCCTATGCATCCCAACAATTGAAGGTTCGTGAGGTCAATTATCCTACTCATGACTTGGAGCTAGCAACTGTGGTCTTTGCACTAAAGATTTGAAGGCACTATCTTTACGGGACGAAGTGCACCATTTTCACTGACCATAAGAGCTTGAAGTACTTCTTTGAGCAAAAAGATCTGAGCATGAGACAGAGATGATGGTTAGAGCTTATAAAGGACTATGATTGTGAGATCCATTACCATCCGGGCAAAGCCAATGCTTTAGCCGAAAAGAGAGACCCGATCCTATTCGGGTGAAAGCATATCAACTGATCATGTCCTCCGATGTGATGAAGCAAGTCAAGAGTTTCAAGATGAGGCACTGAAAGACGATCATCTTAACTCTGAGAGAATGAGAGGTCTCGCCGTAGAATTGAGTGAAAACACGCTTGGTGTTAGAACTCGATTCGGGAGGATGTGGATTCCTTGTTTTGGGGATCTACGGGTGAAGATCATGGATGAAGCTCACAAGACTCGTGTGACATCACTTAATTTTGTTAACTTAGAAGTTAACTTTGTTAAATCTTAAAAGGGTCTTTTATGACATTTTGAAACTTTGGGGTTTGTTATACTTAATAATTAATTTGCTGAATAACAAATTAATATAATAATAATAACATTATAAGTGTTATAATGTTTGTTTATTATTATAAAACTTAAGATGTTAATAAGCTTAAATAAAATAATAACTATTATTATTATTATTATTATTATGACACTGATAATAATAATATTAATGATAATAATATTAGTAACAATAATAATCATAATAATAAGATTAATAATAATGATAATATTAAAAGTAATCTTGTAAAAAAATAGTAGAAACAATATAAGTGTTATTATTTTAAAAACTTGTATTTAACTAGCTTTGGCATAAAATAATAACATTTTAAAACTTCAGGGTTTAAAGTGTAAATTAGCTAAAACTAAAAACAAAACTTTAAGTCCTTGTTGTTAATTGTTTAAACCACAGGGACCATTTGTGTAAATTACCAAACCCAAACCCCCCACCCCTTTCTCTCTCCCCGTATTTCCGGCCACCTCGCCGGCCAACTTCCGGCCAACTCCGGCGAGGGCTAAAAGGCCAAAATGAAAACGTTTTGATCAAATTAAATAGTTTCCTCTCGATTATAGTCATGGATCGAACCTGTAATCATCATAAAGCTAACTAAAACGTATGTTTCATTAAGAATCAATCGAAACCGATAACCGCGTTTAACTCCCGAACCGTTCACCCATTAAAACGCAATAATAATCCAATTAATCGAATGTGGGTAAGCATGTAACCATCCCTGAACTATTGGAACTCCCAATTTTATCTGAAGCGTACGCACACATCGCATACGACCGTCGTCTTCAAACGCGACCTGCAACTCAACGGGGAACCATGTTCGAGACACTATTAAACCGAATTGATAAAGGGCTTTTGCTTAACATCGACTCTAAGATCTATCTGCAAAGTTAATTTGATTAACATCAACGTTTGCGCCAAAATCAAAATCCATGTAGTCGCGATGTTCGTTGTTCTTCTTACCATCGAATCTAAACCAATCCAGGTAATTAGACACTTCATTATACTCGGTTTAGTAAGGGGATTGAAAGCCCTAACTTTAAATCCATCCTCAACTTCGAATTCAAGTTCAATTGAATCGAGTTCGATTCTAGGGTTCATTGAATTGGGGGAGACTTCTGTTGTTTGCATTTATATAAATTAAAAACCAGGTGATACCGCGGCTGTATGCCTTAGTTCACCGGTTAAGTCACTCCATGTCAAACTGGAGGTCTCGGGTTCGAAACCCGGCCACCCCATATTCTTTTAAAATGGCTTTTTCAGCCTTAAATCAAATTTAGAAAATTCCTAGTAAATAAAAAAAATGTTTATAACCTTTAAATATTTTTTTTAAGGCATCAAATAAATTTCGGTAATATTTCTAAAACTTTAAATAACTAAAAAAAAACCTTTGTAATAAAACATTTTAAAGATTATTCATGGATTATTTATATGGATTTTTAAAAAGATAATAACAAAATATTAGAGACCCGAACTTTCCCTTTAATCATTTAGCGTTTAAATCACGTTATTTTAAATGGAGATTTCTTGAAACATTATAAATTAATATATTTAAATGAGTTTTCTCTTAAAATAATAACTATTTATATAATTATGGACTTGAAACAATAAATCTTTACAATATTATTGGGCATTATATTAATTAAAGTTTTATCATGATAATTGTAGAAATTATGTATCTTATAATTTCACAAATTATTTACAAATATTAATCTTATAAAATGTATTAACTAAAGGTTTAGATTAATAACTGGTTATTAATCAAAATGTTATTTCAACTAACTTTAAAACTTTATTTATATTGAAATTTATCAATATATATACTCAAATTCATTCTAGAATACTTAAATATACATATATAGTTCTTTTAATTGAATTAAAACATAAATAATTACTTTATAAACTTGTTACTTATTAAAAACCCCCGTAATTCTATCAACCTCTAATCCTTGTTAGTACGTTAACCTTATTATTAACCTTAAACCTGTAATACATATGTTAGGTGCCTTGTGATGGATACTTTGGATTATCTTTTAATCTTTTATATCATCTTGAAATGCATATATCAATGTGAGTATTTTTATACCCCTTTTTCATATTTTCATACTTTGGGGTGAAACATGTTACTTTATAACCATTGCACTTGTACACGTTTGATTCTTGTAAACTTATGGCAATTCACTTGTATGTTGTGGTTAGTTGATCTTTGTAGCTACGATGTAATGTCGATTATATGTACAATCATTAACTATTGTTAGCCTGACGACATCATAGATCTATGGGTAAGACAAGCCTGCTTGGTTGATCCGAGTACACTTAGCTGATCATATATACTTTTAACGTTTGAGACTTGTAAAACTTTTGTCGAGGTTTGATTGTTGCATTGTTCATAACATCCCTAATCACTTTATTCACTAACTTATGACTTGAATTGCCATCTTTTATATACTTATGTATTGAAAACTATGGAATGCTCACCAACATTTTTATGTTGACCTTTTATTTTTAACATGTTTCAGGAATACCCCAAGTATGTGTTCTACTCTTTGAAGCTTATCACATCTAGGATTGGCCCTAGAGATAAAATGGATGGTCATGTTATTTGTAGCAATTGTACATGATGTATTCTTGTTGAAACTTTTGCTTGTATTGTCACAATTAAATCTTATGATTAATATATTTGGATTTAATAAATAGCGTTATGTGGCTGTGAACAATCGTAACCCTCACATCTCGACGTTTCCGCCGTCAAGGTTGGGGGTGTGACAACTCGATACTCTATTCATCCCGGTGCTACAAAGATGTACCAAGATATGAAGAAAGATTATTGGTGGTCGGGTATGAAGCGTGATGTGGTGGAGTATGTGAGTAAGTGCCTTGCTTACAAGTGAAGGCCGAGCATCAAAAGCCGTATGGAAAGATCCAACCATTGGATATACTAGAATGGAAGTGGGAGCACATCACCATGGATTTCATTATGAAGCTGCCACGTACTTCGAAAGGGTATGATGCCATATGGGTGATTGTAGACCGCTTGACGAAGAGTGCTCACTTTCTACCGATTCGTGAGACATATTCATCAAAGAGGTTTGCGGATCTTTTTATCAAGGAGATTGTAACTCGTCACGGTGTACCAGTGTCTATTGTGTCTGATCGTGACACCGGTTTACCTTCAAATTCTGGAAGAAATTCCATGACGCCATAGGGACGAGGTTACATATTAGCACGGCTTATCATCCCCAGACTGATGGTCAGTCAGAAAGGACCATTCAGACATTGGAGGACATGCTTTGGGCATGTGTGATTGATTTTGGGGGAAGTTGGGATGACCACCTACCGTTAGCCGAATTCTCATACAACAACATTTATCATGCCAGCATTGCTATGCCACCTTACGAGATGCTATACGGTAGGAGATGCAAAACGCCCGTCTGTTAGGGTGATATTGGTCAAAAAGAACTAGGGAGCGTCGAGGTGATCGAGGCTACGACTGAGAAGCTTGAAAGGATCAAAGCCTTCATGAAGGTAGCCAAAGATAGACATAAGTCGTATGCTAATAAACGACATAAACCAATTAAGTTTAGGGTGGGTGACCGGGTTATGCTAAAGGTCTCACCTTGGAAGGGTATTATCCGATTCAGGAAGCGGGGCAAGTTGAGCCCAAGGTATATAGGGCTTTTCCAAATCAATGCTCAAGTAGGAGAGGTGGCCTATAGACTAGAATTACCATATAAGTTAAGTGGAATTCACCCGACATTCCATGTATCTCATCTGAGGAAGTGTCTAGCGGATGAAGGTATGATTGTTCCACTGGAGGATATTGAAATGGATGAACGGCTCAATTATGTGGAGCAACCAATGGCAATCATCGATCGAAACGAGAAGAGACGAAGGAATAAGGTGGTTCCTCTTGTGTGTGTATGGTGGAAGCACAGGAAAGGAAATGAGGCACCATTACCCATGTTTGTTCGAGGAATAATAGGTTTCGGGGACGTAACCTACATAAGGGGGTGGATTGGTAACATATGGATATTTTCTTTGAAGCCGACGAAAGAAGGAAAAGAAATAAAGTTCAAAGTTGTGGGACCAAACTTGCCAAAACGCGAGAAAGTTCGGAAGAGAAGGAGAATAAGAGGGGAGGGCAGTCCACACCCTCCCCCATGTCTCCAAAATTCAGCAAAGAAAAGAGAAGAGAAGAAGAAAGGGATAAAACAGAGAAAAAGGCTTGATTCGAGTGGGTTCAAGCTTGGAAATCATCGTGTAGCGGGTCCAATCGAAGCTCTTCTCGTTGTGGTCGCTTGTGTGAGTTCTAGAACCCCTCTTCTCACGTTTTTGACGGGTTTTGGGGCTAGAACACATCTGAAAATCGGGTTTTTAAGTATGTGTGTTGACCTGTTTGTGTATGTGTATGATTCGTTTGAGTCTTGCTTTTGAGCTTGTGTGTGCTTGAGTGGTGTTGTGGTATGCATTCCTAAGGTTTAGGATGGTTAATTTGGACTTAGAATGTGTTTGGATGAGCTTGGAGGTCGAAAATGGCAGATTGGGTTCGGGATGAACTGCATTCTGCATCAGCTAGGGCTAGGCGACCGAATGAAGGCCATACGGCTGAATAAGGCTTGATTGAGGTTCATTCGCATGACTGAGAGTTCATTCGCACAATTGGGAGCCAGTCGCATGGGGAGTCATGCGACTGAGGGTCCAGTCGCATAAGTGCTCATCCGCATTAGCTTCATCCGCATGAGGTCCATTCGCATTAGTTCCATTTGCATAGGACTCATCCGCATTTAGTCCATCCACATGAGGTCATTCGCATGGGTGTTCATCCGTATTGGTGTTCATCCGCATGAGGTCTATTCGCACGATTGGGTGTTCATTTGCATAGGTGTTCATCCGCATCGGTCCATTCGCATGATGTTCAGTCGCATGGAGGCCATGCGATTGAAGGGTGCCCATACGCCCAAATAGGTTGTTGTACATGAGGAAAAGCATAGTCTAATGACTGACTTTCTGGGGAAGTGTAGATGTATGTTTTGACGTGGAAGTTCCTGTATGTTCATGTACGATGACTTTTGAGGTCTTAGAGGTTATGTCATGCATGATGATGATGTTGCATGTTTATGCATGATGTATGCTATGTATCTATGATGTTGCCCTGTATGATGATGACTGTGTATGTTAATGTTCCTTGTTATGATGTATGTTTATCTTTTCATGGCTTTACGATGAATGTTCATGAATGAAATGAAAGTATTATGTAACGTAAAGTGAAAGATAATGAGAAGTGGAACATGATGAATGCATGCATTAATGAATGATGAAACTAATGAAAGTCTTGAAAGCATTGTATGTCGGGACACGCCATTAAAAGGTGTTAGCCCAACGGTGTGCGGGTTCGCTACCCTGGGAGGATGCACATCGGGGTCTTTCTTTGTGATTGACCATTTGTATGGAACCATTGTTGCTTGCCTTAGGTACTATGGCCAGAGGTTTTGGGCACCGTGAATGAAGGTCTATGATAGGCTTAGGTTCAGTACCATGAGCATAAAGGACATAGCACAAGACAATGGTATACTTGAACTTTATCTTAGTTACTGTGGCCAGAGGTGTTGTGCACCATGAATGAAGGTCTATGATTGGCTTAGGCCCAGTACCATGAGCATGAAGGGTAAAGTTTATGGTGTTGACGAAAGGAAAAGATGTAATGATGAACGAACGAATGTAAGTAAGAATGAATGAATGACCGGAAGTTAATGACTGATGAAGATAATAATTATTATCTATGTGTATGTATGATGTATGATCATATGAAAGTAATAAACGGTTTTAACGAAAGAAAAGTATGTTTTATCATAAATTAGAACTCCCTCAGCAACGCTGACTTTTATGTCTTTCTAGTTGGCAGGTAATGGTTGTTGAGGATGACACGAGGCGGCTACTCAGCTCTTTTGGATGGCATCCATATTTATAATGCTTTTGTAATGTAATGCTACTTGTGTTTGGTAATTGAATTACGATGTATTATTTTGCAAAAGCTATTATATTGAAATGGAATGTTTTGTTTAAATGTTTCCGCTGCAACATTTTAGGTAATATGATGAAAATATGTGTCTTATGTTCAATGATTTACTAGCTATAAGCGTCCCGGGAACGGGACCTTACATAAATTTTAGCTTAGAAAAAATATAATAAACATTTCTTAAATTGCTAAAAGACTAACAAAAATTAGAAATTCATGTCAGATGTAAAATTTGGTCCCGCCGCATTGTGCGGGCACTCTTCTAGCATAAGAAAATATGTTTGTAGAATATGAATTGATAATAATACATATTATATTTTCAATACCCTACTCAATTCAAATTCTAGAAAAAAATGATAAAAAATCATTTTTTGACATAAAAACTTTATGTTGCTTAGCAATGAGGCTTTTGTTAGAAAACAAACAATTTGATCATTGGCATTAGTTTTAACCGGTTTTAAAAAACCTGTTGCCACCTTTTATCTTAAAAAATTTAAGTTAATTTCGAAATGCTTAGTTCTATCATGGAAAATAGAATTTACAATATTAAAAAATTGTAGCTTTGCTATCACCAAAAAGTTTTATAGGAAGCTCCATTGAGACTTGCAATTCGTGTAAAAATTTTAAAATCCAAATAACTTCACAACCAGTAATACACATAGCATGATACTCTACTTCAGCAGAAGATCAAGACATAGTTGGTAGTTTCTTGCTTTTCCAAGCACTAAAGAAGCTCCTAAAAAGTTGCATGGTCGGATTTGACACAGAAATACTTGAATTTCTCTCAAACTCACTTATAGAAACACTCAATTCAGATGAAGTAAAGTCTTTTACAAGAGTTGATAATAATATAATAAGTAGTAAAGGAACACACAGAAATAAATTTTCAAGGTACTTGTATATATTACTTCTCAACTCAAGATATTACAAGACTCTTACAAACATGATACATGAGTTACAATGAGAGACTATATATACTAGATCCTACAGCTGGATATACTTTGATGCCAGCTGGAAACCTAAGACTAAAGCATATACTACAATGATAAAGTTAAGGTATCTTAGATAAAGTATTATCTAAGATATGGTAGTCATGACATGTCCATGACTTACCTTTTGTCACCAACTAAAGATGGCAATTGTGCTAACATAAAAAGGTAAACAGTGGATTAAAGTATGGTCAACTGCATGGCTTTTGAGAAAACGTCATGCAGCATCTTAGAGATTTGCAGCGGAGTGTCAGGGAGACCATACTTATGTCCACTGGATAATAGCAGTGTTTTCCGAAGGTAAGTTGGCTTCGGAAAAACAAGTTCTTCCGAACCCACTTATACTTTGGAAGAGGCTTCTATACTTCCGAGGCTTGAGGACATCTGTACTTCGGAAGTTGACTTCAGATCTTTCTTTCTAAGTCTTGAACTTTGGAAGTAGGTTCTTTGTGTTCGGAAGTTGGAACTTTTCCTTCAGAAGTAAGTTTTACACTGTCTTCGGAAGAGCTCCTTTTTCCTCCGGAAGTTCCACACTTAGCTTCGGAAGTCCTTATTTGTTGTACCAAAATCTTCTAAGTGACTTGGTTTTGGTTGCACCAGCCTTTCTAGATCCAACAAACTCCCCCTAGGCTGATGCTACCAAAACTTCACTTATTTCTGCTTCTCAAAGCTTTCAACATCAGGGATAAAAGATATTTGTCTATCTCTTTGTTCTTCCCTGAAGTGGTGTTGAGAAGCTTGTACAAGTCATTGGTGGATAGGAGATCCAGTCTATCACTCTGAATGACATGTACCTTTGTTGTGTCCCCCTGAAATGAGTTAGTTGATGGGAGGTATAGTCATACTCCTATCTAACTATGGATTCAAGTTCAGGACCTTCAACCATTTGTAAAAAGGCTTTGCCTTTGTGTCACACCCCAACCTTGATGGCGGAAACGTCGAGGAGTGAGAGTTAAGATCGTTCACAGCCACATAATGCTATTATTAACCCAAATATAATTTTATCATAAAATTCAATTGTATCATTACAAACATAAGACCCAAAGAAATAAAACCATAACATAAAGATAACAAGTCTTTTTAATTCACTTATTTATCTAGGTCCATTCCTAGATGTGTAGCTTCAATGTGTACGAATCAAACTTGGGCATTTCCTAAAACATGTTAAAAATAAAGGGGTCAACAATAATGTTGGTGAGCATTCCATAGTTTTAAGTACATAGATTATATAAAAGATGGCAATTCAAGTCATAAATTAGTGAATAAAGTGATTAGGGATGTTATGAACAATGCAACAATCAAACCTCGACAAAGTTTTACAAGTCTCAAACGTTTACAAGATTATAAGATCAGCTAAGTGTACTTGGATCAACCAAAGCAGGCTTGTCTTGCCCATAGATCTATGACTCGTTGGGCTAGCAATAGTTAATGATTGTACATATAACGCCATAACATGGTAACCACAAAAAGTTCAACTAACCACAACTTGCATGATGAATTGCCATAAAGTTTACAAGTCTCAAAGATGTTACAAGTGCAATGATAATAAGATAACATGTTTCACCCCAAAGTGTGAAAATAAACAAAAAGGGGTACGGAAATACTCACATGATCAAATGTATATATGAGATGATTAATAAGAATATAATAATCGACGCTCCAACGTAAACTCTCACAATGCACCTAAAATAAATGTATATTTAAAATTAAAGTTTACTTGAACAGTGTTTAACAAATTAACTTGGACTAGGGTTCTAAGTCGAATTGGGCTTGTCAAATAATCATATCTAACAAATGGAATAAATTTTATTTTCTTGATATATATATATATATATATATATATATATATATATATATTTGTTCAAGTTGTGTAAAGAACTAATTATAATGATTAACAAGGTTACATATAAACTAACCAAATTAATTTAAAGAAAATGGATTTTTGAACCAATAATAATTGACTAATTATTATTTTCAATCCATGTTACTTAAAAAATACTCAAACAAATTTTTGCTAAAATGTTTTATCAATAACAATATTTTTTTTGTTTAGATTTAGAAAAATTTATAGAGAGTCTTTGGAAGTTTTTAAAATATTTGGAATTTATAAAAATAATTTTTATACATATTAAAAGTTTTATGAAATAAGTTTTAGGTTAAAAACCTTTTAAAAACAAAACATGAGGGTGCCCGGGTTCGAACCGGGACCTCATGTTAGGGGCATTGTAACTTAACCAGTGAACCAGGCTTCCAGCCGCGGTTTAACTTGGTTTGAAATTCTTTTAAACACAAAGTAAGAGATTTTCCCCATTCCTTAGAACCCTAAATCGATTTGACCCCAAATTGAAACCCAAATCGTTTGTGTTAATAGATACAACCATGGGGCTTTGATTCCCTTGTAAATACGAACAATAGGATGTGTCTAATTACCCGTTTTGATCAAGGATTGAAGATGAACAAGACGAATGTTTGTCGCGGCTAGAGTTGGGTCGTTGGGTGAGCAATCGGTAAAGATAATCAAATTAACTTCGTGGGTAGCTTCGTATGATAATCAATTGGGGTGTTTTCTGTTTGTTTCAAGTAAGAATTGAGAGTTGTACTGGTTAGAGTTAGTTAAACGTTCGATCAAGTGAAGTTAATTGCATAATTATTGATGTTTAAGGCTCGAACGTCTCTATGATTAAAAAGCTTCGGTTACCCACTTGATTAGGTTAGTAACCGATGTTAAATGCAAATAAGGTTCATAAAGGTGTTCGAAACAAGTTCACGACGGTTAGGGGACGGTTTTAGATCAAGAAAACATCAAGTTTTGACGGTTTTAGAGGTGGCCGGAATCGCGGCCGACGGTGGCGGTGATCGGCGGAAAAACGGGGTTAAAAAGGGGGTTTGGGTTGGTTTTTGAATAATTACACACTTAGCCCCTCAAATTTTGAAGGCTTATTATTTTATGCATTAAACTTTCTTTTTAAGTTTATAAATTGACAAAACAACCCCTAAACTTAATTCACTTTAAGTTTTAAACATTTTTTTCTTTATTTTAAGTTTAATAACTTTCATAGATTATTATTATTATTATTTCTATTATTATTATTATTATTATTATTGATACTTATTTATTAACATCATCAACTTTCAAATTAAGAAAAAATAAAAGACAAATTAAAAACAATAAACATAAGTAGCCCAAAAGTTTAATAAATGCCAACAATAGTCCTTACAAGAATTAACGACGTTAACTTTTAATTTAACCAAAAATTCAAGATGTTACAGTCCCCCCTACTTGAAAGAATTTCGTCCCGAAATTAAGAATGAATTAGGCGAACAAATGCGGGTATTTTTCCTTCATGTGGTCTTCACGCTCCCAAGTAAACTCAGCTCCACACTTATTCTCCCAACGAACTTTGACGATTGGAGTAGTTGTGGTTCTTGTTTTCTTCATAATGCGGTCCATAATCTCAACGGGTTTCTCAACAAAGTGCAATGACTCGTCGACCTGGATGTCTTCCAATGGAACATGCAGACTCTCGTCGGCCAAACACTTTCTCAAATTTGAGACATGGAATACAGGATGAACTCCACTAAGGTCGGAAGGTAGTTCCAGTTTATAAGCCACCTTCCCAATCCTTTTCAAGATTTTGAAAGGTCCTACAAATCTTGGAGCTAGTTTACCCTTCTTTCCAAAGCGAACAACACCCTTCCACGGTGAAACTTTAAGAAAAACCATGTCGCCAACTTGGAACTCCAATGGCTTACGACGCTTATCGGTGTAACTTTTTTGTCGACTTCTTGCTACTTCAAGGTTCTTGCGGATTGTGGAGACTTTATCAGTTGTTTCTTGTATAAGTTCAGGACCAGTGATGAAATTTTCACCAACATCGGTCCAGCAGATCGGTGATCGGCATTTACGACCATACAAAGCCTCGAATGGTGCCATTTGGATACTTGAGTGATAACTATTGTTATACGAAAATTCCGCGAGCGGTAAATGCGTATCCCAATCGCCACCAAAATCAAGGACACAAAGACGCAGTAAATCCTCGAGGGTTTGGATTGTTCGTTCGGTTTGACCATCGGTTTGAGGATGGTAAGCCGTACTTAAATCCAATTGAGTACCCAAGAGTTCTTGCATCGAAGACCAAAAGTGCGAAGTGAAACGAGCATCTCGATTGGAAATAATATGCAACGGCATGCCATGACGACTCACAATTTCGTCAACATAGATTCAAGCCAACCTTGAAACCTTGTACGTATCTCGTATGGGTATGAAATGTGCTGTCTTGGTCAAACGGTCAACAATGACCCATACGCTATCATGACCACGAGGTGTACGGGTAACTTGGTTATGAAATTCATGGCTATATGTTCCCATTTCCACATAGGGATTTCAGGTTGCTCAAGTAAACCACTTGGTCGTTGATGTTCGGCTTTGACCCTTGCACACGTGAGACACTTGGAAACATAAGTCGCGATATCTTTCTTCATTCCAGGCCACCAATATTGACCACGCAGGTCCATGTACATCTTATTGGAGCCAGGATGAACGGAATATCGGGTTGATGAGCTTCGTTTATAATGAAGTGCCGAAGGTTGTCACGATTCGGGATCCAAAGTCGATTCAAGAAGTACCACATGCCGTTCGGTTTTGTCTCCAACTGTGACCGAATGTTAGACATCAAATCTTCATCTTTCCCTTCGTCGGTTAGTGCCGCTTGCTGAGCCTCGCGAATGCATAACTCGAGGTCACTATCGATCCTTATGTTTTGAAGCATGATAGTAGCCTCGTTGACATCCACATGAATATCGGTATCAAATTCTCCTAGTGTATCAAACCATTGCCTTCGATCTTGAATTTCTTGAAGCGAGACAATCTTGTTGTGGACCTTGCGACTTAGCGCGTCGGCTACAACATTCGCCTTTCCAGGGTGATAGCGAATGTCGCAGTCGTAATCGCTAATCAACTCAATCCAACGTCTTTGTCTCATGTTGAGGTCCTTTTGATTGAACACGTGTGGAGACTCTTATGATCGGTGTAGACTATGCATTGCGTCCCATATAAATAGTGTCGCCAGATCTTCAATGCGAAAACCACAGCACAAGTTCAAGATCATGAGTTGTGTAGTTCACTTCATGAACCTTCAATTGCCTCGACGCGTATGCTATAACTTTGCCTCGTTTCATGAGAACACAACCAAGACCTTGATTAGAAGCATCGCAATATACGGTAAAGTCGTTTTTTCCATCGGGAAGTGTGAGAATAGGAGCGTTACACAACTTGCGTTTCAATGTCTCGAAGGCCTCTTCTTACTCGGGTCCCCATTCAAAGAGTCATTCTTTTGGGTTAGCGTCGTTAATGGTTTAGCAATCTTCGAGAAATTGCTATGAACCTACGGTAATATCCCGCTAAACCCAGAAAAGAACGAACCTCGGTTGGGGTTGTGGGAACACACCAATTCTTCACAGCTTCAATTTTAGCAGGATCCACGTGAATTCTTGGCTATTCACCACATGCCCTCAGAATTGAACTTCCTCCAACCAAAATTCACACTTGGAAAGCTTGGCATATAATTGCTCCTTCTTCAAAAGCCCAAGTACTTGTCGCAAGTGTGTCTCGTGATCGATTTTTGTCTTGGAATAAATAAGAATGTCATCAATAAACACGGTCACGAACTTATCCAAATACGGTTTACATACTCGATTCATGAGATCCATGAACACAGCAGCGCATTGGTCAGGCCAAAAGGCATGACCATGAACTCGTAGTGTCCATATCGAGTACGGAAAGCGGTCTTTGGAATGTCATCATCATGAACATGTAATTGATGATACCCAGAACGTAGATCGATCTTTGAGAATTGAATTGCTCCTTGAAGTTGGTCGAAGAGATCATCGATTCGAGGAAGAGGGTATCGGTTTTTGATAGTAAGCTTGTTGAGTTCGCGGTAATCGATGCACATACGAAATGAACCATCCTTCTTCTTCACAAATAGTACAGGTGCTCCCCACGGTGATGAACTAGGGCGAATAAAACCCTTATCGGTCAACTCTTGCAGTTGACTAGCGAGTTCTTGCATTTCAGAAGGTGCAAGGCGATAAGGATTTAGCCACAGGGTTTGCACCAGGGATTAAATCAATCTTGAACTCAACTTCTCGCATGGGAGGTAACCCTTAAGATCCTCGGGAAAAACTTCGGGAAAGTCTCGCACAACAGGAATGTATTTCAGCTCCTTACCCTTGGCTTTCGTATTAACTACATATGCCATGAAAGCCATGTAGTTTTACTCAAGCATTTACGGGCCTTGATGCATGACATGAGTTTGAGTCTTTGGGATGATTTCTCCCCAAAGACCTTCAAAGTATCACCAGTCGGTAACGGAATTCAGATACACTTCTCAAAACATAGAATTTCCGCACGGTGCTTGGCTAACCAATCCATGCCAACGATAACGTCAAAGCTTCCCAACTGCATAGGGATAAGGTCGACAAAGAACTCGTGTTCGTTAAGGCTTAAAGTGAAATTGCGTATCATAACGTCAACGACGATAGATTTCCCATCGGCGACCTCGACCGTGAAGGATCTTTCCAGGTTAGCACGCGGTTTAGAAAGTAAAGGCTCGAATTCCAGAGACACGAAACTTCTATCGGCGCCCGAATCAAACAATACAGATGCATAACGATTATTTACAAGATACATACCTGTTTGGTAACAATCTATTATTGCTATGATGAACATAGATGGTAATTTTTACAAGACAAGAAAGGGCTAATAGGAATTCAACGACGTACCATTACCACGTTGTTGTTGGCTTGTGCTTGGTTGGCGTTGATGTTGAAAGCCCTTCCACGAGCCGGTGGCACAGTTCCCGCATTGCGAGGACATTGCGGATGAATATGACCAGGCTCGCCACAGTTATAGCAGGTTCGATTAGTAAGCATGGCAGTGTTGTTTGGCGCACGAAGGCAAGTAGTTACCAAATGGCCATACTTCCCACACAATGAGCAGATTCGGCATGGAATGTTGCTTGAATGATGGTACTTGCACGTGTTTCACATAGGGTGTGGACCAGCATAAGCTTTAGCCATGGGAGCTTGATTTGCAACCACCATTTGTTTTTTAGAGGCATTTGGTGCGGTCACAGCGTAGTTGCGTGTCGAGTGAACTTACGCTTCTTGTTTTGAGAAGATGACTCGCCTTTACCTCCTTTGTTGCTTCGGGTGTCACCTTCGCCATAGCCTTGGAACCTTTGCCGACATTGTGCCAGCTCTTATATGATTAGTAAGCTGTGCAGTAATAGTAATTGCTTCCTCCAATGTTGTGGGCCTACTACCACAACACATCTTGAATTTGAGGTGGCACCCCCTTGATAAATTTTCAATATTACGGGGCACGGTGTCCACCATGTGTGGTAGGAGCATACTAACTCATGATGTCGGGTGGAATAAGCCAAATGGTGACCACCATCTTGTTTAAGGTTCCAGAACTCCTCCTCCAGTTTTTGTAATTCACTCTCGGACAGAACTTTTGAATCATAATATCCTTAAATTCTTCCAAGGCAACGCCATTGCGACCTCAGTCCCCGGTTTCTCTTTTCACTATTCCACCAAGTTAGTGCTCGTGTTAAAGAACACTTGTGGCGTAGCGAACCTTGAACTCGTCGGGGCACTCGCTTATAATAAGTGTTCTCCATACTTTCAAACCACTCGAGAAGTCCAGTGGCTCCTTCTTTTCCACTAAAACTAGTGGGTTTGCACGAGTTGAAATGTTTGATGGTGCAAGTATGATTGTTCCCGTTTTGGTTGTTGCTATTCTCCCCATGAGCACCACTATTGTTTCCATTGGTGTTGTTGCTATTAGCCATTAGGGTACTATTAAGTTCAGCAGCAACATAGTCGGGATGACGGCAGCCATTTGCCGAGCGATCATTGCGGCTAGTTTACGGTCGGAACTTCCACGCTTTCCATGATGACGAGACATGCTGGAATATGCAAAATGAGTTAGACACGAGAAATAGAATAACAAGGATTATAATTCAACAAAGATAAGGCAAGAGTTGTAAGACACTTGGAATGATTCCATTTGGTAACGCATTACCATTTGGAAACCTTGACACGTCAAGGTAAATTGACCCATTCGCCTTAGAAGTTTATGCATATTGACCATAGTTTATCACTCATCCCGGAAATCCCCAGTAAGCATAATTAGTCCCGTAGGATTTATGCGATATGCTTACCTTAGCCCGAGGGCTTTTGCCAGGAAATCCAGAATACAGGTGTCTATGTGTCACACAAATTTCTTAGGTTCTGATATCAAAACCTTCATGAGATTTATATAGATTAGACATAACGTCTAAAGATCCAAGTCATAACATAAGTATAAGATTCCACGTGTCGACGAGAAAGGTTAAGAGGTTTCATGTTCGGGGAGAGTCAAGAGTCAAAGCTAAGTTTAGGGAGACAAGTAACAATGTTTAGACAATCCTATGCTAAGGCATCAAATTGCACATAAGTGGGCATAACATTATGTAGCATGCAAACTATATAATTTTTCAATATAAGATCATATTTCTATAAGGTTCATGCATATGATAGTCTAGGTCACCATTTCTAATAACCTAGATCCTATAGTTATAGGCTCTGATACCAATCTGTCACACCCCAACCTTGACGGCGGAAACGTCGAGGAGTGAGAGTTAAGATCGTTCACAACCACATAACGCTATTATTAACCCAAATATAATTTTATCATAAAATTCAATTGTATCATTACAAACATAAGACCCAAAGAAATAAAACCATAACATAAAAGATAACAAGTCTTTTTAATTCACTTATTTATCTAGGTCCATTCCTAGATGTGTAGCTTCAATGTGTAGGAATCAAACTTGGGCGCTTCCTGAATCATGTTAAAAATAAAGGGGTCAACAATAATGTGGTGAGCATTCCATAGCTTTAAGTACATAGATTATATAAAAGATGGCAATTCAAGTCATAAATTAGTGAATAAAGTGATTAGGGATGTTATGAACAATGCAACAATCAAACCTCGACAAAGTTTTACAAGTCTCAAACGTTTACAAGATTATACGATCAGCTAAGTGTACTTGGATCAACCAAAGCAGACTTGTCTTGCCCATAGATCTATGACTTCACTGGGCTAGCAATAGTTAATGATTGTACATTAAGCCATAACATGGTAACCACAAAAAGTTCAACTAACCACAACTTTGCATGATGAATTGCCATAAAGTTTACAAGTCTCAAAGATGTTTACAAGTGCAATGATAATAAGATAACATGTTTCACCCCAAAGTGTGAAAATAAACAAAAAGGGGTATGGAAATACTCACATGATCAAATGATTATATAAGATGATTAATAAGAAATATAATAATCGACGCTCCAACGTAAACTCTCACAATGCACCTAAAATAAATGTATATTTAAAGATTAAAGTTTACTTGAACAGTGTTTAACAAATTAACTTGGACTAGGGTTCTAAGTCGAATTTGGGCTTGTCAAATAATCATATCTAACAAATGGAATAAATTATATTTTCTTTAAATATATATATGTATATATATATATATATATATTCAAGTTGTGTAAACAACTAATTATAATGATTAACAAGGTTACATATAAACTAACCAAATTAATTTAAAGAAAATGGATTTTTGAACCAATAATAATTAACTAATTATTATTTTCAATCCATGTTACTTAAAAATTACTCAAACAAATTTTTGCTAAAATGTTTTATCAGTAACAATATTTTTTTTTGTTTAGATTTAGAAAAATTTATAGAGAGTCTTGGAAGTTTTTAAAATATTTGGAATTTATAAAAATAATTTTTATACATATTAAAAGTTTTATGTAATTAGTTTTAGGTTAAAAACCTTCTAAAAACAAAACATGAGGGTGCCCGGGTTCGAACCCGGGACCTCATGTTAGGGGCAGTAACTTAACCAGTGAACCAGGCTTCCAGCCGCGGTTTAACTTGGTTTGAAATTCTTTTAAACACAAAATAAGAGATTTTCCTCATTCTTAGAACCTAAATCGATTTGACCCCAAATTGAAAGCCAAATCGTTTGTGTTAATAGATACAACCATGGGGCTTTGATTCCCCTTGTAAATACGAACAATATGATGTGTCTAATTACCGTTTTGATCAAGGATTGAAGATGAACAAGACGAATGTTTGTCGTGGCTGGAGTTGGGTCGTTGGGTGAGAAATCGGTAAAGATAATCAAATAACTTCGTGGGTAGCTTCGTATGATAAACCAGACCAAAAGCCCTTTCAATTGCAGCTTAGGTGTGTCGAAAGGTGCAAGTCGATAGTGTTGCAGGTTGCGGCTTAGAGAGAATCAATTGGGGTTTTGTGTTTGTTCAGGTAAGAATTGAGAGTTGACTGGTTAGAGTTAGTTAAACGTTCGATCAAGTGAAGTTAATTGCATAATTATTCATGTTTAAGGCTCGAACGTCTCTATGATTAAAAAGCTTCGGTTACCACTCGATTGGGGAGTAACCGATGTTTAAATGCAAATAAGATTCATAAAGGTGTTCGAAACAAGTTCACGACGGTTAGGGGACGGTTTTAGATCAAGAAAACATCAAGTTTTGACGGTTATAGAGGTGGCCGGAATCGCGGGCGCGACGGTGGCCGGTGATCGGCTGGAAAAACGGAAAAACGGGGTTAAAAAGGGGGTTTGGGTTGGTTTTGAATAATTACACAATTAGCCCCTCAACTTTTGAAGGCTTATTATTTTATGCATTAAACTTTCTTTTTAAGTTTATAATTGACAAAACAACCCCTAAACTTAATTCACTTTAAGTTTTAAACATTTTTTTCTTTATTTAAGTTTAATAATTCATAGATTATTATTATTATTATTTTATTATTATATTATTATTGATACTTATTTATTAACATCATCAACTTTCAAATTAAGAAAAAATAAAGGACAAATTAAAAACAATAAACATAAGTAGCCCAAAAGTTTAATAAATGCCAACAATAGTCCTTACAAGAATTAACGACGTTAACTTTTAATTTAACCAAAAATTCAAGATGTTACACTTTGGTTGCTGATCCCTTCCTTTCCTCCTCCTCTCTCAGTTTCAAATTTGCTTCAACCTTACTTCTAGCAGTTAGCTCGGCTATATGAAGGCTGCCTAGATGATTTTTGATATGGGCAGCTACGTCAGAGTTAAGGGTTGGAGATGATGTCTTCTCTGCTACTCAGCAATGTCAAATCTGCTTAAGTGTAGCATAGATGAGGCACTCAGCGGTTGAGCTCCCATTCTCTCTTTCAACAACAAAGTTATGAGAAGAGTCTTCGAACCTCCACCGGATGATCTTCTTTCTAGGTGCAAGAGTTGTCTTGGCACCCTGTCGCTTTCTTGGTATTAGTAGAGTCACTAGCCTTCTCCTTAACTTCTTTTCTTCCTCATTCAAAGTGTCTGAATTGAGGCAAGGAGATTTGCAGCTTGGTCCAGTGTTCCTCTGGGCAGATCAAGAAATTGATCTCTAGTGAGGGAACTTGAGGATCTGTCAACATAGGTCAATTTGAAAATCCTCCTCACAGGAGATATCGCTCAGAGTTGTGCATTTTATGAGCTTTGTCTTGACTGCTTTGAATTCTTCTAAGGAGAGATGTTTAGAAGGCTGAGAGGATAGTTTGATGAGTTGATGGTAGGTTGAGGTGTTTGGGTTTTGCCTAAAGTTTTGGGTTGGAGGGTGAGTAGTTTAGGTGGTGAGGTGTGAAGGGGTTGGTAGGGGTGATGATGTAGGTCAGGGGTGTATGGTTCAGTGGTTGGTTCGGTTTGATGGGGAGTGAAAAGGGTAAAGGTTCAGTTTGTGGTTGGGTTGGGGTTTGGGTTGAGTGGTTGCTTTGAAGGTCATCCCCTGTCCCCTTCTGTACATCTCCTTCCTCTTCCCCGCGCGAATGTCAGCCTTAATGTCACTGACATGTCGCTGGAGAGTCTTTTCTGACATAGGACCCACCTGCCTGCCAGAGAAGCCATGAGCTTTGAGATAGCTCTTCATCCAGGCCTTCTCAACTATTTTCTTGGCATCAGTCAGTCCTACTTCCTCTTCCTTCTTCTTCTTCTATAATAGCTTTTCCCTTTCAGCTTTCATTCTCTCTTTCTCCATTTGATCTTGCTCTTTGTTGAAGAGCCATAAGATCGTATCATTGTTATATGGAGATAATTCTTCTTGAGAGAAACCTCTGGAGGTTAGGAAAGTTATCCTTTCCCTCCTTTGCTGTAGATCAGCTTCTTTTTCTTTCCTCTCTTCTTCTTCTAAGGCCAACCTTGCAGCTTCTTCTTTTTGCTATTTTAGAAGCAAGGTTGCCTTTCCAGCTTTATTAACTCCTCTAGTGGTAGCAGGAGTGCATCTTCAGTTGTAGCTTCTAGACTAACAAGTCTATCGATAATCTCAACCCTTTTCGGTTGTTGACCGCCTCCTGGTAGGCTGTAGCTGCTTTGGTACTTGCAGCTAGCAATTTTCCAGTTGTCAGTCTACCTTTTCTTTTGAGTTTCTTCAACCTTTCTTCCTCCTGAAGCTCGTCCGAAGTCATCTTCCTCTTTCCTTTGATGTCTTCGGAAGTTCTAGACTTTGGGGTTCTTGGATAGAAGATTCAGGTTGAGTAGTAGAGATGGAGCTGGAGTTAATGCTAATGTTAGAGCTAAAGGTTGAGTGAGAAAATCCTTTCTATTAACCTCAGATGCAAGTTCCAAGATTGCATCTGTGACTATTAGATAATCGGATAATGAGAATATTCCTTCCGCAGCAGCAATCTCAGCTTCGGAAGTTTGAACTTGTTCTTCCGAGGCTTTGAATTGTGCTTCGGAAGTCTGTGAAAATGCACTATCTATCCCAAAAGTTTCAGTTGCTGGCCATCATTCCTTGTTTCCCATTTGAAATTAATCTTAGGTTCCACTTGGACCTAAGGTTGACTAACTTCCTCAATAGTGGTAGAAGGTGCATATAACCTCCGAAGCTCTTGAGCTCCAAAGTAGATCACAGACATATCAGGGCTTGGCTGTTCTATAAGAGATTCCAATAGGAACTTGTTAAAGAACCTATTGAGATCTTGGAGCATCCTTTGATCCACTTGAATAACAACTAGAGGAGGCTCAGGAAAATTGAAGCTTGTTGCACAGGATATTAGATCTCAAGGAAGTGAGAGCTTGACTTTTGGGTTTCCTCTTGTCTTTGAGTTTGTCTCTGAACACTCTCCCCCTTTTTGGTAGCATCATCCTGAGAGCTTGATGAGCTAGAGGAAGAGGTCAAGGAGACTTGAATTGGTACATGCCTAACAGACCTCTCAATCTGTTTCTCAGCTAGTTTGGCCTTGAGAGTTTCAATCTCAAGTTGCTAAGTGGCAGACCTATCCTCTAAAGTCTTAATCTTGGATTCAAGATTTGAGACTTTAGAAAGTAGGTCTTGAATGGTAAGTTGCATTCTTCCCTCATCTTCTTTTGAAGAATCACAGGGAGATGAGGTAACATACTTTGTATGTTCTTCCTCACCACCAGATATGGTTTCTGGGCACCCTGGTTTCCCTTGCTCAAAGATGTCTCTTTGAGAGTCATCAAAGGGCATGGTTGCCATAGATTCAGTCTCAGTGATGTTACCACTGACCTAAGGATCCATTGAGAATCCTTTAGTAGTGGCAGCTGAATCTACATGAGTCCCCTCCACATCAGTGGGACTCACCTCAGTAAAGGTTTGCTGATAGGGGCTAGAGATAAGAGGTCTCTCTGGGCTCTGTTGATCCTTGAGAGGGTGTTGTGGATCAAATTCATTGCCCTTAAGAGATTCATAATCTCTTCATCAGTTCCAATTAAAAGGTCAGTAAAGGATATGGAAGTGAAACCTAATGACCCGGGACTTTGATCAATGTCTAAAGGAATTGAGCCTGTGATAGGGATGTCCCTTTTTGGCTGCTCAGGGGAGTATAGAGACTCACCCTGAGGGCTTTCAGCTTGGATTGTGGGCTCATGGGTCTGAGACTGAGGAGACTCAAGACCCATATTGAGGTCAATTGTGAAGGATGGTTGGACCTCAGGCTCAGTGGGAGCCCTTTGTTCCACTCTAGCCTTTCTGGGTAGAACTTGAGGAGCTTGTTCAATCAGAGAAAATTGAACAAGGGTTCATTTGGGACGTCTATGATAAGTAATGTAATGGTTGGAGAAGGTAGATTTGGCAAAATGGAGGTAGTTGCTGGTGTGGGTTCATCATATGTGGGGTTAACAGGGATGTCACCAGGAGCCATTGGCTCAGTCATACCTGGAAGAAGTGCAGTTCTCTTCCAGTGAAGTTGGTGGACACTCTCTTCAAAGTCTTGAAGATGGTCGGCCTCATTTGAGGAGCAGTCAGAGTAGCTGCACAGACAAGCTTGCTCTGGTCCAGCTCGCATTGATTATGTGCTGGAGAAACCTAGGATACATGAAGAATGTGTCCTTTTGAAGATTTCCCATGAGGTTAGTCAGCACAAATCTTGAATAGTTGAAGCGAAGGCTTTTCACCAACCCATGAACTAGGCACCCAAGTTCATATGGGATTTGATCCCCCCCAGATTTATTCGACAAGTAGTGAAGAACCACATGTACCAAGAACTTCCATTTGTAAGAAAAGTTAAATTTGTAGATAGTTGACCTGCTAACATCTCACCATATCCCATTTGGAGATAAGTATTGTCCAAATCTGCTTTGGGGAATTCCATTGGAGTGCCCTCATCATGAAGCTCTAGATGCTCCCTGATGATCTGTTCAGAAATAACCAACTCCTGGCCACAGATGCTTGATCGAATGACACGAACCCCATTTAGGGTTTCAATCTGACCATTTGCCCAAAATTCAGACATATGGTTTGAGTAAATTGTGGGGTTTACAGTCAGAGCGGTGTAGTAAGAAGATTGGGTTAGAAAGGAGATGATATCTGAGAAGTCAGCATCTCTTGAAGAATCAAGAAGTGCGACTTGCTGTGCTGAGGGTTGAATGCCATTTGGAAAGATGAATGTGGATGATTTGAGCTGGGGTAAAGTTGAGAAGGAGAAATTTCTAGGGCAGTAAAATTTGCAAGTAAAAGAATGAAATTGAATAGTTGAGATTATTTAAAAGATTGTGGAAAGGCGGTAATGGGGGTAAGGATAAGGTGATGTGATGGTTTAGTGGATGAAATGACAGTGGCGGTAAAGTTAAAATCAGTTAAATAATCCGACATCATTAACACAATATTTGCTTTTTATAGTGTGGGGCCCAAGAAATTTACGTTACACAGTGAAATCTCTCTTCCGAGTGTAAAACATTTCCGAAGGTAACTTGTCTTCCGAAGGCAATTCTTACTTCCGAAGCCAAAACTTTGCCTCCGAAGGTTAGAGTTGCTTCTGAATAAAGAATTTGTAAGTGTCGGAAGTAGATCTGATATACAATCAATCGCTTCTTCCGAGGCCAAAATTCTTCCAAGAAGAAAGTTATCCTTTGAGAAATTTTGATTCGGAAGATATGATAATGTCTTCCGAAGGTTAATTTCTCTATGGAAGGAATTTACACTTAGAAAATTTCAGAGAAAATTTCTTGTAAGGGCCTAAATTGTATTGACACAAGACTTACATATTAAAAAGGTTTTCGAAAGAGATCAAATTAATCAATGTTTATCATCCCAATAGCTGTTATGAGATACTTGAACCTTTGTTCATGAAAAGCTTTGGTAAACAGATCAGCATATTGTTCATTTGAATCAACTTTGATTAACTTGATTAGATTTTTCTCATTAATATCTCTAATGAAATGATACCCGATGTCAATATGTTTAGTCTTGGAGTGCTTCACCGGATTTTTAGTAATGGAGATAGCACTGTTGTTGTCAATATGGATAGGAGTACTCATAAAATTGAATCCATAGTCTACCATCTGATTTTGAATCCATAGCAGTTGAGCACAGTAGCTAGCAGCAGCAATGTATTCAGCTTCAGTAGTTGATGTAGAGACACAAGATTGTTTCTTGCATTGCTATGAGATGATCCTTCCACCAAGAAATTGACATCCTTCTGATGTTGATTTCTTGTCAATATTGCAGCCTCCATAGTCACTGTTAGAGTATCCATAAAGATTGAAATCCTTGTTTTTAGGATACCAGAGACCTAGTTTAGGTGCTCTTTTGAGGTATCCGAGGATTCTCTTAACAGCAGTTAGGTGAGACACCTTTGGAGTAGCCTGATATCTTGCACAAATGCAAGTAGCAAACATGATATCAGGTCTACTGGTTGTTAGATACATCAGAGAACCAATAATCGCCCTATATTGATGTTGATCAGTATCCTCCCCCTCAAGGTCAGGACAAAGATTATGGTTTCTGGGTATGGGTGTCTTGGCAGGCTTGCAATCCTTCATCACAAATCTTTCTAAGATGTCAGAGACATATTTAGATTGATTAATGAAGAACCCTTCCTTCAGTTGCTTTACCAGAATTCCAAGGAAAAAGTCCATTTTTCCCATGGAGCTCATCTCAAACTTCTTCTTCATAATGCTTTCAAAGTCCTTGCACATTTGGTCATTTGAGGAACCAAATATGATGTCATCAACATAGACTTGTACGAGCAAAATGTCCTTTCCAGACTTTCTGATGAAGAGAGTATTATCAATGGTACCTCTAGTGTAGCCATTCTTCAGAAGAAACTGAGACAAGTCTCATACCACAGCCTAGGTGCTTGGTGCAGCCCATATAGAGCTTTATCTAATTTGCACACATAGTTGGGGTGCTGTGGGTCTTCAAATCCTAGAGGTTGGCATACATAGACTTCCCTATCTATATCCCCATATAGAAAAGCACACTTGACATCAAGTTGGTATACTGTGAAGTCCTTGGATGCAACATAAGCAAGGAAGATCCTAACTGCCTCAAGTCTTGCAACTGGTGCAAAGACATCAGTATAATCGATTCCTTCCTCTTGAGTGTATCCTTGAACCACAAGTCTTGCCTTATTCTTGATGATCAAGCCTTTATCATCTTTCTTGTTTCTGAAAACCCATTTGGTGCCTATAGGTACTTGACCAGAAGGTAGCGGACATAGGTTCCATACCTTCTGTCTCTTGAATTAAAGCAGCTCCTCTTGCATCGATTCAATCCAGCTACTATCTTTCAAGGCATCTTCTACCTTCTTGGGTTCCATTTGAGATAGAAAGCATGAGTACAAGTAGAAATTCCCTTGATGAGTCTGGCCTTTTGTTCTCACACCCTCAAAGACATTCCTTATGATGTTCTTAGTTGGATGAGTGTTGTGAATCCTAAGACGAGGAATCACTTCCAGTTGCAGAGAGAGATCCAGGTTAGATATATTCAGCTCAGGAACTAGAACACTCTGTCCAGCTGCTATTTCAAAGTCATTCAATGAGGACTGATTGAATGAATGAGAACCATCATCAATAGTTGGCTGTGAAGTAGTATTAACAGTTGCCTGTTCCTTCAAAATATCACTTCCTTCTGCCTGGTGTTGTGGTGGATCACCTGATGAGTTTTGAGGCTCAGGAGGTGACTCACTTGTTGAAGCTTCACTATTCCTTGATATAGTTAAACTATCGGATTTGTGAATAGTGGAAGCTTGATGTATTGCAGCACTTGGAGAATTTGGTCTAGGCCTGAGAAGCTCAAACAGTTGATCATTAGCAGTGGCATTAGTACCATTTTGAGCACCTATTCCAACTGAAACATTCTCACAAGAGGGTTTAGAATAGTTTGGAAACAATTCTAAATCAAAGATGTGATCAGGTCCATTCCCCCTAACACAAGGAGTGTGCTCATTAACAACTATATTGGATGACTCCTCAAACTGTTGATTCTTAATGTTGTATACTCTATAAGCTTTAGAGCTAGAAGAGTATCCAACAAAGATAGTATCATCTGACTTTTTAGCAAATTTTGCTAAATTGTCCTTTGTGTTAAGTATGGTACACCTGCTGCCAAAGGACCTTAGAAAGCCAATGAACGGTAGCCTCTTGTTCCATAGCTCATAAGGGGTTTTTCCATGGGACTTAACTACAAGAACTCTGTTCTGCACATAGCATGCAGTGCTGACTGCCTCTGCCCAGAATGTTAGAGGTAGCTTTGAATCAGCTAACATAGTTCGAGCAGCCTCAATAAGTGTCCTATTCCTCCTCTCAGCAACACTATTTTGTTGAGGAATTTTAGGAGCACTAAATTGTCTGGCAATCCCTTTTGAGTTACAGAATGAGTCAAGAACGAAGTTCTTAAACTCAGTCCCTTAATCACATCTAATTATTTTAACCTTGTGATCACTTTGATTTTCTATTTTAAGAATAAAAGATTTTAATGTTTTAGCAGTTTCATCTTTAGTTCTTAAAAAGAATACCCATGTGAATCTTGTAAAATCATCAACAATCACAAGGCAATATGATTTCCTTCCAATGCTCATTATACTTGTGGGACCAAAAAGATCCACGTGCAATAAGTGCAATGGAGTAGTGATAGAGTTAACACATTTGGATTTACGAGATGTCCTGTGTTGTTTCCTTTTCAGGCAAGCAACACAGTTATCTTTGCAGAAAAACTCCTTTTTAGGCAAACCATTACCAAGTTATTTTTAGCCAATTTATTCATTGTCTTAAAATTTACATGACACATCGTTTATGCCACAGTGTTTACTCATCACTATCAGCTTGGAAAGAAAGCATGATACTTCACCCATTGGGGAAGCATTGTTCATATCAAGCTTGTACATATCCCCTTTCCTGGGAGATCTAATAAGCACCAATTCCAGAGGAATTGTCATCCCTGGTTTGAGGATAATGCACTCATGTTCTATGAAAAGCATTTGGTGCTTTTGATCACAAAATTGAGAAACACTTAACAGATTATGTTCAAGCTGTTGACAAAGTTAATATTAACATACCATTGGATATACTCCCTCTGCCAGAAATATATCCTCCGGCCTCACCTCCAAACTAGTCAGGACCTCCATCATAATGTTGAAATTGTTGAAGGAGAGATCTGTTCCCTGTCATGTGCCTGGAGCATCCACTATCTACAATCCAAATGTTGTTATTCTTGTCATATGGATGTCCCTGCACATAAGATGAGATTATTAGTTTTGATTGGAAACCCAAGCTTTATTGGTCTTGGGTTCTTCCAAAGATAATGACATAATTGAGCCAAAATTTATGCATGGGGGTTCAATGGATGTCTTTGAAGAAGAGGTTTGGGCTACAACATCTTCCTTGATCTTCCATTCCATCCTTTGGTTGATCATGGAGGATGAGCTTGTTGAAGCTTTTGTAACTTGGCATTCTTCCGAAGCTACTTTCTTTTCGAAAGAAGCCTTCACCACCTTTTCTTCCGAAGCAGTCTTCTTCTGGGATGGTTTCAAAGGGACTCTTTTGTTCTTCTGAGTCTTGACAACTTTAGCTTCCGAAGCCTTTTTCCTTTCGGAAGAAGAATCTTCTTCCGAAAGCAGCCTTGCTTCGGAAACAAGCTTTCCCTTTTTCATCACTTGAACCATTTGATATGGTCCAAATAACAAACCTTCCCTGACTCCTTCCTTTTTAACATTATTTGCATAATGTGTGCGAGCAGGATTGTAGTAACAATCTTTGGCCATATGGTTTTGCAGACCACACATTATGCATGCAATGTTAATCTTTTGGGGATTTGAAGATTGTTATTTCTTGTTCATTTTATCTTCAACAACTTTTCCCTTTAACTTCTAATCCTTTGGTAGGACAGGAGTGCTGGTACTACACCCCTTTCCTGAATCAGAGTTTCCAACCACCTGGAATCCAGCTGAGATGAATATATCCTTTTGCTTTGGGTCTATCTTTAGCTTGGACTCAACCACTTTCTTGGCAGTTTTTCTAGCTACCTTTCCATTTCCAAACGGTATCCATCAAGGATCCCATAGAGTTTGATCATGGTGAGTGTATTCAGATTTTCTGTTCTCTTGATAGAGACATAGTAGAATGTCCACTCATTGGGTAATGCACTCATGAACTTTCTTGTAAGGTCTCTGAGTTCATGAGCAATTCCCACAGATTGAAGGGAAGAAATGAGATCCATGTACCTAAAATATTGCTGGCTAAGAGTCTCTCCAGCAACATGGGTGAAGTTCTCGAACTACTGCTTCAGTGAGTCCTTCTTGGAGTTATTTGAGCTTGAGTACATTTGAGCAAGCGCATCAAACAGTTCTTTGGCAGACCTGCAATGCTCAAACCCCACCATGATAGAGTTTGGAATTGCAGTCATGAGAACAGTCATAGCGTTGCTGTCAATGTCAAGCTTCTTCCTGTCTTCATCAGAATAATCTTCAACAGCTTTCTCGATTATGGCACCGTTTCCACCGGCTACTTTTGGCTTATACGGGCCATTGACAATGGATTTCCACATTTTGCTGTCTTGATACCTGATGAAGCCTTCCATTCTTCTGCTCCAGGACCTAAAGTTTTTAGGGGTGATGATGGGTGCTTTGGTCATCGTCCCCATCTCTACTTCAGATTTGTTGAGGGCCATTTTGAGTGAGGTATAAGGAGGAGTGAAAAATAGGTTGATTAGGATGGTAAGATCTCACAATCAAGAGCCTCAAAAGCTCTGAAACCAATTGCAGGATCGGGTATGTCACACAAACACTAGGATTTCTCTCAAACTCACTTATAGAAACACTCAATTCAGATGAAGTAAAGTCTTTTACAAGAGTTGATAATAATATAATAAGTAGTAAAGGAACACACAGAAATAAATTTTCAAGGTACTTGTATATATTACTTCTCAACTCAAGATATTACAAGACTCTTACAAGCATGATACATGAGTTACAATAAGAGACTATATATACTAGATCCTACAGCCAAATATACTTTGATACTAGCTGGAAACCTAAGACTAAAGCATATACTACAATGCTAAAGTTAAGGTATCTTAGATAAAGTATTATCTAAGATACGGTAGTCATGACATGTCCATGACTTACCTTTTGTCACTAACTAAAGATGGCAACTGTACTAACAGAAAAGGTAAACAGTGGATTAAAGTATGGTCAACTGTATGGCTTTTGAGAAAACGCCATGCACTATCTCAGAGATTTGCAGCGGAGTGTCAGGGAGACCATAATTATGTCCACTGGATAATAGCAGTGTTTTCCGAAGGTAAGTTGGCTTCGGAAGAACAAGTTCTTCCGAACCCACTTATACTTCGGAAGAGGCTTCTATACTTCCGAGGCTTGAGGACTTCTGTACTTCGGAAGTTGACTCAGATCTTTCTTTCTAAGTCTTGAACTTCGGAAGTAGGTTCTTTGTCTTTGGAAGTTGGAACTTTTCTTTGGAAGTAAGTTTTACACTGTCTTCGGAAGAGCTCCTTTTTCCTTCGGAAGTTCCACACTTAGCTTCGGAAGTCCTTTATTTGTTGTACCAAAATCTTCTAAGTGACTTGATTTTGGTTGCACCAGCCTTTCTAGATCCAACAAAAGTATATCCAGTGATACACCTTCTTGTGAACAAACACTTTTCTAATTAGCATCAACAAAACATTTTAATGCAATCTGATCAGATTTTTAAAACAAATGCCTTGACCAAGGGAATTATCAAATATCTTGGTAGTCTTAATGCAATATATAAATGAGATTTCAAATACTTATGCATAAACTGACTTAACTAGTGAACAACAAAAGTTATGTCTGGTCTAGTTAATGTTAGATAATCAGCTTTCTAATTGATTTCTGATATTGAGTCATATTCTTTAGGTTAAAATCATTTTTATTAGAATTACTCAAATCAAAAATCAAGTTTTGCTCGATTGGAACATTTTAGGGCCTACTTCCTAACAAACCAAACTCAGAGAATAACTGCAAACAATATTTCCTTTGCCTCAAGCAAAATCCCTTGTTGGACTCGGTCACTTTTATCCAAATAAAGTATATTAATTTCCCAAAATCCTTTATTAAAAAACTTTGATCATAAGACTGTTTGAGTTTCCCTATTTTGATTTTATCATTACTAGTAATTACAATATCATCAACATATACCAGAAGAAAAACAAAAATATTACCGGCACTTTTAACAAAATAAAGAATAGTTATTCACACTTTGCATAAAATCCCAACTTTATCAAGGTATAGGTTAACTTCTCATTCGACTTTTAAGGAGTTTGTTTAAGTTAATAAAAAGAATTAACATGTTTACAAACCTTACTACTATTGGAATCATAGTAATAACCTTCTAATAATTGTATATACACATCCTCAGTCAAAGTACCATATAAGAAAACATTATTGACATCTAATTAATATAAGTTCGATCCATTTTGAATAGAAACACTAATAAAACATCACACAGTGACCAATTTCATTATAGGAGAGTTGTCATCAAAATCTAAACCTTATTTCGGCTATACTTTTTTGCAACTAATGTAGCCTTATATCTTTCTATCTCTCATGATGATTTATATGTAATCTTATAAAACCATTTACATCCATTTACTTTCCTTTCCTTAGGTAAATCATCTAAGACCCAAGTCCCATTTCTATTTAGTGCTTCTATTTCTTCATTCATAGCATTTGCCAAGTTTCTATCTAAGCATGTCTCCTTATAATTAGTAGGTTCTATGTTCTTATTTAACAAGGACATAAACAAATAGTCACGAGGAAACAATTTTGAATAGTTTACCACTTTTCCAATGCCATATTTTATCTTTCCTTTGACAATAAAGTCACCAAAATGTTTTGGAATATAACTAACCCTACCAAACCTCCTAAGATATTCTTTATTACTCTTAGACTCAGCTGTATCAATTTCTAGACATGTATTGTCTCAATCTCATTAGGGAACTCATTAGACTTTACAAACAACTAAGTATATAAATGGTACTCAAATTCAATGGTAGAGGAACTACATGAATATGTTGTGAATCAGTAGCAGATTGACTATTATGCTGATGATTAGAGGAATCATCATCACCGGCAGGAGAATTAGATAAGGATTCAGGAATATGAGACACACTCCTATTGTCCTCATGACTATTACCTTTTTTAGCCTTCTCATCATCATTGGGAACAAATAAGGAATCAAAAGAAAGAGTTACTATCTACATTACTACTACTACTACTACTACTTTGATTTGGATTATCATAATAATCTTTCAAAGGAAACATACTGTATAAATTTTACATCCCTTGAAAATTAAAACTCTTTTTTATCTAAATTCCAAAGTTTGTAACATTTTTTGTTTGAATATCCAATAAAGAAACCTTTCATAACCCAAGAATCAAACTTATTTTCTGGATTTAAAGCAATAGTAAAACAAAGAAACCAAATATTCTAAGATGAGAAAGAGAAAACTTGCGTTTGTAGATAAACTCATAAGGAGATAGACCGGAAAGCACAAAAGAAGGTGTCCTGATAATCAAATAACTAATAGGAAAAACATATTCATACCACATACACAAAGGAATTCCCCTTTAGAACATAAGAGATCTAGCCATATTCAACATGTATTTGTGATTTTTTTTACTATTCCATTTTGTTAGGGGGGTGTAAACATATGATGTTTGATGCATAATTCCATTTTTTAAACTTTTTTGATATTGTGATTGGAAAATTCAATTCTAATATCAAGCTTGAAGCACTTTATTATTTTTAAAAAGTAAGTTTTAATCAGGTTAACAAAACTTTTAATATGAACAAACACTTCATCCTTTGATATTAATAAAGATACCCAGACTAATCTAGAATAATTATAAACAATAATTAGAAAATACTTGAACCCATATCTGGTTGTGACTGTAAAAGCATCCCATATATAAATCTGGTTGTGACTGTAAAATCAATTAACCAAAGTTTTTTTTTGACACAAGAGAACTAATTAGAAAAGAAGACATGGTTTGTTTAGATCTATGACATATTTCACAAGGAAGATTACTATTAACATGCTTAATCATTAAACATTTAAAACTTGATATGATGGGTGGCCAAGTCTCCCATGCCATAGATTTAAGGAATCTGAACAATACCAAGAAGATTACTTGTAGATATATCCTTATAAAAGTATAACCCATCTATTTGTTTACTACTCATCAGACATTTATTTTGATGTGAATCCTGTACAATACAGGAGTATTCATCAAATCGGCATTAAGTTTGTTAACTTTTGTCAGTTTGTATATACTCAGGCATAACCAAGACATTAATTAAGGTTATGTCACTTGTAAGTTTTAGATTACCAATCTATGTTATTTTGCTCTAGTTCCACTAGGATGCCCAACAAACATTCCAACATCAGACACATTAACAAAGTTGAACATGTTTGATTTAGACGTAGTCATGTGTTGGTTATCACCTGAGTCTATAATCCGGCCTTGAGTGAGATTAAACTCACTTGAGCTGGTGGAACACACGATGTTAAGTAGTAATCTTTGCAACTTTCATTTAGGTTGATGCTATATTAGCATTAATCTGAAAGATGTTTAGAGATCTAATCAGAATTGAAGGGAAAATCATTATGGATGATCTTATTGTTAATCACAAGATTAATGTTTAGACTAACAACCCTATAGGTATTTGATTTCTTTTTATAGTTTTTAGGGTATCCAATGAGCTCATAACTTCTTTCAATTGTGTGACTAGTTAGGTTACAATTGGTGCATTTCAGTGTAGAACCTTTTTTAGTATGAAATATTTTTGCTTGTTTTTTGTTTCTTTTGTCTTATCTGATTAATATTTTAAAGTACAACTAAAATTACATTAATCTGAAAGTAACTAAAAGTAATTTTACATGTTTCAGACGACTATATCAAAACTTCCAACACTTAACATCTACATATTTAATGGTGGGTAGAATTTAGTAATGTATACAAGAGTCATTACCGGTGAGCACATGTATTCACACATAAATATAGTTTTAGTGGGTTAAAAAGATAATTTAGTGTATTTCATAGTGACTTATAAAACACTTCGCAGATTCGATTCTTGATTAATATATACGATCTCTCTAGATCATTACAAACATCAATTATTTACTAGTCAATCTATGCATTCACCAGTGTATAATTTCATTGAATAATGAATATAGTATACGGTTATTGGATTTTAAAAACCTCATGTTTTATTTATTGGCCGGAATTAATCACAACTAAAAAATATTTATAGACACTTTAAACCTTAAGCTTATTTTTTTCGATTATCTCTTACTAAATGAGAGTTAATACAATAGTTTTTTGACAAAAACGGGGCTAACTTTAAGCCATTTTTCAATTCCGCCGTCGCCCATGCTCCATCAAGTCCATTTTACGGTGTCTAGCATTCATCGTCTCTGAAATCTGCCTCTAACAAGTTAAGTGGTTCTGATCAATAGGTGAAGATTAATAGATTTCAAGGTGCAAAAGTTCTAGATTGATGAACCCAATTATAGATTTCAACTTTTTGTTTAGTGTTTTGATCACATAAGTAGTCCACAGTTTTAAAGAACTAACTAGATTAACTTTCAGTTAGTAAGAGATCGTTGGAGAAAAATAAACTTAAAGTTACGAGTGTGCAAATATTTACAGAGTTAAGATTAATCCCGGACAATAAATTAAAATTGAGATTACTAAAATCCAATAAGCTTATAACATATTGTAATATGATTTTAGTTTATACTTCCATATGCTATAGAATATCTCATGGTTGATGGCTGCTACAAGAATGTTGAAACTACTTCAAAACAAATCCGGTTAGATTAAAGTTAAATGGAAAACAAAAAGCAATGTATCCTATTTTTGTGTTATGAGTATGAACTCTTAGAGTGATGCATGGATAATATTGGTTCAAATGGAACCATCAAATATTCAATGAGGTCATGAGTTTATTTAAGATATGGTGGGTACATGTATTAGCTTGTGAAGGCACTATTTATGCGTTTTATATATGCTTTATGTATGCTGTATAGTATTCACTATTTGTGCACTGGGTGCTTTATGGCTTGTTAATGCATCATTTGTGGATTACAATTATTAGCTTGTTAATCTTAATTCACTATTTATGGGTTATTTGTTTGTATAGTTGCATTCACAAGTAAATACAATAAGCATGCTTATAACCACAAATAATATATTCAATCAGGAATAAATTTATGAAGTTATGGTATAATATGAGAGATTAATTGGAAATGGAACAAAGATTAATTAAAGAACTAGAATCTAAGATTAAATTGTATATATGGCCGGCACTTTTGTATCACTAATTAACATAAACTAGCGAGTGATTACTGTACAATTTGAAACGCTCTCTGAAATTGACACGTTGGAAATGAAACGTTTCAATCTTGAGGCACTAAAAGCATGAAGGGACATTATAATTGCGTATAACAAGTCATTTCATAATTTCTAAGTGTTTATGTGATTTAGAACTTAGAATCTAGTCATTCACAAAGATAGATTCGCAGGTAAATAAAGAAGCAAACAATAATATTTATGAATCCTATCCAACTCAACTCAAGTGACTTGTCTGTGTAGTGATATATACATATTTTAAGTCGCTACTTAAGTTATCCACATGCAAAACAGTTCATCACCAAATCTTTCACTCAAATCAAGTACACTAAGAATGTCTCAAAAGTGGAGGACAGGCGGGCCGTCAGGGCGATGTGGTTGATCCAAGGGATAAGCGGGCGTTGGAGCTCCACGCTCATGAGGAGGGGTGTGGTCAGACTAGGGCAGGCAGGGCCGAGTCAGGTTCAGTTTTTTTTGTTTTAATATTATTAACAGTTATCTATATTTATTGTTAAAACATATTTTAAATGACTTGTTATAAAAAAGGAACTTAGTATAAACATAAAAAAAACTATGGATAATGACAAACTGATTTATAAGCTGTTGGATTGATAATGACTTTTTTAATTGCAAGGGGTGTGGAGAGAGGAAAGTGGGGATAGTTTAGGGGTTAATTTGGAAAATAGTATGTGGTCAAGAAAGAATAGTGGTCCAGGAGGATTATGAAACTGATGGTTAACAATGGATTGTGAGTCACTATCATTACCCACCTTTAAAACTAGTGGCTCTTGTTCATCACACTAGATCCTTGACTTTACTGCATTTGATTCTTTCTTTTGCAAATGAAAGTGCGTAAGAAAGTATATTTCAATTTTATTAAATGAATATCTTTAAAAAAGTAATAAATTGAAATTTATTACATTCTTAGGGTAGGTGTTAAGAAATATTCATAAGAAATTAGACAAATTTCCTTCAGGCAGTGTGGGAAAAATTCAATATATGTATAAAACTATTGGTAAAAGTTAGACAATATGTTTACTGGTTAAAAAAGTTATGTTTTAATGGAGAATGTTTACTCTCAATTGGTGAGCTGAGGACTGGAATGTGAAATAAAACTCATATAAAAAAGTTTACAAAAAACCAAATTATGTTTATAATAAAAAATGTAAAACTATATTGTTCATAAGAATTTTACTTATTAAAAATAAGATATGATTAAAATCTTTTTTATATAAATAAAATACATATTTTATTTCAAAACAAACATTTTAAAAAATATCATACTTAAAAACTTTCTAATTATAACTCTCAAATTTATTTATTTTTGTTTATAAGAATTTTACTTATTAAAAACACTAATCACAAAATATTTGATTTTTAAAAAAGTTTGATGTTCTAAATTTTTTTCTAATTTTATGAAAAATTATGTCCTTAGAAATAATATTAGAAATTTTTTTTTCTTAATTTATTAAGAAATTATTTAATCTAAAAAAATTACATAATATTATTAGTAATTAATTTTATTATTTAATAGGAGAGAGAAAATGAAAAAAATTAGTGTAATGAATAATGGGTTGACAATATCAACACCATATTTATTCTCAATTTGATATGTGCTACTCCTAAATACATTTTTATTAAAGTGGGGAGATTAAAATATTTTAAAGGTATATAAAAAGACTAGCTCTAGTAAACCTTTGTATTACACGGGTCGAATATATAAAATATAAATAAAATAAAAACTATTAATTATAAAATAAATAGACTAAGACATTATATGACTGAAATTATGTATGAGTAACAATTATAAGTAATAAAATAATACTATGAAAATTTTATTTTATTTTTTGTTTCTTTGAAAGAAATTAAACATTTTGTTTTAAAATAACATTATAAAAAATTTTCATTTTTAAAAAATTTTCTTACTATAACTCCTTATTTTAATTATTTTTGTTTAGTAAAAATTACTTTAAACCAATTTTGAAATATTACATAAAAATAGTTTTATTTATTTAAAAAAAAGTATTTTATGAAAAACTATCTCTATAGAAATAACATTAATAAAAAAATTCTCTTTCTTATTTTTATTAAAAAGCTAATTATAATATAAAAATAAATAGATAATATTATTAGTAATTAATATGATTATTTAATAGGAGAGAGAAGCGGGAAAAGTATGATAAGAATGAATGTGATGGTGACAAGTGGCACACATATTTACCATTTTATTAGAATAAGAAGATATAGTTATTTATAAATAGTAATTATCTTTTTTCTATATTATTATATGTGATATAATAATTTCATTGATAGGTTATATATATCATATGTTAAATTATACATTTATATATAGTCTATTATGTAACTTTTATCTTTCGACTCGTGTAACATACGGCTATCTAAATTAGTAACGTATATATAATAACTAAATGCCTCTTATTCTTTAAATAAGTTTATAAAAATAAACTTTAGGAGTCTCTTCCAAGGTTACATAATTTGACATGAATGTAGGATTGCATGATTATATGATTGTATCATCTTATTAATCGTTATGCAGTTAACATGATCACGATAATACTGTTGGGCAAAGTTCTTATAAGATTGTATATTCGGTGATAGGATCATAAGATCACTTGATAATGCGATTATACTGAAACTTGAGCTTAAGTTATGCCTCTTGAACGAGATAAAATTGTTGGATCCATGGCGATCGTAACAACACTTGGTGATCCAATTTTGCATAGGAGCATAACTTCAAATTTTACTCTTGAAAAATGAGCTTAACCTCTCTAAATGTTTATTTGGACCTATGAATTGTAGGACGCTACTTGTATGATACTTAAGTTGTAAATCTTCTTTTAATTAACATGTATTTATTATCTAGTCTGAATTACAATATCTATGTAGTGGCCATTTAAAAGAATTTTATGAGTTATGATCACGATCTTCTAAAGGTAGTCGATCTTGCATAAAGTACATATCTTGGCCTTGGAATTAATTAAGTCAAAATCAATGACTATCTACGTTACTGTACATTTATAAAGCAAGATCGGTGGCCAATGAATTTATGCCACACGATCTAAGTTTTAGATATATATTAAGTGAACGAATATCTGGCATATCAATTGACTGTTTTGTGGTTAAAACTTTTTTGGGTTCAAATCCTGTGAGGTTCTCTTTTTTTCTTTTTATTGACTGTGTTGCCCTTTTTCTTTTTTTAATATTTGTTTCTATGAATTATATAATTTTCTTTGTTACTGATTTCTTTATTAAATTTGCAATTCTAGCGTAGTTTTTTTAATAGATTCGATTTTAAATATTAAATCAAGGTTAAAAATTGTTTTGGTGTTGGATATTTTTAATAGTTTTTTTTTTACTTACCCCATCCCATCTTTTACCCCAACTAATATTTCATCAAGTGAAAGGGTAACATTATCATCTCATGCAAGTCTAAATGGTACAACTATCGCATGTACTTCATATGAAAATTCATCATCTTATGTAAATAATGATTATTTTTTATATATAAACAGACCCATAGACATGTATGAGACTTATAATGATGTTGATTTTACATTTTCTGAATGTGATGAGGAAATATACATTGATAAAATTCCTACCTTGTTGCATAACAGACCTAGATTAAAATCACATTGTTTTAGGTGTGGTAAAGATGATCATCTAGTTAAGCATTGTCCCGAGCTTCATCATAGACATATTCATAGGAATTTGTTTGGGAGTAGGTTAACTCATTTGGTAATAATTTCTTTTGCAAGAAACCATCTACACCACAACCTAAAGTTGTTCAATCATGGGTTCTTGTTTCACCTGGTTAATCCGTCCTTTATATTTTAGCAGGTGTCATCAACTAAAGCTGTAAATAGTGTATGGCATGTTGATAGCGAATGCTCCAGACATATGACGGGGCTGAAAGATTTATTGACAAATTATCGCATAATCAATGGAGGATATGTTGTGTTTGCCGGCGACAAGAAAGGAGGAAAAATGATTGGCCAAGGAGATGTTTCCAATGGCTCTCTTACTCTGGAGAAAGTCAATTATGTGCCAGAGCTAGCTTCAATCTGTTGAGTGTCTCTCAGATTTGCGATAAGGACCTTCCAGTCTTGTTCAAGTCCAATGAATGTCTCTTTCTGAAGTCGGAGACTGATATTCCAAAGGAGATGGTGCTTATGTGGCTTTGAGAAAGAATGACACATATCTTCTTGACATGACTTCAAGAGAATCAACATCTACGGTTACCTGTCTTCTGTCAAAAGCTTTCACATCTGAGCCTTTCCTATGACATCACAGATTGGGCCACATTAATTTTAAAAATATAAACAAATTAGTTAAAAATTAATGTAAAAATATAAACAAATTAGTTAAAAACAATCTTGTTAAGTGTTTACCTATAAAAGACTTTTTAGTGGTTGAGAAATGTACGGCATGTGCCAAAGGAAAACAGTATAAGAAACCACATATACCAAAACTTGAAAATAGCATTTCTAGTCCCCTCAAGTTGTTACATACTCATCTATTTGGTCCAATCAGCGTTAAACCAATTGCGAAATCTTTTGTCTTGTAGTTACAAATGATATTTTCAGATATTCCTAGGTGAGATTTCTTGCCCATAAAGGAGAAGCTGCTAAGGAGATGCAGAAATTGATTCTTTCCATTAAAATGATAAGCAAGAGGAAGGTTATGGCAATTTGAAGTGATAATGGTATTGAATTTAGAAATCAAATCTTTGATTCCTTCTGTGCTGGTAAAGGTATTTTGAGACAGTTTAGTGTAGTGAGAACACCTCAACCGAATGGTGTAGTTGAAAGAAAGAATCACACCCTCATTGAAGCCACTCATATTATGTTGATTGAGTCCTCTTTATCCATCATCTTCTGGATAGTGGTAGTAAACTGTGCTTCATATGTTCTTAACAGGGTGTTGATCGTCAAAGACAAAATAAAGACTCCATATGAACTGTTCCATAAGAGGAAGCCTTTGACTGATTTCTTTCGGCCATTCGGATGCTCGTGTACTCTACTGAATACCTAGGCACAAAAGACGAAATTCGGTGTTGTGTCTGATAAATGTTACTTCGTTCGCTACTCCTCCTCTTAGAAAGCTTATCGGGTGTACAATAAGAGAACCCGTATTGTGCAAGAGTCTTTCTATGTTGATTGGTAGGAATCTAATTTGTCCGATGTCTGATCAGAACCTGCATGGTTCTTTGACTCCAATACGGTTTTCAACTCATTAATCTTCTAATTTTTGAAGATGATGCGTCCACTTCTACTGTTTAAACAAACACCATACATCCAGATACATTACCCATCGTTCCTCCTATTAATCAACATGCTCCTCATTCATCACCTGACAATACTACATTTGTTGACATTGCATCTTCCTCATCATCCTTTGACATTCCACCTCCACCTGTTTCTACATCTCTTCCCTTGTCACCTACATCTACCTCATATCTGCCTATCCCACCAACATCACTAATTGCTTCTACCCAACCATTTTCATCTCTATCATCTATCCATCAACAACTCATCAACCAACCTTCTTCAAATTCCCTACCCTTAACCACTGATTTCAAAACCCTAAAAGACCACCCCCATGATAACATTATAGGATCCATCACAGATGGAGTTCGGACACTGAGTCAATCTGACTTGATTAATGTATGTCTATTCTCTTGTTTTATATCCCAAATCGTACCGAAGAATGTTCATGCAGCTCTTCAGGATCCTTGTTTGGTTGAATCGATGCAATTGGAGCTGCAACAGTGTAGGAAGTTCAAGGTGTGGACCCTGGTTGATCTCCCACCAAACAAATGCCTAATAGGCATGAAATGGATGTTCAAGAACAAACCTAATGGCCATGGTATTGTGGTTAGAAAAAAGTCAAGATTGGTGGTTCAGGGTTTTGCACAAGAAGAGGGTATTGATTACACGGAAGTTTTTGCTCCCATAGCTCATCTTGAAGCTATTCGGATTTTTCTAGCTCATGCCGCCAACAAGCAGTTCAAAGTCTATCAGATGGATGTCAAATTTCCATTGCTCTATGGAGACATTGACGAAGAGATATACGTGTGTCAACCACTTGGGTTTGAGGATCCCGACTTTCCCGATAAAGTCTACAGGCTTGATAAGTCCCTTTATGGTCTTCATCAAGCTCCTCGGATCTAGTATGAGACTCTAACACAGTATAAGGCCCCGTTCCCAGGACGCTTACAGCTGGTCAATCATCACACATAAAACATATATTTTTCATTAACTTAAAGAAACCTTGAAACGAAAACAATAAAACAAACATTCCACTTTATTATAAAAGCTTTTGCAAAATAATACATCCTTATCGAATTACAAAATGATTATTGCATTACATCACAAAAGCATTATAAAAATGGATGCCATCCAAAATGAGCCGAGTAGCCGCCCCATGCCATCCTTAGCAACCTTTACTTGCCAAATGGAAACACATAAAAGTCAGCATTGCTTAGTGAGTTCTAGTTTTATATTAAAACATACTTTATCTTTCGTTCAAACCCGTTCTTTACTTTCTTTGAAATCATACTGAGCTTTAGTACATGATCACACATCGTATGTACACATAGATAATAGTTATTATCTTCACCATCGTTCGTTTTGTACATTTTGCACGTTTCGCACATTTCGTACTTATTGCACTTTTCGTACATTTATTATCTTTCACTTCTATCTAGGTCCTATCATGTACTTCACTCCCCTCTAGAGCACCAAGCAATTTCATCTAGGGTTAAGTGACAAGGACCCCATAACACACGTATGGAGTGGTCACTAGGACAAACCCCCCTGTGTGTGTGAACTCTTATGGGTTCGCGAAGATCGCACGCTGAATAACACACAGTAATTAGGAAATCACACATATTGGAGCAGTCACCAAGACTGAACTCTTACTGTGTGTATGAACCCTTATGAGTTAGCCAAAACGCACGTTGTAGACACACGCAGTTGAGCTAACAACTCTCAATGAGTTATGAACCTCCTTCCAGTTGCTTGCAAGGCTTTTTTTATCCGTTCATTCATTATGTTCCACTTTCATTATCTTAAATCTTTCTCTTCATTAAGATAATATTTTACATTCATTAACAATCTCACACCACGTAAAGTCACATCATCATACGTAATAAGGAACATATCATACATAACACACATAATCATCATCAATCACACATCATCATCATGGATAGGCATCAAGCATACATCATCATCATAAACATCATGCATCATACATCCTGCACCACACATTCACATACATATATATATGAACCACAAGCATAACCATTGTAGAACATAACCGACCCCCCCCCCCACGGGACAGTGGGAGTTCAGGGGCGGCAACCCCTGATAGCGGTGTCCTAGGGGCGGCAACCCTTAATAGCGGTGTCCTAGGGGCAGCAGCCCCTAGTGGGGTCCAAGGGGCAACACCCCTGGCTGGGGTCGTGCTGACCTGGTCATTTAAAAAACATATTAAGTATGCATTTCAAGCCCCAAACTAGTTCAAAACCTTTAAAATAGGGGATCTAGAACTCACTTGTACTCGATGAGTAGCTTCTCAATCAAGCTTTCAAAGCAAGGGTTGCACTACGAAACCTGCAGATAAGTAACACTCAAAGGAGTTAATTTCTGCCTAATTTCGCTACTAATTTCACTACAAGATCAGCAGTTTCGCTGCTAATTTCGCCAGCAGTTTCTACTAGTTTTGCTGGCATCTTCGCTACCAGTTTCGCTGGCATCTTCGCTGCCAGTTTTGCTGCTAGTTTGGCCCAACTTTCGTTGGATAACCATGTCTACGAAACTATAGTTTCGCAGGAAGACCCATAGTTTTGCTGGACGAATATATAATTTCGCTGGATGAATACCCAATTTCGCAGAACGGGCTGAAAATTACGAACCGACCCATTTTTGACCCAAAACTTCAATATTTTACATCCAAAACCTTGGTTTATCACCCAATAAGCTATATCTAAGCTTCTTCCATGTTTTCTTACACAAAAACGTGAGTTTTGGGCGAATCTTAACCACTTTCAAAAACCCAAGCCCTAGAGTCCGGGTTTACATCAAAAGGAACGACTAAATGATGTTTCTTACCTGGATTCCTGGTCTTTTCTTGTTGTTTGGATGCCCACGAACACCGATCTTCAATCCCGAGATCAACCGAGCCTTGACTCTTCAATTCTCTCTACTTTCTCTCTTTACTCTCTCTCTCTTTAGAACTAGAGTGTTGAGTTGCAAATGAGAGCTGCTCAAGCTAATCCGTTTATATATATCAGGCGTTCCTGGGACCTTAAACTCGACAAACTCATAACCCGAAGAGTTAACTTGGTCTATAACCCATATCCATCTTATTTTCATTAAATGGTTTCATCTAAGCCCATTATTATTATTTGGCTCGATTATACATTATCCCGAGCGTTACACATAGTATATTCTAAGCAATGGTTTTTCTCGTGGCACCATTGATATGACGTTATTCAAGAAGGAAGTGGATGGTGAGATGTTGATTGTGCAACTCTATGTGGATGATATTATTTTTGGCTCCACTAATCCATACTGTGTCGGGAGTTTGAGGAGGTTATGCGTAGTCGTTTTGAAATGAGCATGATAGGGGAGATGTGTTTTTTTCCTTGGGTTGCAAGTTGAACAAAAGCCAGAGGGAATTCTCATTCATCAGGAGAAGTATATTAAAGAAATTATAAAGAAATTCAAGATGGATGATGCTTCTCCTAAACTGACTCCATTCACTGCTCAAACATGCCTCACCTCATATGAGAACGGGACCTGCTGATCCTCATCTCTACAGATCTATGATCAATTCCCTAAAGTATCTTACAACAAACTGTCCCGACATAACCTTTCCTGTAGGATACTGTGCTCGATACCAATCTGCCCCGAAGGAGTCTCATGAAAAGGTTGTAAAATGAATTTTTTGTTATCTTAAAGGCTCTTCTCGTTTAGGGATTTAGTATCCTTATGGTGGGAATTTTGACTTACATGCATATTCTGACAGTGATTCAAATGGTTGTAGGTTAAATAGAAAATCGGTTACTCGAGGCTTTTAGTACCTAAGAAATTGTCTTGTATCATAGGAGATCAAGAAACAGACTATTGTCTCTCTTTGCACGGTGGAGATAGAGTACATTGTTGCTTCAAGCTGCTGCTCACAAGTCCTTCAGATACAACATCAGATGATTGATTACGACATCATCTTTCTCCACACACCGTTGTTTTGTGACAACAAAGCAGCCATTGGAATCATAAAGAATCATATCCATCATTCCCGAACCAAGCACATCGAGACACAGATTCATGCAATCCGTGATGCTCAATAGAAGGGTTTTATTGATATCATTCTCATTGACACTAAAAAACAAAAAAGTAGATCTTTTTACTAAAACATTTGATAAACCTTTTTTTATGAATTGATCTCTATGTTAGGATTAATATCATTTTAAAACCTATTTTCCTTTATATATATATATATATATATATATGTATATATATGTATATATATATATGTATATGTATATATATATGTATATGTATATGTGTATGTATATGTATATTATATGTATATGTATATGTATATGTATATGTATATGTATATATATGTATATGTATTGTATATGTATATGTATATGTATAGGTATATGTATATGTATATGTATATGTAATGTATATGTATATGTATATGTATTGTATATGTATATGTTATGTATATGTATATGTATATGTATATGTATATGTAATGTATATGTATATGTATAGGTATATGTATATGTATATGTATATTATATGTATATGTATATGTTATGTATATGTATATGTATATGTAATGTATATGTTATATGTATTGTATATGTATATTATATGTATATGTATATGTATATGTATATGTATATTAATGTATATGTATATGTATATGTCTATGTATATGTATATTATATGTATATGTATAGTATATGTATATGTATATGTATATGTATATGTATAATGTATATGTATATGTATATGTATGTATATGTATATGTATATGTATATATGTATATGTATAGTATATGTATATGTTATATGTATATGTATATGTATATGTATATGTATATGTATATGTATTTATATGTATATGTATATGTAATATATTATATGTATATGTATATGTATATATATGTATATGTATAATGTATATGTATATGTCTATGTATATGTATATGTCTATGTATATGTATATGTATATGTATATGTATATGTATATGTATATTATATGTATATGTATATATATATGTATATATATATAGGACATTCTTCAATCTTGCTGAATTGTAGAAATTTCAGGAGAATAATAAATGTCTCTCTTGTTTTCTTTTGAAGAAGTCTTCAAAATAAAATTTGCTACTTGGATGATTTGAAGGAGGTCAACAGTATTGTGTTGGGATATGTTTGATAGGTTCAACCAAAAAGCAAAGTAGATAGTAATCTCATGGCTTAAATAACAGTATAAGAAACTTGGTGACTAGGATAATCCTCTTGACATTTTTGGCCTTCACAAAGTTACAAGTCCTTGTTCAAAAAGGGTAGAGAACGTGATATCTCTGCGTTGATTTATTTTTAACTAAAGTATCCTCGTTTCTTTTCGTCAACCTATCTCAAAAGCTATATGCTTGCTTTTTTCGTTTCTAAGAAGCTCCTTACTGTATCTTCCTCGTACTTATCTCCTCTGCTATTGTGAATATTGACCTGGAGTGATGATCTCCTTTGTTGTACAATAGTACTGACCTGGAGCTCTTATCGGCACAATTTGATAATCTTCTATGTTATACGTAAGTATAGACCTGAAACTCTCATATGTAAGAATCAACTGATTAACTCCTATGTTATACGTGAGTATAGACCTGGAGCTCTCATCATTTGATGTCTATATGGATTATGCTTCTTTTGTAATAGGATCTTTGTTGCTTTTAAAAAGGAATAGTCAAACAGAGTGCGTCATTTGTTCAAAATATCATGAGGACATGATAAGTTTCTTTGCCAAATGTCTGTGGGGACCGAGTCATTAAAGTGTTCTTTAAATGAACCAAAACATGATAACAGTGGTTGCAGTTAACTTGTTGAAAAGAAGAAGGCATGAGTTTAAAGGACAAGTATATCAGCAATTCCGCTAAACTATGACTCTCTAGAAGATCTCTTCAGCTTTTCGTTCTTCTCTACCTTTATTTTCTCTTTGTTTATTATGTTAAAAAAATATATGAAGTTTGGTGAGGTCTTGTGGGGCAAATTCTTTTTGATTCCTTCTCTTTGCTTTTGCTTTTATTATTATTTTAATTCTTTTCTAAATCTTATCTTATTTTATTTTAAATAGAAAATAAAATTTCTAAATTTTTTTAAGTTTTTAAATTTCTAGCGAAACTATACTTTCGCTAATAGTTTTGCAGGGTGAAACTATAGATTCGCCAGCTCTTTCGCTCATTGTTGTGTTACTTCTGATCAAAACATGAACGGGCGAAACTATAGTTTCGCTGCATGCGAAACTACACTCTATATATCGCATTTTGCAAAACTAAGTGCTCATTTTCACACATTTGAGGTTTTTCACTTTAGAGCATTCACCGTGTCCTTTTCGAACGATTTTGAATTTTTTACTATGTGTTTCTTGTTTGATGGTTATTTAAGCATCTTATGTGAATTTCGAACCTTGGACTATAGTTTAATATAGGTTTAATTAACTCTTTAAGACCGATTGGGTTGCGGCTCTTCGGTGCTCTCGCAGTTCATATTGCAAAAGTACTAGTAGTCCACGAAACTGAACGAAAGTTCAATGTTTTTCAGTGAAAGTGTGAAGTTATGCTATCGGTGCAAACTTGACAGTTTCACCGGTCAAATTTCAGTTTCGCTTGGCCGAACTTATAGTTTTGGCATGCCGTATCTACAGCTTTAGCATCCTGAAACTAAATTTTATTCCTTGCCGAAAGTACATCTTCGCTAGTTGAAACTACTGTTTCGACTAGCGAAACTATACTTTTGCTTAGCGAATTTAAGTTGACTTTTCTTCATTTTTATTCTTTTTAATTATTTTTCTCTATTATTCTCTTTAATATATCCTTCTAATGTGTTTCATCTACTTTTCAAATTAAATGGCTAATCTGAAATTCAATGAGAGGAATAACATCACGACTATGTTGGATGATGCAGACCCAAAAGCCGCAAGATTTAGAGATTGTATCCGTTGGCTTCAAAGATCACCCATTGCCTATGTGGTCGCTTATTCTCCTACCATCTATGATATGCAGATCAGACACTTCTGGCGTGTAAGGCCCTGTTCCCGGGATACTTACAGCTGGCCAATCATCGCTCGTAATACATATAATTACATTTAACTTTCATAAAACATCACAGCAGAACATTAAAATAACATTTCATTTCATTATAAATCTTTTGCAAAATAATACATCGTTACCACATTACAAACACACATGTGCATTACATCACAACAGCATTATAAAAATGGATGCCCTCCAAAACAAGCCAAGTAGTCGTCTCGTGCCATTCTTAGCAATGCTCACCTGCCAACTAGAAAATGCATAAAAAGTCAGCGTTGCTGAGTGAGTTCTAGTTTTAACATAAAAGATACTTTACATTCATTAAAACTGTTCTTTACTTCTCATGTGATCACACATCATACGTACACATAGATAACATCGTTACTATCTTCATCATTCATTCATTAACTTTTGTTCATTCATCGTACATCATATCATTCATCTTTATACATAAATTTCATACTTCCATTCATACGTTCATTACATTCGATGACATGTACAATACCTCGAACATTGTGCACGAAGCTGGTTACTAGGCCTGAGGTCTTTCATAGACCTCAAACATTGTGTACGAAGCTAACTCCAGTACCTAGGGCAAGTAAATTCACCATTCATATTTTCTCTTTCATTCCAGATCAATGCCATATGCTATACCCTGAACATTATGCTCGAAGTTGATTACTGGGCCTGAGGTCTTTCATAGACCTCAAACATTGTGCACGAAGCTGACTCCAGTACCTAGGTCAAGCGGCAAGAACCCCATACATATGGTCAATCACAAGATTGGACCCCAGTGTGCATCCTTCTGGGGTAGCTAACCCGCACACAATTGAGCTAACACCCTTCATTAGGTGTGAACCTCAATATATTTGCTTGCAAGCCTTTCTTACGTTCATTCATTCATTAATGCATGCATTCATTCATCATGTTCCTCTTTTCATTATCTTCCATTTTATGTTACATAATACTTTTTATTTCACTCATTAACATTCAAGGTAAAGCCACATGAAAATAATAATACAACAAGGAACACATACATAAACAGTCAATATCATCATACAGGGCATCATACATACAATACATTCATCATACATACGATCATGCAATAAGCATCAATCATACATCACAACATGCCCATGATAACATCTATGACCTCAAAAGTCAACTTACATAGCCCCCGGGAACCTCCCAAGTCAAAGCCTAAATTACACTCTTTGTTAGGACTCTAGAAAGATTAACATGTTGTCTTTATGTGTCTTTTTGATATTTGTAATAGTATAGGGAATATTTTTGTAATTGTTAGTTCCTTTGTGTTTCATTATAAATAGCTTAGACTGTTAGTTAGTAGAGAGTTTGAGAGAGAGAACGAACTACTGCTTATTACTTTGTAATTGTCTTTGCTTGATATTAATGAAACTGTGAATTTTGTTAATATCTTGTTTGAATTCAATTACTTTGTATGTGTTTTCTTTGAATTGTGTTCATATATCATCACAGATTAGCTCAATTGATCCTATCAATTGGTATCAGAGCAGTTGGTAGCTGTTATTTGAGTGATTTTGAAGTTTGTCGAACTTTGAAACTCAAAAAGCTTATTGAATCTATGATTGATAGACAATTCAAATGAAAAGTTGTGGATTTCATATGCGTTTCATCATCAGAAACATGTTTTGAACCACAATTAGCAGTTGAATTTATCAAATTTTAGATAATTTGGTGAATTAGTGTTCGAAAAGTTCATTGCTTTTTCGAACTGAAAATTGCAATTAATTGATTTGTTGTTGATATCGATAGAAATTGATTTCAGAAGAATGATTATTGGCATAAAACACATCTAATTGGAAAGTTTCAATCCAATTCATCAACGTTTGAAGATTTTCAGAAGATTTGAGTCTGTTACATTCATATGAACATGATGAATGTGATGCATTAGGGTTGAAGTTTGCTAAAAATTTGTTCAAGTGTTAGGCGTTTGACTACTATTTAGTCGCATTAACACTGTGTAGACGTTTTCAGTTCAGACGTTTGACCACTGTTGAAGAGAAAAAGTCCAGACATATCATCATTGTTGAGGAGTATTGAACTGTTTAGACGTTTGAAAACTGTGTAGGCGCATCACAATTGTTCCAACGTTTTACTACTGTTTAGACGCATCAATTTTGGGTGTTTTGGAAAATTTTTCTAAGGGATTCCCTCAGACAACTCTCAACTTAGGCGCATCAACTGTTGGGGCGTTTGAATACTGTTCAGGCGTATCAACCTTGACTTAGAATTTAAAAAAAAATTTCAAACACTTTTACATTCCTTTTCTTAATTCAAAACATAAGAAAAACAACAAAAATATAAAAATGGTGAAATCAGAAGATTCTGAAAATAGAGTTCCAAAACTTAAAAACATAGCTGATTTCAAAAATTGATCTCTTACGTTGAAACTTCACTTAAATTCCATTGACACTGATCTTTGGAAATCCATAGAAAAAGGACCATTCATCCCAATAATCACTGATGGACCTGACAGAGGGTTGGTATACACTAAAGACTCTCAGGAACCCTATCCTAAAGATGGTCTTCAAGGAGATGATATGAGAAGAGTAAAAAATGATCTTAGAGCATACTCCTTGATGTGTAAAGGACTACCTCTGGAAGTTCTTGCAAGGCTTGATGGATATCAAACTGGATATACCATGTATAAGCCTTAAAGACTATATGTGAAGGAGGAAAGGAGATTCGAAATCTCAAGAAACAAAAGTTGAAAAGGCAATTGGAATTGTTTCAACATTTATCTGGAGAAACTATAAACCAGATGATGAACAGATTTGTTCAACTTATTACTGAGATGTCAACAGCTGGTATTAAGCCTGACCTTGAAGATCTAAATCTTAGACTACTCAATGCTTTACTCTTATCATGGAAACAAACAGTAACCTTACTAAAGCATATTGAGAAGTTCCCTATGGATCTAGATCTACTTATTGCCAAGATTTAGTCAGTAGGGATTGATAAAAGCTCAAGGAACAATGATAGAGCAGCATCAATGTCTCAGTATCAGTTTGTTGCTTCTCCAGCAAACACAGTTGAAAATGCTTTCATGGAAAAAAGTGAGAAAGTTAAAGAAGAAGAAGGAGATTTATTTGTCAGAGCAGGATTTTTCACTGACTCATCATTTACTAGTGCCCCTGCTTACACAACACAATCTCATTTTCAATCTCCTCCTAAATGTCAGTCTCAAACATCTAATGCTCAAATATAGACTTCTTCATCTAACTCTGCTAAATCTAGCAAAGTTAAAGATGTGATAAACATCCTATTAGAGGATGAAGAGTCTAAAACTGCATTTACTACATTTATGGCTAGTTTTTAAGCATATCAAGATAGCCATTTAACTCAATTAGATCTTGTTTTGCAAGATTTGTTTGAAATGGATCCTGAAGATGTTGAAGAGATGGATTTAAACTGGAAAATGGTGATGATTGCTTACAGGACACAAAAACACTCATATGTCAACAGGAAGTATAAGCCAAGTGCTAACAAGACTGTTGGATTTGACAAGTCAAAATCTAGGTGTCAAAATCCAGGTGTTTTAACTGTAACAGCTATGGCCATTTCTTAAGAGAATGCAAAGCTCCAAGAAATGATGGAGGAAGTGCTCAATCAAGCTCTAGCAATCAAAGGTTCAACAAGCTCAGAATACTTATCAAAAGCCTTATCAAAGTCTTCCTATGCCTGAGCTTAAAGATGAACAAAATAATCCGATGAAACCAAGAAAGCTCTTGTAGTCAATATTAAAGATGGTTATGATTGGAGTGCATATGCTGAACATTTACTAATGACTTAACATCAACTTTATCTCTTATTGCAGAAATTCAGGAAGAAGACTGGTCAGAAATTAATGATCCAAAGGTGGAAGGTGAGAATGATGAAGATAACTATGATTAGAGTGACGAATCAGATCCTAAGGAGGATACAGATGAAGTAGCTCTAATGGCAAAGTCTGATCAACCAAAGGTTGACACTTCATCTTCAAAATCTGAAACCTCATCCCCAAAATTTCCTGAAATACCATCTGAAGTGAGAGAAAACTATACACAAAATCATGCTTTGAACATGTTGAATACTACAGAACATACTCATATAAAATCTGTGAGAAACTCAAACAAGAAGAATCAATGCATAATTAAAATTTGATCATAAAACAGCAGACCAAAAGATTATCTCTCTTCAAACTTCATAGAACAAAACTCTAAAAGAATTAGAAAATGTTTCTAAACAATTGGAAGAGATGACTAAAAATCTTGAACAGGAGAATACAGCACATGCTGCTACTCAAATGGATCTTTCTAAAGTAAAGAGTTCAAAAATGATTGTAGAAAAACTGGTAAGTGAGAGGAAAGATAAACAGAAAGCAGAATTAGGCTTCACTCATGAACCTATGCCTGAATCTATCACAAATACTTTACCAGAAAATTTCAATACACATGATCATTCTCCTGAGAACAAAGCTAAACTTAAAGCTTTTCAGGTCAAAAACAAGAATTATGAAGAAGAAAAGGAAAATATAAAAGTGTTTGTTGAAAATGATCAAGAAAAGATTAAAAATGGTCATCCAATCAAGATAAAATCATATGAACCTAAACAAACAAAACAAAACACTTCTGATCAAATTAATTCTGTTTTAGAAGAAGTGAAAGTTCAAAGCAAAGATAAACAACAGGTAGGAACATCAGAAGATTCAAACACTATTAATCTAAAACAAGTTCAATCTGAAAAGGAATCTTCTTCTGATGATGTTCAATCTGAAAGTAAACCAAGTTCTTTTAAATCAAAGAATCAAAGGAGAAGAAAGAAATCATCAAAAATCAAATCTAAACAAAACAAGAGTTCAGAAAAGTTGATCAAAGCAACAAATCAAACAACAAAACTCAAACTGATAAAATTTGTATCAGCAGGTTTGTTAAATATGAATTCTCTTCAAAACAATAAGATGAATTCTTTGAACAAATCTCACTCTGATCTGAAATCAAGTTTAGATTCTAAGACTTCCGCTATAGCAAATCGATTTGTTCCTAAGAAATTCAAGAAGGAAGTTCATGTTAAACAAATGCAAAATAATATGACACAATATCAAAATGTGAAACATAAAAAACAATAGTTTAACTATTTGACACCAAAATATAAAAATGAATCAAACAAAGTGTCAATGTCAAAAGTTAACAAACAATTGTTTAAAACTCCACAAACGTACTGTGAAATATGTGATATAAAAAATCACAATACTGCTGAGTGCTATTTCAACAAGTACTGTCATATATGTGACATGAAAAATCATTCTACAGCAGATTGTTATTTTAACAAATACTGTACTTATTATGATGAGAAGACTCACAATACTGCAAATTGTTACTTTAGAATGAGATCACCTAAAAAAGGATTTGCAAACTCAAACTTGAGCAAAGGTTATGTTAATCCTCAATTTATGAGAAATCAAACTAATGAATTTCAAAGATTAACTAAAAAATGATCAATCAAAAGGTATGTGCTTTCAAAAATAACTCAAACAATTTCCAAAACAAGATTGGTAAATTCATCAAGAATAAACCTGATTTGAATAATCTTTATTATAAACAATTTGCCATTGTTGATAAATTTGGAAAACCCAAGACCATCTCGGCTTGGGTGGATATATCAACTTAATTTTCTTATTGTGCAGGTACGCCCAAGAAGACCACTCAATACATGGTATGTGGATAGTGGGTGTAGCCGGCATATGACAGGCAATCCTGCCTTGTTACAGGACTTTAAGTAAAAAGATGGAACACATGTCGCCTTTGGTGGTGATGCTGGTGGAAAAATAACTGGCGAAGGAACAGTATCAAATGGGATAATAAGCTTTGACAAAGTCAACTTTTGCTCACAGTTGAACCTTAATCTTTTAAGTGTATCCCAAATTTGTGATAAATCATATCCTGTTCTTTTTGATGATTCATTCTGTTATGTTTTGAAGCCAGGTTTTCAGATAAGCAAAGAGTGGGTAATTGTTACAGCTGAAAGGGATAGAGATGTATACAAACTGGATATGTCTCAAGTTGATCCTTCAACCGAAACAACTTGCCTACTTGCTAAAGCATCAAATGATGAAAGCCATCTTTGGCATAGACGTCTCGGACATTCAAATTTCAAGAATATGAACAAGCTTGTATAAGGAAATCATGTTATTGGACTTTCATCTAAGAAGTTTGCAACGAATGATCACTGCTCATCATGTTTAAAGGGAAAACAACACAGAGAGTCTTATTAAACCAAAATCATAAACTCAACTTCCAAACCTCTTCAATTTTACATATGGACCTTTTTGGACCAACAAATGTCAAGAGTATTGGACGAAAATCATATTGTTTAGTTATCATTGATGACTATACAAGATTTTCATGGGTTTTCTTTTTGTATGCTAAATCTAAAACGGCTGAATTACTGAAAGAATTTATCATTAAAGTTGAAAATCAATTAGAATGTAAAGTGAAAATAATAAGAAGTGATAATGGAACGGAATTTAAAAATCCTAACATTGAAATGTTTTGTGCTCAGAAAGGGATAGCTCATCAGTTCAGTGCTCCCAGAACTCCTTAACAAAATGGAGTTGCTGAAAGGAAAAATAGAACACTAATTGAAGCTGCTCGTTCTACGTTAGCTGATGCAAAGATTCCTATAACTTTTTGGGATGAAGCTATATCAACTGCGTGTTTTGTTCAGAACAGAACCTTAATTGTGAAAGATAAAATGAAAACTTCTTATGAGTTAATGTTTGGCAGGAAACCAAACATAAATTTTCTAAAATCATTTGGTTGTCCTGTTATGATTCTTAATTCAAATGATCAGTTAGAAAAATTTGATGCAAAATCTATAATGGATTTTTCGTTGGATACTCATCTGTTTCAAAAGCCTATCGAGTGTACAACTCTAGGAAAAATATAATTCTTGAAACATTCAATGTTAAATTTATGGAAAATTCTTTTCCATCAGTTGCAAATGGTCTTGCATGGTTATTTGATTTAGATTCATTATCAAACTCTCTTCAATCTAACTTGTTTAATCAATCAAATTGTTTTGATTCTACAGGTAAGAAGAACTCTAGAGGAGATCTTGGATCTTTCAGTGAGGACTCAGATTCTGACGACCCAGATGATTCTAGCTCAGACTACCCATTTTTATCATTTGTCAAGGATTCATCAATACGATTCAATGACAATGATCATGCTAATTTAGCTTCAAATCATTCAGTCTCATTTGATCAGGAAGGATCACAACCTAATCCTAATGTTGGTAATGAGTTCGTGCAACCTGAGTCTGGAACATCATCCATCTCTGGTGATGTAGTTGATACTGGTTACTTTGATTACTTTATTAACTCACCGACTCAAGTTCCAAACTTCAATCCACATTCTTCTAATTGTTATATCAAATTTCAACTTAAACCAAACAAATCTGGATGTTAATGTTCAACGTGATGAGATTCCAACATCTCGTATTCACAAGAATCATCCAATTTCTCAGATTATTGATCCATTGAATGAGAGAACAACAAGGAGTAAATCAGAACAAGCAAACTTGTGCTTATACTCTTGTTTTCTTTCTCAAATTGTTCCTAAAAATGTTACCGAAGCATTAAAGGACAATGGTTGGATAGAAGCTATGCAAGAAGAATTACTTCAATTTCGCAAACAAGAAGTGTGGAATTTAGTGGATTTACCTGAAGGAGAAAATGCCATAGGCACAAAATGGTTGTTCAGAAATAAGACTGATGATCGCGGTGTAGTAATAAGGAAAAAGTGAGACTTGTTGCACAAGGATACACACAAGAAGAAGGGTAAATTATGATGAGGTGTTTGCACCAGTTGCAAGACTTGAATTCATTCGAGTTTTTCTGGCTTATGCTTCATTCATGAAATTTAAGGTGTATTAAATGGACGTAAAGGGTGCATTTTTATATGGTCCTATCACTGACGATGTGTTTGTGAAGCAACCTCCAGGCATTGAGGATGCAGAATTTCCACATGAGTGTATAAGCTGAGTAAAGCTTTGTATGGACTTCATCAAGCCCCTAGAATTTGGTATAAGACATTATCACAACACTTAATCCAACATGGATACACAAGAGGGAATATTGATCCAACTTTATTCATAAAGAAGGATAATGATGATCTCTTATGTGTACAAGTGTATGTTGATGATATTATATTGGTTCTACCAGTTCAAAATTATGCAATGAATTTGAAGAAATCATGAAATCTCGGTTCCAAATGAGTTCTATGGGACAGATTAATTTCTTTCTTGGACTTCAAGTCAAGCAAACTACGATGGAATTTTCATCAATCAAGAGAAGTTGTTGACAAACTCTTGAAGAAATTTAAGTTGCAAGACTGTCAGTCCATACGAACACTAGCAGATGTTAACACCAAGATTGAACCTGATCCAAAAGGAAAATCTATTGACCAAACGTTATACAGATCAATGATTGGTTCTTTGATGTATCTTACTGCATCTAGACCAGACATTATGTATGCTATTTCTGTTTGTGCCAGGTATCAATCAGACCCCAAAGAATCACGTTAATTTGCTGTCAAAAGAATATTCAGGTATCTCAAAGGTAAACCAGCCTTAGGGCTTTGGTATCCTTACGAGGGTAACTTTGAATTACATGGATATACAGATAGTGATTATGGTGGTTGTTGTCAAGATAGAAACTCTACTTAGGGTGGATGTCAATTTCCCGATCCCAAATTAGTCTCATGGCAATGTAAGAAACAAACAAATGTCTCTGTTTCAACTATAGAAGCTGAGTACATTGCTGCATTAGTAGGATGTTCTCAAATCCTCTGGTTGCAAAATCAACTACTGGATTATGAGTTCAATTTTCTTAAAACACCTATTTACGTTGATAACACTACAGCTATGTTCATTACAGCTAATCCTGTTCAACATTCAAAAACAAAACATATCGAAATTCGATATCATTTTCTCAGAGATAACTCTGAAAAAGGGTTAATCATTTTGATTCAAATTGCAACAGAAAACAGTTGACAGGTCTATTTACTAAAGCCTTCCTACCAGGACGGTTTGAGTACTTAGTAGAATCAATTGGTCTTCTTAATCATATATGAACTCCCTAAATCAAAAGACTATCATAAGTGATACTCTCAATGTTAATTGCCTGTTTTTGTTTTGTGTGTATGTATTTTCTTTTTCTTAGAAAAACCAAATACAAAAGCATATATAACAAAATCCAAAAATAGAGTCTTTTTCTATTGTTAGTTCTTTGTTTTTGAAAAGAATTTGTTTTGCAATATGTGAGAAATGATAGTACATTAGTGAGATCAGTTGCATATTTCACTCATTAATAAAGTCTGACATGATCAAATATGATGTGTAGACACTATCATGCTAATATACTGAAATAGTAAATTCTTGTGATTACTCTAAATATGTATTCATCTGAGTACTTTTGAGATGTTTTGGCTTATCAGATGACTGTTTGTTGAGTAACACCACTCACACCTGATGGTGATGTAATTAATAATGAGATTTGTTACAAGCATCATTTCACTTCGTTGTTATAAGTCATCATAGACTTGAAGTGCTGAGATATCCTTTGTTGTAAGTCATTACAGACCTGGATATTCTCTTTGAAGCAAAATATGCCAATGTGCACAATCTATTCAAATGGATAGTTAGAGCTGATCAAATGGTTATCCATGATCATTCTCTATTCATTTAAGTAACATGAGCTCTGATTACACATATGTTTCAGGTAATAAGTTGAGTATGTGTTCTTGCTTGCATGTCTTGATGATAGTTGAGCTCTCTACATATAACCTAATCAATCCAAGAATTGAAAAAGTAAGTGAGCTGATCTTATGTCAAAAACACTCATTGTCTGTCCTTAGATCTTGTGTCTCCTTTGCTGTGATATCACTGACCTGGAACATACTTGATCAAGATTTATTCACTGTCTATGACTATCCATAATTTTTTATTTTAATGTGCTGATCTTTATTGATATGATCTCACTGCAGACATTAATTCTTGTTGATATTAGATTTTGATTCTGCTTTCATTTTGATTTTAGGCTTGTTTTCTATGTGTGAAGGCAATGTCACAATGAGTTATGTGATCTTATTATGCTACCTTAGGAAACTTATAAGTTGTTTCAACTTAAAGTTTAGGGGGAGTAATAAATGGAAGAGTTTTTCTCAGAAAATCAAAATCAAAGAAAGTTGAATTGAAAGGATGATGCTATATGTTCAAAGTTTATGTGAGTGTGATCATGAAACTTTTGAAAATGATAATATGAACCTATATAAAATTGCAAGTGGAAATGCTTCTCTCAAAGTTGAGAAATAGAGATTTGATTATGTTTTGAGACTAAAATGAAGGGAAAGAAAAGAAAGAAAAATTTCAAAAGCTAAACATCAAGTGAAAAAATTGAAATTGTTGAAAATTAATTTTGAGTGTGAAAAATGTAAAAAGTTCAAATTTGAGGGACTAAAATGAAAATTTTGGAAAATTCAAATTTATGCTTAAAATGTTTAAATATGAGTATGAAATATGATTAATATGTTTAAACAGTATGCAGGTGAAGAAGTGTGAAAAACACAAGTGTAAGACTCATGAAAGTCAACTCAAAGTCAACTCATGCTCCTAAATAGTCTTCATACGTCTAAATAGGAGCATGGTGAACTTTCAGGAATTTATACAAGTGTTTGGGTGTTTTTCATATTCCCATGCGCCTAAACAGTTGCAATAAGTCCATAGAGTTTAACCAAGTGTTTGGGAGTTTCATTAATCCCATACGCCTAAACAGTGATAATGAGTCCGATTTTATACAAGGGTTAGACGTTTTGAATGTCTCATGCGTCTACATAGTGTTAGACAGTGTTGAAAGTTAGTGTTGGACGTTTCAGGAACTTCAGACGTCTGAACAGTTCAAAAGCGCCTAAACAGTGCAAAAGCGCCTAAACAGTGCTTATGCATCTGTACAGTGCTCATGCGGCTAAACAGTTCTCATGCGTCTAAGTCCATACGACCAAACAGTGTTCATGCGTCTCATTTTTTTGTGAATTTTAGGGTTTCATACGCACAAACAGTGTTAATGCATCTAAAATTTCACTTAATATAAATAGAACACTTACACTTGTTTTCTCATTCACACTAAAAAAAATTCCTCTGAATACCCAAAAGTTCTCTGAAACCATCGACTCTCAAGTTTCATAAATCCAACAGTTTATAAGTGTTTGAAAAAATTGTGTTGGTGTTAGATAGTATTGAGTTAATAAATGTAAATGAATGATTCTCATCAGCAGATTTTGATTGACATTTGATGATTAACATAGGCGTTTGACTGCTATTTGGGCGTTCGAACACTATGAAATTCACAGTTAAACTATCAAATCTCAATCATATACAAAATTGATCATAGATTGTTGATGTATATCAAATTCGAGTGATTTGATATATTGATTGTGGATTAACTTGAAAATGATAATGATAATAAATTACTCAGTCGGTTTCTTCGAAGGAAGAAGAAGAAGATGAACAGACATATGAATAATTTTTAAAAATAAAAATAAAAATAATATTTTTTAATAAAAAGTAGAAAAACTCAGAAATCAAAATGGATAAAATGTTAAATTCAAAATAAATAATTCAAGAATGTCACAAACCTAATTTCACAAGTAAAGCAAAATTAAAAATAAAAAATTAAAAATCACAATTCAAAATTGAATTTAATTTACAAAACATAAATTCTTCAATCTTTCAATGTTCTAATATTTTTATTTTATTTTGCAGATGGCAGCTTTAAAGTTCGAACCAAAACATAATGTTGCTGCATTTCTGAATGAAGAAAATAGAGAAGCAGTTGGATATGAAGAAATGATCAGATTTCTCTTAAGATCAGAATATGTTTAGGCTATGTGTGCAAGACCAATGATAAATGAAATATTGATCAAGAAATTCTGGAGAACTGCTGAAGTTGAAAGAAATGAAGAAGGAAACAAAGTTGTAAGAGCTTCATCACATCGGATAGAATTCTTGAAGTATCAATCAGAATAGCTCTTAAACTTGGAGAAAATGACCCTAAAGACTTATCTGAGTATACATTCAATGAATGTAGAGAAGTGTTTATACAAATGGATCCTCCATATCATTTTCTAAAGAAACAATTTTTCCAAGCAAGAGTGTATAAGCATTGAAAATTATTATGTTATATCTTTCAACACTGCATGTCTAAACGAAGTGCTGGTTAGGACTCATTCCCTGTAGACATTGCATCTTCGATTATTACCTTAGCCACAAATAGAAGATTTGTTAGGATCTGGTATTTGAATGAAACACCAACTGTTTAACATGTTAAGCCAAACCAAATAGTGTGAATCCTATTTGATTGGCAATCCAATCAGTGAGAACGCACGTGGAAACAATAACGTATTGAATCTAATGTCAAGAATCGATTAGGAATCCATCTACAGCGTTCAATGAACTTGGACTACGAACTTAGTGGCTTCTGGATGGCTAGGGTACGTCTAGAGTCGAAGTGGATTGAATGCTTACGTTTTTCCACGAATTAGGTGGTATTTATAGGTTAGGATTGCTCATTCGGGCGACTGAACCATAAGCATGGTTCATTCATGTGATTGAGCCATGCGGTTGATCCATTCGCATGGCTGAGTGTTCAGTCGTGCGACTGAGCCAATCTCTGTTATAGTCATACGAGTGATCCAGTCTCTGGTTCAGTCGTGTGATTGAGTCATTCGTATGAAGGTGTTCATGCGTATGGTTCATTAGCATGTGCCATTCGCATAATACCTTCATGTTATTAAGTTTGAATGTATTAAACATAGTAATGTTATTTATATTAGTTCAATCAACCACAAACCTATATAATCAAGTCAATATGCATTAAACAACTCATTAATAAAATATTAAACATGATAAACATAACCAAACATTTGCATTTCATTAAGTATCCAACTATTACATAAGCGTAAGACAACAAAAACATATTACATTAAGATCAGAATCAAGGTACACATGTATCAACAAACTCCCCTTGGACCTAGATTCATCTATTGTCTTTCCTTCTTCATAACCTCCTCGTACTTCTTGTACTTCTCCTCTCTTGTGAATCCTGTATGTATTTCAAATGCAAAGCAGAGTCGTATCACATTTTGGAATTGGAGAGCTTGTACAATATCTTGCGTGTCATAGAACAGTGGCCACTTATATAGTGTGTAGACATCTTCAGCTGATAAGTTTGTAAGCCACATCAGGTCAAATACCCTGATAGTATCCATTCTGCCCGCTTTGTTCAGAACTATGACCGCCTCCCCTCTTCTCCAATCATAGTACCACCACTTAAAGTGTGGAGTGAAGTCATGTGGCATTTTCCTGAGAGGGATTCTTGACATTGTTCTTGGGGGACTCCACTTCAGCACTATTTTGTGCTTTCCAGTTATGGGATCAACTTCAAAATGTGATATACCTCGTAGGTTGTTGAGGTTTGAAGTTGACCCACCTGGTGTGGTACTCTTTTTCAAGGCAGCCTCAAACCAGCCTGACATCTTCCTCGGGTCAGCATATAACAGCTTCAATTTAGCCAGCTGGTTGAGCTCAAAACTAGGTAGAGACTTTAGATCATGCGGGAATCTAAAGTACTCAATACCCTTTTCTCTCTTTACCGCGTATACATTAAGATCATCAAAATGAGCCCACACGATAATCTTGCCTGACACCTTGTGATGTTTCTTCACTTTGTAGAGCTTGGTGTAGACATTCAGTTTAGGAGCAGCGTGTTGTGCTCGGATCTCCTCAAAACATGCAGCCCATTTAGCCTTTCTGATATCTACATCGGTGTTTGAGGCTTGGGCTTGTTCTTCAACCTTCTCATACTCTTGCTCCATCTTATCCAATATCTCAAATGTATCACTGTCCAGGGAATCACCCAGATTGGGGACCACATTTCCCTCTTTGTCAGCGTACTCGGGATAGTGCTCTATAGTGACGTCCTCTATTTCTATTTCATCAATATCGTTCAGCTCGTCATCACTGGTTTCTACAAAAGTTAGAGCGTCCTTGACAATCTCATCGGGATTGAGCATGAACATTTCTGCAATTTGCTCGTCAGTGAGATTGTGAATTATTTCCTCTTCTTCAAGGGTGTAACTCACTAATCTCCTGACAATCCCTTATAGATCAAGAATCAGGTTAGTTGAGTCTTGACTGCTAAAGGGGAGCAATGTTGTATTCGTCCTTTGAAAGTCTGGATCTTCTTGATTTAAACATTCGACACAACAATCATTAGTTACTAATCAAGACATAACCATAATAAGCAAGACATAACCATTTACATAACATATAAACATTCATTTCATTAATTTTATATATGATCCAAATAAAAATGATTTTAAATAACAATAAAACATCTAAGCATTACTCTTTTCCTGGATCATCACCTCTTCTGCTGTCGGGTTGGATGTGGAGGCACTCAGATCTTGAGTTCGTTTGGTCCTCCTTTCGTTCGCAGATGTGGCACCCATAACTGAAGTGTCATCATCAACATCATCACTAACATCAGTATCACCATAGTGATCATCACCATCATCATCATCATCACTATCATCATTAGCATCATCGTCTCCATCACCTTCTCCTATCTTTAAGGGCTCGTCTTTAGACCCTTTGAGCTTTAACTACAGAGATTTGTTTGCAGCCACCAGCTCCTCAATCTTTTGGCGTGTTGCTCCTGGAGCTGAGACATCTGATGAGCCTGCTCATCGATCAATCGAGCCTGATGAGAAAGCTACTGAGATTGAACAGTGGTCTGGTCTACCAGCTGTCATATCTGAGTGGTCTTCTCTTCATCTGCAGCTAACAGCCTCAGCACCATTCAGTTAAGTGCTGAGAGTTGTTCCTCTACCCCACTGGGAGGTAAAGGTGATCTTGTTGGATATGGAGAGAAAGAAGATGGTACTGCAGGATGGCTAGTGGTGGTGGTAACATTAGTGAAGATTGGAGGTGGTATAGATGAAGGTGGTGGTGGTGTAGGTGTGAATGATGTGGTGGTGGTGGGTTGGGTGGAATGGTGGTAGGGATGGTGGCTGTGGTGGTAGGTAGAGTGGTGGTGGCTGTGGTGGTAGCTGTGGTGGTAGTAGTGCAAGTGATGAAGGTGAGTCTTTCCTTCTTCTTCTTCATGCCGTGGGGCTGAGCCATCCTCTTCTTCCTCGATCCTGTCGAGGAGGATGCTCCCCCTAGAACACGGCTTGGCGGTCGGGAGCAGCATAGTAGGATCAGTGTCAGTATCTCCCAACCCGCCTGGGCGTCCACCAACCGCCCGGAGCCCCTGTTCTGTGGAACGACTTTACTTCCCACAGTCCGGGTTAGTGGCTCCTCATCCGACTTCTCCTCTTCCTTACCAGGTATGAAATCCTGGTGGAACCCAACAGTCTCTGCTCCATTTCCAGTGGGGACAGATGCTGGAGATGCAATATCAGCAGTGGGGCCCCTTGGTTGAGTGGGCCCTTCATCTCCAGCATCCCCGCTCTCATCATCATCGAAGTCATCATCCGGAAGCTGTATCTGCTCTACCTCAGAGTCACTGTCAACGTGACGCCATTTAAGCCTAGCCGGCGCCACGTAATCCTCCCGGGCCAGATGCCTAAATAATCTCCTCACAGGGGGCTTAACCGGCTTCCCCTGTAGACCTTCATCCTACCAAGGTGGTATCGTCCATCACCTCGAGTACCACGACATCCTCCTTCTCCTTCGGCAAAGAAGGGAACTTTTGGTCGATAATCATCTACATAAAGCGAGGGTACATGCAGAAGCCCTCCTTCCCTTTCCCCTCAATGTTCTCCACCAAGTAGGTGAAGATCATCCTGGAGAAGCTGAATGGGTGGTTCAGCACCAATGCAGCATACACGTTCTGGATCTGATCGGAAAGCTCATCAAAACCTCCCTTCCGAGACACTATACAGTTTAGCAGAACATGGGCAAGGTACTTGAACTGGGGGCACAGGTTGCTCTTGTTGAGCACCCTTGCATTGATATCCCCAGCGTACTTGGCGCGCAGGAAACAACCTCGGACAGTAAGGGGGTGTAGTCATGTGGGGCATTCAGCATCATCCCCAAGCTGCAGCACTATCCTGAGATCATCCTCAGAGATCTTAATGGCCTCTCCAAATATCGAACTACGGATACGATGAGGCTCTGAGGATCTATCAACTACAGCGCCTTCCAGAAGGCCTGCTGAATCGAACGGTACGGTGTACATGGAGTAGAGATGGCGGGAAAGATCCTCGATCTCTTAAGAAACGTGATGATGCCAGAAAAATCAGAAGCGTTTGGATGATAGATCCAGATGAGCACAGATATTGTGCTTAGTGCTCAGAGTCCACCGACTCGCCATCTGTAAAATCAATGGAAATCATCAGTGCATAACAATCCGTGGTATAGAATAATCGAATGAAAATTCGACAGAGTAACGATAGTTCATGCGAATTAGGGCAATTTTGGGGGTGATGAATGAATGCGGCCGACTAACATCTATTTATACTAGGGTTTCTTTCAGTCGTGCGACCGAGCCCAATCGCACAGTTGTTTTGTGCGACTGAAGATCAGTCGTGCGACTGGCACAGTCGGTCACTTTCAGTCATGCGACTGTGTCATTCATCACCTTTATTCATGCGGTTCGCCCATTTTAGGTGTCCGATCGTGTGAGTTGAGTCGTACTAATGGTCCAATCGGATGTATGGCACATACGTGTGGGCTAATTCTGCGATTGGGCATATTCGTATACTTCAATCGTACGACTGGTCCATGCTCATGGTCGAGTCGTGCGAATGAGTCATACTCATGGTTTTTACCTTTATGCCCATTTTACAATTTTACACCCTTTTAACTTTTGAATAAACGTTATATGCATTTGATCATCTCAGACATGATCCTTTTACATAGAAAAGCATTTGATCACCTCAGACGTGATCCTTTTAAAACATTTTGTCACCTTAGACGTGACTTAATTTTTTGATTGAAAACACGTGTGGTCACCTCAGACGTGACCTTTTAAATGATAAGGTTCCTTATCAACTTCCATGAGATAGTCCGATACTACACAAAACTGAAATAGCCTAACTTTGTACTGACATAAAAGAAATACTGCTGAAACTTAAACTAGGACATGTTTTTGTGTTTTTGTGAGGGTAAATTCCTAAGACGTAATTCTAAGGACTAATTTTTCTGAGAGAGTAGCCTCAATCTTTTAAACCATACATGAATCAATTCAAGCTGGAATCATACAGGAGATTCAAATTATTCAGGACAAGTTATCTAAGAAGACTTTGATGCTCTATTCTTGTTTTTCATCTGGAGTCTGTTAGCAAGGCTAGGAAATCATGCTACTACTCTCAGGTCCCCACACTGATTTGAACTGTCAAGAATTGTAGCCACAATGATTGTCAGTATACTTGTCCTCTTAAGTCCATACACAGACTTTCAACACAGTTTGGTGATAGTTTTAAGGTTTGTTTATTTCAACAAGCATTTGTGGATCCCACACTTATATGGTAATCAACATTCCTCAGGAGATTTTTGAGCGGTCTCAGGGTAGTATTCAAGAAGAGACTATTCTTAGAGCTTTCAAAGAGAATCCAATCCTCAGGTCAGTGCCACCGCACAACAGAGGCGGCAAACAACAATGAGTTCTAGAATATATAGGTTATACTTATCCTCAGTTCAGTGCCACCGCACAACATAGAGGCACATAACCTATCTTCTTGTTGAGCAATTTTCATTCTTTTAGCACAGATCTCACCAAAACATAGGTCATCAGTTTGATTGTATTTGCATTTTTCATGTGCTTTTGCTCATGCTTTGGTCATATGCACACATTTGTGGCGTTTATTTTGCTCGTCACCCCTTATTGGAATCTTGTTAATTGTGTTCACCAGGGATAAGGTGTTATCCACATCTAGTCAAACATTTTAGTTTAATCTAGAGATCACCAAAAAGGTCTAGTCATCTATTGTGTTGAACCTACCGACATATCATCTGCGGTCTAGCAACCTCTAGGTCTACTTTCTTTGTGTTACCTTAGTAGTATCTAGCTTAGCTATCATATTTCCTTTTATATTACTCAGACTACACAGACTTATACTTGAGCTTTGCATCTTTTTCAATTTTGATTTGCTAAAGTCCCAAATGATTTGTACCTGTGTACTATCATATTCTATAATTGAATCAGTATTACACATACGATCTTATTATTATCAGCTTGCCTCTCCTTTTCCCTCGCCCGCCCCTTTTTTCATATTACTGCCAAACCTATTCTCCCCCTAAATTTCTAAAACCGTCACGGATATGCATTTTAGGATTATAATAGGAAAGGAAATAAAGCAAATGTAAATAAACTAATAAATAAGCAAACACAAAAGGATAAAATAAAATAAAATTAAAAATTGAAAAATTAAAAGAGACAAGACACGACGCATCAGACTATACATGGTCATCTTCAGGTATGACCTCATTTTCTTTTTAACTCCGTTGACCTCTAACAAATATAAAAAACATGGTTTATCAAATGCCTTTGTATAGAGGTCAGCGCATTGAAAATCTGTGTTTATTTTTACCACATCGATTAAGTTCTTTTCAAAGCAATCACGTATAAAGTGATATTTAATTCCGATATGTTTGGTCTTAGGATGTTGGACCGGGGTCTTAGTGACTGTAATCGCAGCAGAGTTATCAACAATGATAGGAGTAGAAGAGAAATGCAAACCGTAATCCCGCATTTTCTGTTGAATCCATATGATTTGAGAACAGCAGCTTGCAGCAGCAACATATTCAGCTTCACAGGTTGACAATGCAACAGAGGACTGCTTCTTACATTGCCTGGTTACTAATCTCCTTCCAAAGAACTGACACCCTGCTGATGTAGACTTGTAGTTCATCTTGCAGCCGTCATAATCCGAGTGACTATACGCTGTAAGCTCAAAGTCATCATCATGAGGATACCACAACCTAGTGTGGGTGTCCCTTTAGATAACGAAATATCCTTTTGACCCCAATTAGATGGTTCACCTTAGGCTTTGCCTGATATCGTGAGCATAAACATGTAGCATACATGATATCAGGTCGTGAGGCAGTGAGATACATGAGAGATCCAATCATCCCTCGGTACATAGTGGCATCTACTAGATCACCATTCTCATCGGGTGCTACATCATGGTTTGTAGGCAGTGGTGTACCAGCTGTAGAAGCATTCTCCATGTCAAATCGACTGAGAATATCTCCTACATACTTGGTCTGATGTAAGAAAATCCCATTTGGTGTCTGCTCCACCTGTAACCCAAGAAAGAACTTCATCTCTCCCATAGCACTCATCTAAAACTCCGCCTTCATTACTGCTTCAAACTCTTTGTATAATTCTTCGTTTTTGGAACCGAAGATTATGTCATCTACATAGATGTGTACTAGCAGTAAGTCTCCATCTTTTTCTTTGACAAACAATGTACAGTCAATGAATCCCCTGCGAAAGCCGTGTTTCACAAGATGAGTCGAGAGTTTCTCATACCAGGCCCGTGGAGCTTCATGAAGCTCGTATAGTGCCTTTTCGAGTTTGTAAACTCTATCCTGATGATATGGATCCTCAAATCCCTCGGGTTGTCTGACATACACTGTTTCTCGGATCTCACCATGAAGAAATGCACTCTTAACATCTAGTTGATAAACTTTGATTTTCATATAAGATGCGTAGTCAAGGAAGATATGGATGGCATCCATCCTTGCCACTGGTGCAAACACTTCATTGTAGTCGATACCCTCAACTTGTCAAAAACCTGAACAACAAGCCGTGCCTTGTTTCTGATGATCACTCCTGATCATCCTTTTGCATTTCAAGACCATTTGGTGCCAATGAGTTTAGCACCTTTAGGTCTATCCACTAGTGTCCATACACCTAACTTCTTAAACTGAAGAAGTTCTTCTTGCATGGCACTCACCTAAGCCTCATCATTTAGTGCTTCACTAACATACTTTGGCTCAAACTGAGACACAAAGTAACGGTACGCATCGTCGTGAAGGTATCCCTTTTCCATCACAAAGGCATAATCAGCTGAGTACAGCTGATTTCTAGTCTGAACCCCTGATCTCACATTCTAATATTATTTAAGGGATGATAGACGTTTAGACGGGAGCCAGGAGTTGTTGGAACAACCACCTCAGAGTCAAGATTATAAACATTTGGTTCTGGATCTGAGGCAATCGGAGTCTGAGGTTCCGAAGGTTCAGAAGCATCAATAGCAGATGCTTGTCTACTTGTGGTAGGATGAACATGTACATCCTGGTTGATCTGATCATTTTCTCCATTTTCTTCATCAGAGGAAGAGTGCAGGATCGTTGAAGGGTTAGTTACAACATAACAACACAAAGAGGAGATTAACTAAACTTTAATCAAACAGTAAACTGGATTAACCAAGTGTTGAGATACTAAGAACACAAGTAATGCAAGAGACTGAACATAAAGAACACAAGTGTATGGTTTTCAAGAATGTAGTATAGTTCCTTCTCTATGTTCTATTACAAGTGTTACAAAGCATATTTAAAAGATACAAGAACATGAGATACTTATACTACATCCTACAGTCGGCTATACTTTGAAAGCCAGCTGGATACAATTGACTAGACACAAACAAAATCAATTGTAGAGTCAAAAGGCAGATTGCCTTTTGACTTGTGACTATGACATGCCATAGCTCACATCCTTATCTATTACAAAAAGGATAAAGTACATAAAGTAGAAAGTTACAGACTCAAGACCTCAATGTACAGTTACCAAAAGCATGGACCTTTTCACCAACTCATGTAAGTTGGTGACTTGCAGAGGTGCAACGGAAAGGTGTCCAGCTTTATGGAACAGTACATCAGATAAAGCATGTTACTAAAAGTCTTCGAAAGAAATCTGTCTTCATGAACTTGAAGCTTCGGAAGACTTTGTCTCTGAGGCTTCGGAATAGTTCATGTTTGGCTTCGGAAGATATTGGTCTTGGCTTCGGAAGATTTCACATTTAGAGTATTTTCTATTTCATGTGTGAAACTTCCTAAGCTTCTTCTTTAATGCACTTGTGCAGCATGCAGGAAAGACCTAAGATGTGTAGGTTGCATCAGCCTCTTCATTAATCTCTACAAACTCTCCTTAGGCTGATGCTATCAAAACACTTTGAAAACTTTAGATATTAACAGTCCTCATTAGGATGATCACCATTCCTTTCTTCATAAGATGATCAGGACCCTTCAGGCTGTCAAAGTGTCTTCTCATGTCAAAGAGGTCATGCAGAGGCAACTGAAACATATCTTGCCATGTATAAATGTCTTCAATGCCTTGATCTCTAATATCATGCAATCTTCTGGATTTGTGGTGTATGTCCAAGACAAGATGGGTCTTCCTATTTCTAGAGGAGCTATTTGAATTGGAGTTGGTGAAGCTTCCTTTGGCTGCACATCCTCAGGCTGTTCTGATTCATCCTAAGGTTTAGAAGGGAATGCAGGCTTCTTCTTCTTCTTAGGCTTTGGTCTAGAAGCCATCCTCTTCTTTCCCTTTCCAAATTTTAACTGAGAAGACTGGCCTGTAGCACCAGATTGATCTTCACTGTCTTTCTCAGTTGGGACTTCTTCTCTCTTAGTTGTAGATGGAGATGGAGGTTGACCCTGCTGTGGATCAGAAGATGAAGCTTGCTGAGCATTAGCAGGAGGTCTGGGTTATGTTGTCTCTGGTTATTCAACCTTAACCTCCACTTCAAGTGGAGCTTGACTTGGAGTGGAGTGTAAGTTAGTGAGCCCTCCACTCTTAATCTTCTGCTTGATTACCCTGATATGCTCATCCATAGTGGATAGAGACATGGGTCCAAGTCTCCTTCCGGAGAATCCATACAACTTCAAGAAGCTCATCATCCTCTGCCTATCAGTAGACTTCTTCATGCTCTTTTGGATGATGGCTCTTGATTTTGCAGCTTCTTCCCTTAGTTTCTTCTTTGTTGTCTTTCTTTCCTTGACTAGCTCAAGCACAAGTTGTTTTAAGTACTCGAACTAATATAGTCATAAGGCAAGGGAAGGAGTGCATCTGCCTGATAGAAGCCTGTGGCACTCAGATAGTTAATGATCTTGATTCTGTCTTCTTCTTTATCTACCTGAGGTTCTTGTTGAACCACATCCTCTTGTTCAGGACTTTCTTGAACTGGGGAGAGGGTAGGCATACTTTGTACAGTCTTTTTCTTCTTCTCTCTTCTTTGACTTGTACTAGGAGTTCTGCATCTTCTGCCTCCTTCTTCTCTCTTGACCTTTCCAGGTCAACCAGTTCATTCAACTCATCCAAGGGAAGAGAAATGACACTATCCATGTCATAGTTCCTAGTCTGCAGATAGTTATCCTGACTGCCCTTAACTCATCATTCTGAGTATCTGGTCTGGGGGCATCCGTGATTGCAGGCTCCATGAGTCTTGGAGACTCAGCAGAGGAACTTTTCCCTTATCCTCCTTTTCCTCTCTCTCTCTCTCCTCCTCCTCAATCTCCTCAGATGTCATCTTTCTTTTCCCTTTGTCACTCACAGACCTTTGTGACTCAAGGTGGAGAGAGCTTTGGCCTTCATTGCTTGTTGTAGCATCTGAGCTCAGGCCAGAAGAAATATGGATTTCTACAGCAGTTGGAGATGATAAGACAGGGCTCTCAGGTTCTGTCACTGGGCCTTCAGTCATGTTTCCCCTATGAAGCTAATCTTAGGGTCTGCCTCAACATCCAGTTGACCGATGACATTGCCTGATTGCATAAGTCTCCTTCTTAGGTTGAACTCTGCAGTGATCCTGTCTTGGATTCTTTTAGCCAGTCTGTCAGCTTGTCTTGATTGGCTTGGTTGACAAGTGGCATGTTGACTAGATCTAGACCTTCATAGTAGTCCAAGGTCTGAAAATTGAAGACTTCTTGTTGTCCTTGAACTCTTATGATGATTAGGGCCTTCCTGTTGTTGTCATACCTCCACCCAATGATGTGATTGGAAGATGGTGAAGGTGACATAGCCCTTGGTATCCCATCCTCAAACAGACTCTGTATGAAGGAGTCTATGTAGTCCACATCAATGTGAACTAGAGGAGGTTGCTGAGAATGCACAGTTGCAAATGAGGATGGTGAGTCCTCAATGTCCATTCTCTCTTAAGAAGTCCCAGGTTCTATGGCTGTAATGACTTTCTCCCCCTTTTTGGTAGCATCACCCACTTGCATAGGTGAGCTAGAAGATAGGTCAATCACATCCACTGGTTCTTGTGTTCCTAGTTGAGCTCTCCTTAAGGGTCTCCTAGCTAGTTTTTCCTTATGAAATATCAAGTTGTTGATCATTGATCCTGTTGTGTAGGGTAGTCACCTGAGATTTAAGGTGACTGACCTTTGAGAGTAGGTAAGTGCATGTTTTAGACAATTTTTGCACCAGTAGTCTTAGATTCCCCTCATCTTCATCAGAAGATTCATTGGGGGATGAGATGATTGGACCAGAGTCCTCTCTCTCACTACCAACTTGAGGTTCTTGGCTGCTGGTTTTCCTCTGCTCACTGGCAATCTCAGTTGACATGTCAGTGGGCTGAGTTGCCATGGTTGAGGTCTTAATGATGTAATCACTTTCAGAAGTGAGAGCCTCTGCCATATGGACATCTTGAACGGTTCAAGAGTGTCCACCTCAGTTGTAGGTGACTGATGGGGATAGATGTAGGAGACAAGGAGTACTTATCTCTCTTGAGTAGGTGGAAAGAAGAGAGATTCATTATACTCACTTAAACCTATATCTTCATCAGGATAGAAGTCAAGGTTGGAATGGGTTGGTTGAGATCTATAGGCTGGGGATGGTAACTGTCCCTAAAGGTTGATCACTTAAGTGTTGAGACTCAGAGTGATGGCTTAAGGCAGTAGGGCTAATGAGCTCATCAGGCTAAGCATGAGGAACCTCAGCACTGATTCTGAAGAGATGGGAGTGGTCTGCTCCTCAGGAGAAGTGGGAGCTCCAATGTCCACTTCTTCGAGTATGGGTGAGTATATGGGGGCCTCCACAGACTGAATAGCCTGAGCAGGGGTTCATTTGGTTTCTTTGGTAAGTGATGGTGATTTGAGGCTGTGAGAGTGGTTGGGAAAAAGCAGGTAGGGTTCAACACTAGCTTGTGCTGTTAGGTTGTCACCTTGAGCAATGAGCTTTAACACTTTTGGACCAGGGCTGTTTCTACCCAGAGAACCCAACAGGGGCTTTCTTAGTATTTTATAGATGCCAGGCTTCATCTATCCCAATTTAAGAATGTTACCTGTTTCCCTCAACTATGAGCCCAGTTCACAGTTAAGAATGTACTAGACATATCTAGGAAACATGTAATACTCTAAGGAATCTAAATTAGCAAGTAGATTGTATAAAACAAACTAAGAATACCTGAATTTGCCCCCTGAACCATTCCATGGATTATGAAGGAGAGATCCTCAGGAATCTGGTCCCATCCACCATGCTGTTTGATAAGCTATGGATGACACATGGAGCAGAAATCTCCACTGGGATGAGACCTTCCCTTTCTAAAGGTCTTTACAGAGAAATCTCCCTCATATCCCATCTGCTCAAAGGAATGATTGACAGCTTCCTTTGGGAAAAAAACCTTACCTGCTTCATGATCCAGCTGAAGATGTATGTTGATGAGGCCGGAGTGATGAAGATTGTTCTTCCTGCACTGTGGCAGACAGTGCCTTCTCCCCATCCATAATGACCTCTTGGCAGGTCTTCCAGAATTCAAGCAACTGATCCTCATAGAGTGGAGGATCAATGGTTAGGGAGGTGAAGTAGTTTGACAGAGTTAGGAAACAGAAAACCTTGAGAAATGAGGATCTTTCTCAGAGCTTAACAAAGCAACCTGATTGTGTTGTCTGTGTAGCTGCATGGTAAAGTTGGGATCATTTCTGTGAACAAGGTTGGCCATTTTGAAGTAGCTTAAGGACGAAGAAAGAAGAAAGAAAGAAATTTCAGAGAGAAATTTGAGGTTTTAGGTTTGGAGGAAGAACAGATGATAGAAGAGGGGGGAAAAACGTTGGGTTTATATGTGAGAAGGATTTCAGATAAAGTTTAATGCAAGAGGATAAACTTTGAAATTCGGATGTCGGTCCCACCTCTGAAAAAGTAGTTTACTTTTGCTCAAAAAGTAGTTTTCTTGAAAGTCTAAAAGCTTCCGAAGGTTAATTATCTTCGGAAGTTTTTAATTAAAAAGCTTCCAAAGCTAAAATGACTTCGGAAGAATTTTCTGAGAGATTTGAGAATTTTGCTTCGGAAGAGAAATTTTGTTGGACCAAAAGAACCAATGAGCCAAGATCAGAAAACCTCTAAGTCCCACATGATATCACAACAGCTGCTGAAGGCTTCATCAGCAGTTCGAAAAGTGCTGAAGACTTCAACAGCTGAAGATCAAGTACTGAAGACTTCAACAGCTGAAGACTAAAGTGCTGAAGCTCAACAGCTGAAGAACACAAGTGCTGAAGCTGAAGACTAAAGTGCTGAAGTCCAACAGAGAAGAACACAAGTGCTGAAGCTGAAAACCAAAGTACTGAAGGTCAACAGCTGAAGAATACAAGTGCTAAAGCTGAAGAGCAAAGTACTGAAGTTCAACAGCTGAAGAGTCCACAAGTGCTGAAGTTCAACAATGATGTACAAAGTCTAAAGACAAAGACTGAAGACATCAGCTGATGACATCTACTGAAGTCATCAGCTGATGAAACGTCTGAAGTTCAAGTCTGAAGACAAGTGCTGAAGTTTCAGTAGTTTGTCACAACAGCTGAAGAGTACTTCTTCAGTAGTTGTGTTTATCAGTAGTTTTATGTTTTACTTTCAGTAGTTTTGTAAAACGACTGAAGAGCTTGTTCTTCAGTCGTTGTAGTTTCAGTAGTTTCTTATCAGTAGTTTTGTAATAAGTAAACACTTAGCTTCTTGTAAGAAGATGTCAGCTGCTTGACATCTTCAGTAGTTTTAGTGTTTCAGTAGTTTGTTAAATAACGGTTAGATGTCACTATCAAGTGACATCAGCCTACGTCATTTCCTATATAAGGAAGAATGACCTAAATTGTAATTTTGTGAAAGCCATGCCAAAGCGTGTGATTGAATGAAATATTCCTTTTGCAGAAACTTTCTCTCTCTATAACTAATTGTTCATTGCTATATCTTTGTATTCTTGCTCGAATTGTGCTAGTTGGTACTCTATTCCGCTGCTGAAATCATTCGAATCGATCAAACTAGATGCTGAGATCCTATCAAATGGTATCAGAGCCGGTTAATCATTGATCGATCTAACAATTGATCATTGAAACTGCTCATTTGCTCTAAGTTTGATCAAACTAGCAAATTCACACGAATCTGTTATAGAGATTGAAGTTCTGTCGCTTTTGGCTATTTTAATGAGGTTCTTAGTGGTTTTGAGCTAAATTTGTTTTGCTTATCTTGAATTTGTCTGAATTATAGAAAATGACTACACCTTCTAATGATCCACACAATACTGGTTCCTCAACCAAGCCTCCGATGCTGGTTAGGAATGAGTATAACATTTGGCAACGAAGAATGCTCCATCACCTGTCTGTCAATAGTTCAGGTTGTTGGACATCCGTGGTACATGGACCACATAAGCCAATGGTGAATCATCCGCAAACAAATCAGTTGATTCGAAGAAGAAGGAACAATACTCTGATGAGGACAAGAAGTTGTTTGAGATTGATGCTAAAGCCCATGGAATTCTGGCCATGGCACTGCCTAATGAAATCTATTCCGGGCTTATGCATCATGAAAACTGCTCATGACTTTGGAATGCACTGAAAGAACAATTTGGTGGCACTGATGAAGTCTTAGCAAACAACAGGGAAATCCTCGCCCAACAGTATGAGACTTTTGCTCATAGAAAGGGTGAGACTCTGACTCGGCAGTTTGAGCGGTTTTCATGTTTAATCTCTGAGTTGAAAATGGTTAAATATGAATATACCAAAAGCCAAATGAACCACAGATTCCGCAGATCACTGCCTGAGAGATGGGACACATATACAATTGTCCTACGCTCCAGTGCAAATGGATAGTCTATCTCTCACCAACTTCATGGAAACTGCTTACATTCGAAAGAGAGATAGAGCAGAAAAGGAAACTGGCTTCATCTGGTAAGCTCACTGAAGACTTTGTACCAGGAAACACTGCCTTGGTTGGTCATGAGTCAGAATATGTTCATCTGAATGCCAGTATGATGAGCATATTGATTTCTCTTCAAACACTTCTAATCTGCATTTGTGAGTGTTGATAGTCAGTTTACTGGGTGTAATAATGACAATCTATGCTTCATCATGGATGATCTCAAGGGGATTGCTGATGATGACTTAGAAGAGAGGATATTTGAGCCAAATGGCCTTGATAAATATCAGATCTTAGAAGTTTTACAAAAGAACTGAAGACAAAGTTCCCAGGACTCTCTGCCAAAACAAAGTTGGTTTTGACAAGAGTAAGTTGAGGTGTCACAAATGCCACAGGCTTGGACACTTTGCTAGAGAATGTAGATCATCTGAATCTAATCTTCTGCACCCTTGTGACTTTCCCTGGCAATAGTCAACAACACAGAGGGCAACATCCTGTTAATTCTTGTCATCATTCTCAACCACAATCTCCTGCATATTTTGTTCCTCAGGGTCCAATGCCATATCCTTACCTTGTTAACATGGCATAAACCAGTCAGTTCAAACACCCATTGCTCAACAACCACATGCTCTCCTGAGCCTCACCATCTCAATCTCATCAACCTCCTCAACCTCAACAACACAGCTTCTTCACCCCTGGAGTTGTTGAGGGAGCAGTTTACCAGATGACATGTCTGGTCATGAACAACTGTTCATAGGTGCTGG
>CM046451.1:32031813-32150791 GCA_025506515.1 Flaveria trinervia | reverse complement strand
AACAACAATGAATTCTAGAATATCTAGGTATGCTTATCCTCAGGTCAGTGCCATCGCACAGCAGAGAGGCACACAACCTATCTCCTTGTTAGAGCAGCTTATTTTATTTTACCAATATGCACCAACAACATAAGTCATTAGCTTTATTGCATTTGTATTTCATTTTTTTCTTGCTTTGCTCTAATTATGGTCATCCGCACACGTTTGTGGCATTTAAATGCTCATTACCCCTTATTGGAATATATTTGATTGTGTTAACCAGTGATAAGATGGAAGCCCATAGTCAGTTGAACAACTTATTTGATCTTGAGATCACCAATCAGGTCTAATTGTCTATGTGTTGAATCTACCAACATATCATTTGTGGTCTAGCAGCCTCTAAGTCTACTTTCTTTGTGTCACCTTAGGAGTTGCCAGTTTTCTATCATCTTCCCTTTTTATATTGCTTAGACTACACAGACTTATACTTTGAACTTTTGCATCTTTTCAAAACTTAAATTTTAAAATCCCTCTTGATTTGTTCCTGTGTACTATCATGTTCCAAAGGTATTGAATCGGTATTTTTTATTTTTATTATTTTTTTAATGTTAACTTGCTGACACACTCTCCCCTAAAATACTAAAATCATTTCGGATTTAATTATTTTTTGGATTTTAATAGACAGCAAAATAACATGAGTTTTAAATAACATACGAAAAGAAAAAAAACCAGATAACATAAAATAAAATAAACTTTAACGAAACTACATCGGACTACACATTATTATCATCAGGAATTACCTCACTTTTCCTTTTAACGCCGTTGACCTCTAGCAAAATTGAAAACGTGGTTTATCAAAGGCTTTAGTATAGAGGTCAGCACGTTGAAAATCAGTATTAATTTTAACCACATCAATTAAGTTCTTTTCAAAACAGTCTCTGATGAAGTGGTATTTAATACCAATTTGTTTGTCTTAGGATGTTGAACCGGATTTTTAGTTACTGCAATTGCAGCAGAGTTATCAACAAAAATAGGAGTAGATGAGAATTTTAAACCGTAATCCCGCATTTGCTGTTGAATCCAAATGATTTGTGAACAGCAACTTGCAACAGCAACATATTCGGCTTCACAGGTTGACAATGCAACCGATGTCTGCTTCTTACACTGCCATGTAACTAATCTTCTCCCAAGAATTGACACCCCACTGATGTAGACTTGTAGTTCATTTTGCAGCCTCCGTAGTCCGAGTCACTATACGCTGTGAGCTCAAAATCATCATCATGAGGATACCACAACCCCAGTGTGGGTGTACCCTTTAGATAGCGAAAAATCCTTTTGACCCCGATCAGATGATTGACCTTAGTTTAGCCTGATATCTGGAACATAAACATCTAGCATACATGATATCAGGTCTGAGGCAGTGAGATACATGAGGGATCCAATCATTCCTCGGTACATAGTGGCATCTACAAGATCTCCATTCTCATCAGGTGCTATATCATGATTCGTGGCAAGTGGAGTCCCAGCAACAGAAGCATTCTCCATGTCAAAGCGACTGAGAATGTCTCCTACATACTGGTCTGATGTAGAAAGATCCCATTAGGTGTTTGATCCACCTGTAACCCGAGAAAGAACTTCATCTCCCCCATAACACTCATCTCAAACTCTTTCTTCATCACTGCTTCAAACTCTTTGCATAACTCTTCGTTCTTTGACCCGAAGATTATGTCATCAACATATATCTGTACAAGCAGTAGGTCGCCATCCTTTTCTTTAATAAACAGTGTACAGTCAATGACTCCCCTGCGAAAGCCGTGTTTCACAAGATGAGTCGAGAGTTTCTCATACCAAGCTCGAGGAGCTTGATGAAGCCCATAAAGCTTTGTCGAGCTTGTAAACTCTATCTCGATGATAGGGTCTTCAAATCCCTCGGGTTGACTTACATAGACTGTTCCCTGATTTCCCCATGAAGGAATGCACTCTTCACATCTAATTGGTAGACTTTAATCTTCATGTACGATGCATAGGCAAGGACGATACGAATAGCTTCCATCCTTGCCACGGGTGCAAACACCTCATTATAGTCAATCCCCTCGACTTGGCAAAAACCTTGAACCACCAGTCGAGCTTTGTTCCTGATAATGACTCCTTGGTCATCCTTCTTGCATTTTAGTACCCATTGGTGCCAATGACTTTAGCACCTTTAGGTCTATCAACCAGAGTCCAAACACCTAACTTCTTAAACTGCAGAAGTTCTTCTTGCATGGCACTCACCCACGCCTCATCATTTAGTGCTTCACTGACATATTTTGGCTCAACCTGCGAAACAAAACATCGATAAGCACCATCATGAATGTAACCTTTCTCCATAACTGAGGCGTAATCAGCGAGTATAGCTGATTTCGGGTTTGTACTCCTGATCGGACATCTCCAATAACATTGTCAAGGGGATGATAGACGTTTAGTCGTGATCCTGGAGTAGTCGGCACAGTCACCTTCGAACCAAGATTGTGAACATTTTGTGCTGCATCTGAGGAAGGTGGAGTTTGAGGTTCCGAAGTCGAAGGTGCATCACTTAGGATGCTTGTGGACTCTCAGGAACTGAAACCTGTTCCTCCTGACTATTCTGGTCATCTGCTTCAGTTCATCGTCAGAGGAGGAGTCACTGTCATCGACTACCCCCTCTGACTCAGTAGATGATTCTCCCTGTGTGCTAGATGGTGTATTTAGAATATCATACATCATCCTAGTAGCTAACTCATCATCCGAGGGAGAGAGAGGGATGTTGAAGGACTTGAAGAATCCACATAATCGAAGAAGTATGCGGGTCCTTTGCCTGTAGGTGGTGTGGTATATCTCTGAACGTCGACATTACACGACACTTCTACAAGGCCCGTTGAGTTATTGTAAACTCGCTTGTTCGGTATGTTGTATCCTAGAAAAATTCCTTCAACTGCCTTCTCGCTGAATTTTCCTTCTTGTGTCTTCTTCAGAAGTGTACATGGTGCGCCAAAAGATTCAAGATACTCAAATTCGGTTTGCGTCTTTGTAGTAGCTCATAACATGTCTTTCCGTGGCGCTTGACTATTAGGACTCGATTCAGTGTATAACACGCATTTGCCACTGCCTCATTGCAGAATTGGATAGGCAGTTTCGAGTCTGCCAGCATAGTCCGTGCTGTCTCTATCAAACTGCTGTTCTTTCTCTCAGCAACACCATTCATCTGAGGTGTGTAAGCAGAAGTGAATTGATGCACAATTCCCTTTTCTTACAGTATGCCTCCATCCCTTGATTCTTGAATTCTGTCCCGTTGTCTGAGCGTATTTGTCTAACTTTTAGCTTGTAGAGGGATTCCAGTGTGGTTACTAATTCCTTGAATGTCTCCAAAGTTTCTGATTTGGATTTCAGAAACATTACCCAAGTGAACCTTGAGTAGTCATCAGTGACCACAAAGCAGTACACGTCGCCTGCATGCTCCTTGTACTAACTGGACCAAACAGATCCATGTGAAGAAGCTCAAGAGGAAGTTCTATTGAATGAACTTTCTTTTCCTTATGAGACTTCTTTGTCTGTTTGCCTTTCTTGCAAGCTACACAAAAGTCAGGAAGTTGGAAGTTCTTGACATTTACTCCTCTCACTAAATCCTTCTGAATCAAATGATTCATCTTCCTTTGACTAATGTGTCCTATTCTCCGATGCCAGGAGATTGAATCCTTCTCAGTAGCTTTAGATAAAAAACACTGAACCTCATGATCCGTTGTAGCAGCTGTTGACAGATCCAAGACATAAAGGTCTTTATATCTTGAAGCAGTCATCAGAACTTGCTCCTCTGGGATCATATTTCTTTCTTCAGCACGTAACACTTCTGGTTATCGAAGATGACTTTAAATCTTTATCACAGATTTGGGAGACAGACAGTAAGTTGTTCTGAAGTTGTTGAACGTAGTTCACCTTATCAAACTTAACTTTATGATTCCCACTTCTCCCTGAGCTGTGATATAGCCTCCTTTGTTTCCTGCAAAGGAAACATGCCCTCCTTATATTTGCTTGACGTTAGATAAAAGGGCTCTATTTCCTGTCATGTGCCTAGATGCTCTGCTGTCTATAATCCACGTGTTAGTCTCAGCACTGTATCGAACACCCTGCACATACAAAGTAAATGAATTAGTTTAGGTTAGGAACCCAAGCTTTGACTGTCTTGGGTTTCCCAGAGGCATCACACATCATAAACTCCACCCATTGACTCTTAGAGGGTGAGGGTAGCTCAGGTTCCTTCTTGTTATCAGTATCAGACACGAAGGTTGACTTTTCTTTCCATAAGCCAGATTTGTGCAATGCCTGTTTATGATAAACAGTCGTCTGGCTTGAAAGTTGGACTTTAGGTTCACTAGCTCTTCTAGGTGGAGTTAAAGAGCTCCTCTTAGAAGAATTAGGTTTTGAGTCCTGAAGTTCAATCTTCTTCCTAGGGTTGTAAAAATTACAGTAGGAAGCAATGTGTCCATATTCTCCACAGTTGTAGCACGCTTTGCTATCAACTTTATGATTAACTTTTTTGTGGAGAGGTGCGTGACACTCTAGTAACATCAATCACTTTAGGTTTTGACTCTAGTATGTTTGATGTTTTATGGTTAACACAAATTTACTGTTTTACCTGTTTAACTGTTCCATTTTTGGTTAATGGTTTTTGACTTGAAGCATGTGAGAAAGTAACATTTGAAGTCTTTTTAGGTTCTGATTTGACTTTGTTAGAACTTGACTTTAAGTTAACCTTTTCAAACTTCTTTTCCAGATTAACACAAGGCAATTTTCCCTTTGCCTTTGACGTTGTCCTTTTGTTTGTTTCCAGTGTCGATAGATGAACATAGGGAATCTGGATCACTTACCAGAGGGAGGTCACTACATGATCCTTGATGGGATTACTACTTAAAGGTCTCGACTTAGTGTTCATCAAGGTCTCAGGTGGTGGTGGAACCACTTTGTAGCCCAGTCCCTCGCCGTTGTTCCTTTCTTTTACTAAGTGTTGACTATGTGCGACGAACTAGTCCAACTATGCAGTTTCTGTTTTAGTGAATTGACTTCTACTTCTAGAACTGCCTTTTGTTTCTTAGTGTCTTCTAGGGATTTTAGATAGTACCTAATGTCATTTGCTTGGTTAAAAGCCACTACTTCGGTTTCCCTAAGTTGTTTAGTCAATAGGTCTATTTTTTCTTTATAACTATGCTCATTTTGTTTTAGTACTCTATTAGCCTCAGTGCACAGACGTAAATCTTTTACTAAGTTATCATTATGATCTAATAACCTAGCAAATTTTCATCTATGCTATTCCTAAGAGTATCACAATCAGAACAAGCATGATTATTAAAAATTTGGTCAGTGGTACTTACCTGAGTTGGTTCAGAAGAGTTAGCCATCAGTGCAGCATCAGATGTTTCTGGTTCTGGTGATTCTGACTTTTCTGTCTCTGATGTGGAAACTTCCTCATTTGGTTTGTAACTGACCTCGGCTGCAGTTGTTTCTTCACTATGTGACATTGCTATCTCAACTGCTAGATCACCTTCACTTGCAGAATCATCATCAATATCCTCAACACTGGCAATGTTAGATTCTCCTGGTGAGACAAACCTAAAACTCCAATCCTGTCCTTCATCATCATGAGCAGCTAAGGCTTTTGGATCCTTGTTTGATGAAGTAGAACTAGAGGCTTGCTTGTCTTGGCGAGTAAAAATGAGAACGGGTTCCCATTACCCGTCTTCTTTGGCTTGACACATTCTCTTTTGAAGTGCCCCTTCTCACCACAGTTAAAGCAGGTCACTTTACTCTTGTCGAAGCCAAAGGTGGTATCCTTAGTAGCGACCAAGTTCTGTCCAGTCTTTTTCACAAACTTCTTCGCCCTCCGGACAGCACTTGCTAAGGCCCACATTATATCCATTCTCTCAAGCTCCATCTCATCCACCTGCTCGTAGTCCTCATCTGCTAGATTGCAGTTTCCAATCTTCCCGGCAACAAGTCCATCATATGAATGAACCACTGCTGCTAAAAGATCCATATGCTCTCGAGCTACTTCCACGGTCACATTACCGAGGTTCTCGATCTTCAGTTTGGTAGCGCTTGCTTCTGATCCAATATAAGGGGTACATGATGACCCAGACCTGTCTGATCCAGAAGGAGAAGCATGTGAAGGACCTGACGAGCTAGACACAAAAGCAATCTGGAGTGGTGCTCCAGATGTCTTAGCTTGAGGCGTGGCATTGTATAAAGCTGGATTTTGTGTGTACGAAGACTTCTGAGCTCTATACTTCATCCTTAGTGCTTCTTCTCGCAACCTAAGAATGAAGTCATTATATCCAGCTTTACAAGTATTACATTCTGTCTCAGGTTAGACAAGAATGTAGCCCACTTATCAGGCAATCCGTCTGCGAAGTTGCTTACTTTCTCTTCCATGGTAGTAGCCACTCCATGTGTATGCAATTCGCTCATCAAGTGGTAGAATCTGTCTATGACTTCGTCCAAACTTTCATTACCAATTGATGAGAAGTTATCGAATTCCTTCTTTAACTCCTTTGCCTTGATTGCCTTCAATGATGCATTCCCATCATATCTCTTCTCTAGCTCATCCCACAGTTTCTTGGACTGCTTGTTCTCTGAATACTGGTGGAATATGTCTTTGGGGATAGACTGAGTGATCAATGCATAAACTCTTTTCTCTGCATTGTACTTAACTTTCTGTGCGTCTGTCATCCCGCTTAATGTTAGCTTAACTCCATCAGCTCCCACCGGTATACTATAACCAATCTCAATGGCTTCCCACATATTAGGATCTACTCCATTAAGGTAGATCTCAAAATGTTGTTTCCAATGGGGAAACTCATCTAAAGTCAAAAGCTTGGTGGTTTATTGTGATTCCCCACCTCACTCTCAAGCAACAGCAGGTTCTGTATCCTGAGTCCTTCCTAGCAGTAAAGGCTGACATCTGATCTTCCATGACTAATAAACTTTAATCTAATCAAACAAACTTTCACTGATGCGACTGAAGGATGCGAATGAGCTAATCGTGCGTATAACTCTGCGATTGGTTCAATCGTGCGGCTGAACTGGGCGATTGGTTCAGTCGTGCGAATGAATGTGGTGCGTATGAGCTATGCGAACGAACGGTTCAGTCGGCCAAATGAGGGTGCGACTATGTCCAATCGTGCGTATCAGCAATGCGAATGGAGTCCAGTCGTGCGAATGAGTCACTCGTGCGACTGAAGCTGCTTTTTTGCGAAAATTTCTAGGTTTGACGGGTTTCAGCCGTAAAGATTCGAAATTTCACAAGTTCTAATCGCCTAAGTCCGTAGAAACCAAACTTTGATGAGCAGGGAACTTCCAAGATCACTTTTGATGCCAAAGATTGCGTTTTTAGTGCAAAAACACAAACTTTTATGCAATCTTGATTGAATCAACACGTAATCAAGAGCCAATAGCTCTGATACCACTTGTTAGGACCTGGTATTTGACCGAAATACCTGGAGATTAACGTGTAAACCAGATCAAATAGTGCGGAATCCTATTTGATTGGCAATCCAATCAGTGAGAACACACGAAGAATCAATCAAGGATTGAAACTAACATTAGAAATCGATTGGGAATCGATCTAATGTGTTCTATGAACTTGGAGAACGAATTGGAAGGTTTCTGGACGGCTAGGGTACGTCTGGAATCGTAATTGATCGAGAGTTTTTGTTTTTCACGAATTGAGTTGTATTTATAGGTTGGCACTATCCAATCGTGCGACTGAACCATTAGTTTGGTTCAGTCGTGCGATTGAACCATGCGGTTGATTCATTCGTACGACTGAGTGTTCAGCCGTGCGACTGAGCCAATCTTATGTTACAATCGTACGACTGATCCAGTCTCCTGGTTCAGTCGTGCGACTGAGTCAATCGTGTGAAGTTATTCATGCGTATGATTCATTCGCATGAGCCATTCGCATGAGAACTTCATTAAGTTAAGTTTGAATGTTTTAATTAATATAACATAATGTGCAACCATTCAAATAATCATAACCCAATCAATTCAGTCACGACTCATTAATGAACTATTAAACATATAACTAACAGACTATCAATATCATTTCATTACATACCAAACAAGATCTATTACATCACATATCATAATCTAGGGACACACATGTATCAACACATACCACTTCTTAGGTGCTTGATGCAGCCCATAAAGAGCTTTGTCAAGCTTACAGACATAATCAGGATTATTAGGATCTACAAAACCAGGTGGCTGTTTGACATAAACCTCTTCATCTATCACTCCATACAAAAAGGCACACTTCATATCAAGTTGAAAGACCTTGAAGTTCTTGGATGCAGCAAATGCTAGGAATATCCTAATAGCTTCTAATCTTGCCACTGGAGCAAAGACATCAGTGTAGTCAATCCTTCTTCTTGTGTGTATCCTTGAACAACCAGTCTAGCTTGGTTCTTGATGATGATGCCTCTATCATCTTTCTTGTTCCTAAACACCCATTTGGTTCCAATTGTAGTCTTCCCAGAAGGAAGAGGACAAAGGTTCCAAACTTTCTGCCTTTTGAATTGAAGCAACTCTTGTTGCATAGCTTCAACCCAACTTCCATCCTTTAGAGCTTCATCAAATTTCTTTAGCTCTATCTGAGATAGAAAACAAGAGTGAAGACAAACATTTGCTTCATGGGTATGTCCTCTTCTCTTTACCCCTGAGACAATATCTCCAATGATGTTTGTGGTAGGGTGAGACTTATGGATCCTAAGCTGAGGGATCACAGCAAGTTGTTGAGAGAGATCTAGATTAAAGAAATTTAGATCTGGCATGGATGTTTCTCCCACCACATCAGCACAATTTTCAAGTGAAACTTGATCCAAGCAGTATGTGACATCATTGATGTTCTCATCAATGATGTGATTAGTGGCATCAAGAAATTCTTGGTCACTGTCACCACCACCATTGTTATCTTCCATAGTTGAGGTGTTCTTATCTGGTTGTAGAGCCTCTGAGCTAGAATTTGAAGGCATACCAGATGTATCAGCTAAGTTTGTCATTGTTGTACTGACAGAAACCTCATTTGTAGAAGTGGTTCCAACTGGAGCTGAAGATATATGACTTGAGGATCTTCCTAACTCAAATCTTGGATCAGGATCATCTGTATTTAATTTTGCTGCAGATCGTATTTAAATTTGCTATAGATCCTGAAACATTCTCACAAGATTTGTTAAAACAGTTGGTAACCAAATCAAGATCAAACAACCAATCCGGACCAGAACCAGCAACACAGGGTGTGTGTTCATTGAAAGTCATATTGGCTGACACCTCAACAATTCTAGTTCTAAGATTGTACACTCTATAAGCCTTAGCTTAGGAAGAGTATCCAATAAAGTGTCCATCATCTGATTTCTTAGCAAACTTGGCAATTTGATCTTTGGTATTCAAGATGGTTCAAGGACATCCAAATGACCTGAGAAAACCAATGAAAGGTTTCCTCTTGTGCCAAAGTTCATAAGGAGTCTTGCCATGAGTCTTAACTACTAAAACTCTATTCTACACATAGCAGGCAGTGTTGACTGCCTCTGCCCAGAAGGTGATGGGCAGTTTAGAGTTAGACAGCATGGTTCTTGCAGCTTCAATCAGTGTCCTGTTTCTCCTCTCAGTAACACCATTTTGCTGAGGAGTCCTGGGAGCACTGAATTGCCTTGTAATACCCTTTTCATCACAAATTGTATCAAGGGTTTGGTTCTTAAATTCAGTTCCTTATCACATCTTATGATTTTGACCTTGTGATTAGACTGATTCTCAATCTCTAAGATGAAATTCTTTGGAATCTTAGGAGTTTCATCCTTAGTTCTAAGGAAGAAAACCCAAGTGAATCTTGTAAAGTCATCTGTGATCACTAGACAGTATAAGGTCCTTCCTAAACTCATTACACTGGTGGGGCCAAAGAGATCCATATGTAACAAGTGTAGTGGTGTAGTGATGGAGTTCTTTTCCTTAGGCTTGTGAGATACCTTGTGTTGCTTCCCTTTCAGGCATGCAACACAGTGGTCATCAGTTGTAAACTCTTTCTTTGGCATTCGAGTTACCAAATCATGCTTAATTAATTTATTCATGTTCTTAAAGTTTACATGGCACATTCTTTTAGGCCATACGAAAGACTCGTCAGTATTGGCTTTAGACAGAAAGCATGAAACTTCTCCAGAGGGAGAGGTTTCTTGCAAATCCATCTTGTACATGTTTCCTTTCCTGGGGGCTCTAAGCAGGATATGCTCATGAGGAATGACCCCACAAGACTTAAGAACAATGCACTCATGCTCAGTAAAGAGCATGTTATGACTCTGATCACAAAATTGAGATACACTTAGAAGATTGTATCCTAGCTCCTTAACAAAGTTTACCTTTTCTATGCTGACCTTACCATTTGTGACCTTGCACCTTCCAGAAATGTAGCCACCTTCATCTCCCCCAAAAGCAACTGGTCCTCCATCAATCCTTTTAAAGTTCTGGAGTAGTGACCTATTGCCCGTCATGTGCCTGGAACAACCACTATCTATGATCCAGACATTTTTGCCTGTCTTCAGCTGTCCCTGCATAAAAAGAATGATTAGTTACATTTGGAAACCCAAGCCTTGCTTGTCTTGGGCTTATTTACAGAAGGTAATTCAACAGTAATAGATCCTATGGTTGTACAAAGAGGATCTTGAGCTGTTATTGATGGAGAAATCTCAATCACTTGGTCTTTCTTAGACATCCACACCACCTTTGGAGTCTTGGACTTGACCTTTAAAACTTTGGAAGCTGTTGGGACTTCGAAAGTTTTGATGACTGATCCTTCGGAAGATTCTGTAGACACTGCAGCAGACTTCAGTGCTTCAGAAGAACTCCTTTCTTCCGAGACCAACTTTTCTTCCGAGGGTAATTTTCCACTTCCCTTCTTCTTAGACATGGAGCTTCCGAAGGAAACAGGTTTTGCTTCCGAAGCTTGAATCCTCTTAGAACTCTTTGAAGCCTTTGTTTTGGTCATATGGACAGTACCTTTAGGATTGAAGGGACAATACTTGGCAATGTGAGTGATACTTTCACACATAACACAATTCATCATCTTCTTCTCAAGAGTCTTTTCTTTGGAATAGGACTGTCTTTGGTCACATCCTTTCTCCACCTTCATCTTTGCAGATGATGAGACCATCCTCTTGGACTGAGGACTATGCTTGAAGTTTGATGGTCTAGGCTGTGCAGCAGTGGTACACAGCAGATCAGTCTTCTTCTTGCTGCTGAGATGAGTTTAACAAGAACCAAAACTCTTAGAAGAAGAGTTTTGGTTGATGTCCTCAGTCCCTACCAATTTAAACCCTACAGAGATAAAAACTTGTTTCTGCTTAGAGTCAAAAGTAGTCTTGATCTTTTGAGCCTTCCTTGCCTTTCTTTTGCTCTTTCTGATCAAGTTCTTTCTCATGGACTTTGTCAACACAGTCTTCACTTTCTCCTCAGAAGGATAGTGGCCCTTCTTGGAATCCTCCTCTTCACTCTTTTCAGAGGGATTCTTCACTATCTCTTCTTCATCCACTTCACTCATGGGATCTATGAGAGGAAGCTCATCTTCACAAGTTCCACACCTAGGAGATCTTACTGACAAGATTGTGTGTGGAGGAGCTATCTCATTTGATCCTAGTCCCTCCCTGTTTTGATAGCACACTTTGTTGTGCAGGGATAAGGATATCATGTTCTTGAAGGTCTCTTCTTCAAGAACACTCTTTTCTGCCCTGGCTTTGCATATCACAAGCTCAGCCTGGCACTCAGTTAACTTGGTTATGAGATCTTTGATCTGAGTCCTAAAATTTGTGTGTTCATGTTTTAGAACTGAAATGGTTTTCTCTAAGTCCTTTATTTTCAGCTTATAATCATTTTCAGACTTTCTAAAATCAGATTTTAAAATGTTTAAGGACTCAAGGTCGGAACTCAATTCCAAGTTGTAGGACCTGTACCTGTTAACTTTAGCAATGCATTCTGGAGTACAGAGATGTTTTAATACCATAGCATCATCATGATCAGCCATTAGTGCTTGGTTTGGAGAAGCATCTTCCACCTGAAAGCTCCAGTCAAAGCCTCCTTCTTCAACATCAACAATACCTTGTTGCTTTGACTTCTCATTATGGAGAGCTTTGTCAGTGTAGTTTGGTCTGGATTGTGTTTGGCCACTATTTGTTCTAGGTGCCTTACACTCTCTGGCAAAGTGGCCCATCAAGTTACAGTTGTAACCCTTGACTTTGCTTTTGTCCAGTCCAAACTTTCCACTGGTTGCATTGCTTGGAAACTTTCTTCCAGTTCTCTTGTAGAACTTCTTGGCTCTGTGAGTGAGAAGAGCCATCTACTGGACTATTTCCATATATTCCAGATCATCTGGATGGATACAGTCTAGGTCTTCAAGAGTGAAAAGAGAGTTGCCACAACTTTCATCAGAAGACACAAAAGCTTGAGAAGAGCTTGTCTCTTGGAATGGGCTTCCTTGAGTGTAGTTCTCCCTTGGTGTCTTTGGGATGGTGATGAAAGGACCCTTTGGTGAATTGTCAGGGTAGCATAAGAGATGATGTTTGGGTTCTATGCTATCCCTTTCAATCACATGTAGGGCTGAACCGATTTGATTGTTAGAGTTTCCAGATGAACCTTGCATGTTCATCTCCATCTGGTAGCCACTGAGAATCCTATATAACTCTGTTAGAGTAAGAGTTTTGAGATTTTCAGTTCTCTTGATCACCACACAGTAGTGCGTCCATTGCCTAGGAAGTGAGGACATGAACTTCCTTACAATGTCTCTGTTTTCAAGAGAAACTCCTCCATCCACTAGGGTATCCACAATCTCAACATACCTGAAATAGTGCTGAGTCATGGTTTCACCTGTTTTCAAACTGCTGCTTCAGGAGATTCTTCTTGTTCTCCTTGGCTTCAAAAGAACCCTCATATATCAGTTTCAGTGCATCCCACAGCCGCTTGGCTGTTTTGTACTTCTTGAAACCTCTGTATACAGAGTTTGGAAGGGTAGTTTGAAGGACTGTCATGGCTTTTCTGTCTATCTCTACTCTCTTCCTATCTTCATCAGAGTAGTTAGCCACATCTTTGGGGATCATACCAGCACCTGTAGTAGAAGGGGTACTGGGTATGAAAGGTCCATTCTCAATAGACTCCCACATTCTTGAATCAATAGACCTGATGAAACCTTCCATTCTTAATCACCAGGTATCAAACTCATCAAGAGTGATCAGTGGGGACTTGTTCATGGTTCCAATTTCCATATCAGTTTTGGAAATGGCTGCCATTTGAAAAGTTTAATATTTGTGTGTGTGAGGGATCTTAAGATGGTGAGATCTTATATCAAGAGCCTGAAAAGCTCTGATACCAAATGCAGGATCGTTAAAGGGTTAGTTACAACACAACAACACAAAGAGGAGATTAACTAAACTTTAATCAAACAGTAAACTGGATTAACAAAGTGTTGAGATACTAAGAACACAAGTAATGCAAGAGACAAAACATAAAGAACACAAGTGTATGGTTTTCAAGAATGCAGTATATTGCCTTCTCTATGTTCTATTACAAGTGTTACAAAGCATATTTAAAACATACAAGAACATGAGATACTTATACTACATCCTACAGCCGGCTATACTTTGAAAGCCAGCTAGATACAATTGACTAGACACAAACAAAATCAATTGTGGAGTCAAAAGGCAGATTGCCTTTTGACTTGTCACTATGACATGTCATAGCTCACATCCTTATCTATTACAAAAAGGATAAAGTATATAAAGTAGAAAGTTACAGACTCAAGACCTCAATGTACAGTTACCAAAAGCATGGACCTTTTCACCAACTCATGTAAGTTGGTGACTTGCAGAGGTGCAACGGAAAGGTGTCCAGCTTTATGGAACAGTACATCAGATAAAGCATATTACTAAAAGTCTTTGAAAGAAATCTGTCTTCATGAACTTGAAGCTTCGGAAGACTACATGCTTGGCTTCGGAAGATACTGGTTTTGGCTTTGGAAGATTTCACACTTAGAGTATTTTCTGTTTCATGTGTGAAACTTCGTAAGCTTCTTCTTTAATGCACTTGTGCAAAATGCAGGAAAGACTTAAGATGTTAGGTTGCATCAGCCTCTTCATTAATCTCTACAAAGAGTCACTCAGATCAACTGCTCCCCCTGAGTTGGTAGGAGAATGACTTGTTGAATCTTGAGATGGTGTGTTCAAGACATCGTACATCATCTTGTTTGCCACCTCGTCTTCTAAAGAAGAGAGAGGCATGTTGAAGGACTTGAAGAATCCATCATAGTCGAAGAAGTAAGCAGGCCCTTTTCCAGTAGGCGGTGTGATATATCTCTGAACATCAATATTACACCACTCATCTACCTGACCTGTTGAGTTGTTGTAAACCCTCTTGTTCGGTATGTTGTATCTTAGAAAAATCCCTTCATCAACCTTCTCACTAAATTTTCCATCCTGAGTCTTCTTTAGCAGGGTGCACGGAGCGCCAAACGGCTCAAGATACTCTAAGTTAGGTTTACGTCGCTGTAATAACTCGTAGCATGTTTTTCCATGGCGTTTCACTATCAAAACTCGATTAAGCATATAACATGCATTTGCCACTGCTTCATTCCAGAACTGGATTGGCAGTTTTTAGTCTGCTAGCATAGTCCGTGCTGTCTCTATCAAGCTGCGGTTCTTCCGTTTAGTAACTCCGTTCATCTGAGGGGTGTAGGCCGAGGTAAATTGATGCACAATTCCTTTTTCCTTGCAATAGGCCTCCATCTACTGATTCTTGAACTCGGTTTCGTTGTCTGAGCGCACCTGTCGTATCTTCAGCTTGTATAAGGATTCAAGTGTTGTTACCAATTCCTTGAAGGATTCAAAAGTTTCTGATTTGGATTTCAGAAACATTAGCCAAGAGAACCTTGAGTAGTCATCAGTAACTACATAGCAATACAAGTCACCTGCGATGCTTCTTGTACTGACTGGACCAAATAGATCCATGTGACGAAGCTCTAAAGGAAGTTCTATAGAATGAACTTTCTTTTCCTTATGAGCCATTTTCATCTGTTTGCCCTTTTTGCACGCAACACAGAAATCCAGGAGTTGGAAGTTTTTGACATTTACTCCTCTCACAAAATCATTCTGGATCAAGTGATTCAATTTCCTCGGATTTATGTGTCCCATTCTCCTATGCCAGGAGATGGAGTCCTTCTCAGTAGCTTTGGACAAGAAGCATTGGACTTCACAATCCGTCGTAGAGGTCTTTGAGAGATCCAAGACATAACGATCATTATATCTAGAAGCTGACATTAGGATTTGGTCCTCCGGGATCACATAGTCCTTCTTCAAAACGTAGCACTTCTTGTTGTCAAAGACTACTTTGAATCCTCTATCACAAATTAACCTTTTCAAACTCTGTTTCCAGGTTAACACAAGGCATCTTTCCTTTTGCCCTTGAGGTGGCCTCCTTCTGTTTAGAGTCAGATTCAATTGATTTACTTAAGGAATCTGGGTCAGTCACCAGAAGAGTGGACACCACGTGATCCTTGATCGGATTATCATTAATTGGTTTTCTTTTAGTGTTCATCAAGGTCTCAGGTGGTGGTGGAACCAATTTGTATCCCAACCCCTCCCCATTATTTCTCACTTTCACTAAGTGTTGGACAATGTGTGATGAGCTTGTCTAACTATGCAGTTTTTGTTTTAAAGAATTGACTTCTACTTCTAAAACTGCTTTCTGTTTCTTAGTGTCCTTTAGGAAGTTCAGATAGTACCTAATGTCGTTTGCTTGGTTAAAGGCAACTACCTCTGTTTCCCTAAGCTGTTTATTTAATAGGTCTATCTTTTCCTTATAATTGTGCTCGTTTTGTCTTAACACTCTATTTGCCTTAGTGCACAGTTCCAGGTCCTTTACTAAGCTATCATTATGATCTAATAGCCTAGTGAATTTTGAATTTACACTTTCTCTGAATTTATTAAATTCTAAACAAGCATGAATATTAATAGTTGGTCAGTAGTACTTACCTGAGATGAAGAGGAATCAGCCATGAGTGCAGAATCTGTTGAATAAGGTTCTGATGATTTTGACGTTGAAGCAAATTTATCATCTTCAGGTAGGTTGTTGATCACAGGTCCAGTGTCTTCAGAATTTGACATTGCGAGCTCTACTGCTATATCTCCCTCACTAGCCGAATCGTCATTAATGTCCTCCACAATAGCTATATTGGACTCTCCCGGTGACACGAACCGAAAGCTCTAGTCCTGTCCTTCATCCTCATTAGCAGTTAAGGCTTTGGGGTCCTTACATGATGAAGTAGAACTGCTAGATATGGCTTTGTCCTGACGATTGAATGACGAGAAGGGATTACCGTTCCTTGTCTTCTTTGGTTTTACACACTCCCTTTTGAAGTGTCCCTTCTCATCGCAGTTGAAACAAGTAACCTTTGACTTGTCGCATCCAAAGGTTGTGTCTTTGGTGGCGACCAAGTTCTATCCGGTCTTTTTGACAAACTTTTTAGCTCGTCGGACAGCACTTGCCAGAGCCCACATTATGCCTATACGTTCCAACTCCATCTCATCCACCTGCTCATAATCTTCATCTGCCAGGTGATAGTTTCCTATCTTTCCAGTAACTAATCCATCATAGGATTGAACCACAGCAGCTAAGAGGTCCATGTGTTCTTTGGCCACCTCCACAGTCATATTCCCGAAGTTGTCGGCTTTTAGTTTTGCTGCATTAGCTTCAGGTATTATATATTGGGTGCTAGACCCTGACGTTTCGGACCCTGAAGTTGAAGATTTTGCTGGAATTGCTGCTCTTGAGACAAAGGCAGTTTGCAGTGGTGCTCTAGATGTCTTGACTGAAGGAGTTGCATTGTAGAGTGCAGGATTCTGATCGTAGTTGGCCTTTTGAGCTCTGTATTTCATTCTAAGCTCCTCTTCTCTCAGTTTCAGAATGAAGTCATTTATATCTAACTTTGAGAGCATCTCATTCTGTCTGAGATTTGAAACAAACGAAGTCCATTTTTCTAGTAATCCATCAGTAAAGTTGGATACCTTATCCTCCATTGACGTAATTACTCCATGAGTGTGCATCTCACTCATCAAGTGGTAGAATCTATCGATCACGTCATCAAGGCCTTCTTTTCCCATAGAAGATAAGTTGTCAAACTCCTTCTTCAAAGCTTTTGCCTTTATGGCCTTCAGTGAGGCATTTCCGTCATACCTCTTCTCCAACGCATCCTATAGTTTCTTTGCTTGAGTATACTCCGAATACTGATGGAAGATATCCTTCGGAATAGACTGAGTAAGCAAAGCGTAAACTTTCTCCTCAGCGTTGTGTTTTACCTTCTGAGCATCCGACATGCCACTTAGAGTAAGTTTGACTCCGTCAGCTCCTACTGGCATGCTATACCCCGACTCGATTGCCTCCCACAAATTTGTATCTAACCCATTTAAGTAGATTTTGAAACGTTGCTTCAATTGTGGGTAGCCGTCTAACATAATAAGCTTCGAGGGTTTATTGTGAATACCCACTTTATTCTCCAACAGTAGTAGATTCTGAATACGTGTATATCCATTTGCTGTGTATGCTGAAAACTGGTCCTCCATTTCCCTTAACTTTACTGTTTAACAAACTACTGATGAATGCGAATGAAGGTATGCGATTGGGCTTATTCGGGCGATTTGAACAAATGCGGATGAGTCAGTCGTTCGAATGAACTAATGCGGTTGAGCAGTCTGAATGAAGTTCTCAGTCATATGAATGAAGGTACGAATGAGTCCAATCGTGCAGTTGGAGAATGCGAATGAACTCAGTCGTGCGATTGAGCCAATCGTGCGACTGAACTTGCTGAAGTTTGATAATTCGTAGGTTAAACTTGTTTTGTCCGTAAAAACTCGAATTTTACCAAACCCTAATAGCCGTATGCCGGAAAAACTAAACTTTTAGGTCAGGAAACGTCTTAGACTCCGTTAGACACAAAAATATGCGTTTTTGATGCAAAACACAATTTTTTTGTATCAAAACTATTGAATCAAGACGTAATCAAGAGCCAAAGCTCTGATACCACTTGTTAGGATCTGGTATTTGAACGAAACTCCAACTGATTAACGTGTTAAACCAAACCAAATAGTGTGGAATCCTGTTTGATTGGCGATCCAATCAGTGAGAACGCATGTAGCAACAATAACGTATTGAATCTAACATCAAGAATCGATTATGAATCGATCTACAACGTTCTATGAACTTGGAGTACGAACTTAGAGGCTTCTGGACGGCTACGGTACGTCTGGAGTCGAAGTGGATTGAATGTTTACATTTTCCCACGAATTAGGTGGTATTTATGGGTTAGGGTTTCTTATTCGAGCGATTGAACAATAAGCATAGTTCATTCGTGCGATTGAGCCATGCGGTTGATCCATTCGCAAGGCTGAGTGTTCAGTCGTGCGACTGAGCTAATCTCATGTTATAGTCATACGACTGATCCAGTCTCCTGGTTCAATCGTGCGACTGAGTCATTCGTATGAAGGTGTTCATGCGTATGATTCATTAGCATGTGCCATTCGCATGATGATACCTTCATGTTATTAAGTTTGAATGTATTAAACATAGTAATGTTATTTATATTAGTTCAATCAACCACAAACCTATATAATCAAGTCAATATGCGTTAAACAACTCATTAATGAAATATTAAACATGATAAACACAACCAAACATTTGCATTTCATTAAGTACCCAACTATTACATAAGCATAAGACAACAAAGACATTACATTAAGATCAGAATCAAGGTACACATGTATCAACAAGATTCAATATGGCTAAATGGATATTAAATGGATTTATTTTCAATCTTGAAAGAGGAAGGAGAAATAAATACTTAATGTATCCTAGATTTCTCCAAATAATCATAAATGAAGAGAATCCAAACTTCTATGTTGAAGGAGTTGAAGGTGATAAATTACAATTGGAGCACATGTCAGAATCTGTGTATAAAAGAGTGACAATGATCACCGATGCTCAAAACATTCCTGTTTTTGATTATATAAGGAATGTATCTAATAATGAAGTTGACATAAATCAACAACATTTTCATTTATCTGAAGATGAACCAATAGATCCTAATGATCTCATTGAGGATGTTGTTGATGATATGATTGATGATGATAATGAAGAAAATGAAAATGAAGATTCTGAAAGCTCGTCAGAAGATGAAGATAATGATAATAATGACGATGATAATGATGGTGCAACTGAAGCTCATCAAGAATCCATAAAGAAAGGAATGAAGATGAGAATGTAACTGAAACACAGAACATAGTTGAATAAGCTATTGATATTGAAATACATGATGATTCTGTTCATGATATTCAAGAAGATGATCCTGTTAATGTTGCTCATGAAGAAGGTTCACAAAATCAAACCTTTGATTTTGATTTCATGAATGATGTGTTATATGAACCTGTGTTTCAAGCAGAAGAAAATGAAGAAGTAGAAGAAATTCCTTTATGTAACACCCGAAAAAGTCAAAACGAGTCATTAAGGATAATGGGCTTGATTATTGGGTATTTTAATAAGGTAAAGAAATGGTCATGGGCTAAATTAGGCTTATTGGGCAGTGGCCTATAGGATTAAAGGCCATAATGAGCCCTTAAGCACCCAAACCAGCCTTCATCTTCCTCATTGCAACCCTAGCCACCAAAATTCATAGAGAGAGAAAGTAGAGAGAGAAAGTTAATAAAACTTATGATTTGAAGCTTCCAAGGTAAAGAGATTGAAGATCTGGGTGTTGGAGCATCAAGACCTAAGAAAGAAGCAACAAATCCAGGTAAGAATCGACGTCTAAACCCTTCTGTAGATCAAACCCGGATTCTAGGGTTTTGATTTTTGAAAAGTTGCAAAGAATCGCATAAAGGTCACATTTTTACGTATGAAAACATGTATAAAGCTTAGATTTAGCCTCATGGATGATAAACTAAGAGATTGGACGTAAAAAGTTATGATTTTGGGTTAAAAACAGAATGGTACGTGATTTTTATGCGATCCGTGAAACTGTATATGCATCCAGCGAATTTGCATATTCAACCAGCGAAACTATGAGGACTTCCTACGAAACTTTAGTTTCGCAGGTAGTTTCGCAGACATGGTTTTCCAATGAAAGTTGGGCGAAACTGACAGCGAAACTGGCAGCGAAGATGCCAGCGAAACTGCCAGCGAAGGTGCTAGCGAAACTCACAGCGAAACTGCCGGTGAAACTAGCAGCGAAAGTGTTGTCGAATCTAGCTACAAAATTACTGATCTTGCAGCGAATTTAGCAGCGAATTTAGGCAGAAAATTAACCCCTTAGAGTGTTAACTTGTCTGCAGGCTATGTAGTGTGATCCCAGCCAGGGGCGTTGCCCCTTGGACCCCACTAGGGACTGCCGCCCCTAGGACCCCGCTGTCAGGGGCTGCTGCCCCCAAACCCCCGCTGTCCCGTGGGCGATCGGTTTTGTTATATGATGACTAGTACTTGGTATACTGTGTACTTCATAAGTTAAGTATTATATATTAAAGAGAAAGACGATAATAACAAAAAGCGAAACTTAATGAATGTTACTTCCGGGCCCATTTGATGATGGAAAGTCTTGCAAGCACTATGATAGACTTCACTTATGTGAGTCTGATTTATGATGATGGATCCGTATTCATGAGGGGGCTATGTGCCTTGCAGTGTGGATCAACTGTCCGGGGTTAGCTACCGTTTTCATGTGTACCGACAGGGATCGACATCTGTTGTCAATAAACATGGAGCTCTTGCTTTGTGCAATCTCGTTTATGATGAAGTGAAAGTTATGAAAGAATGAAAGATAATGAATGTGCTTCTTATGATGAAAATGTTATGTACTATGATGTATGCATGGTCATTATATGAAGGACAAACTTTATATTTTCTTATATTATCTAAAACTAGAACTCACTCAGCGAAGCAGACTTTTATGCATAATAGTTGGCAGGTAAACGCTGATGCTGAGGATGGCACACGGAGCTACTGTTTATGAAATCTTTATTGTGATTCAAGAACAAGTAACATGTTTTGGTTGCAATTAAAGGACAAATGTATGAGTACAATATGATTTCCAAGTTTCTAATGAATGTCTATTTAATTCTGCTACAATGTTTTGATTATTAAAAATGATTTTATGCTATGATTAACCAACTGTGAGGTTTTCCGGAACGGGGCCTTACACTTTAAGTATTACACAAAATGTGTCTGTACAAACAGAAGAGATAGTGGATGTTGATGAGTTAGAAAAATTGAAAGAAGAGAATGTGGTTAGAGAAAAAGAAATTGAAGATTTAAAGGGTGAAAATGAAAGACTGAAAGAGATGAACATATCTCTTGAGAATGAAATTCAAAAGTAGAGAATGAAACTTCAAAGTTAAAAGAAGAAAAAGTTGAGAAAGGTAAAAAGATTGTGACTTATGCTAAAGATAAAGAAGATGTGATCAAAAACTTTGAAGTCATGATAAAAGATTATGATATTCTTGAAGAAAAATTCAAGAAATTGTCAGAGGAAAACGAAAAATTAAAAGAAGAATTGCTAAAGACAAAAGAAGTTCAAAAGCCTATATCACATGAACAAATGATCAGTTCTAAAAGGAACATTGTTGAAGAAAATCCTAAAATGAATAAAGGAAAAAGAAAATTGATAAGATTGAGGATGCAAGTTTATCTGAGTCAGTTTCAAAAGCTCAATGAATTGAAGAAAATGTTGAAGAGCAAACCACTCATGAACAAATTGAGGCTTTAGTAGATATTGAAGAAATGTACAATGATGATTGGTATGATGAAGTTTTGAATGATGAAGATATTGATAAAGCACAATTTGTAGCTAATTTCTCATCACAAGAAAATTTTCAAGATCAAGAAGAAGTACCACAAGATTTTGAAGAAAGATATAATTATCTTGTGAGGATGAAGTATAACAGAGTATTTTTGGATGGACTGATAGTTTTTCAGATTAATGATGAATATGAGAAGTGTATTGCAGCAGAGTCAGTCACACCAATTGATCCGAATGAAATTGTGATAGAGCATGGTGAATGGATTAGAGAAAAAGAAAGTATTAATGTCAAAGAATTACCTAGCTCAGAGCTTCACCATCCTGATCCGGATAGTATGAGTATTCCAGCTTTAAGATCATGGTTGCAAGCTAGAAACTATCCGTGGAGAAAATTGAAAAGACTACAATCTGTATCATTAAGAAATCTTGTCAGAAGCTTCCAAGAGACAGAAAAACGAACGAAGAAGATGATTATTCTTGATACAGACAATCCTCAATATTTGGAGATCACAAAAAGAACAAGAGTGCTAAAACCTCAAGAAATCAAACAAATGGCAAGAAAGTGAGATGATTATGACAGTAGAAAAGAATTGATTAAAATGTTTTCAAGTGTAGAAAAGAAAGCTTACAAAGCATCATCTGAGCAAATTCAGATTTTCGATGATGCTAGATCCACAGGTGATTTAGTGAGAAACGTATTGCAGAAAGGACAATCAGTTGCTGAATTGTTGAATGCTATGATTGCTCTGGATTTTACAAATCAAATAAAAGTAATTGCATGGAAGTACGATGAGATCTTTGATGCTTTCTTGATAAAAAGAGTAAATGCAATCTGTGTGATGTATATCACTTTTACTCTAGCATCATTAAGCTTCCTATGCAAGATTTGAAGGAGTTATATAGATTACCTCTGATCAATCCAACAGATTCCAAACGTGGTAAAATGATGGTAGAATTACTGAGAAAAGGTATGGATCGATCAAGTAATTTTCTTCAAACTAGATGCGATCAAGAAGGTAAAGAGTACTTTGCTACTCTAAAGAAAAACAAAAGGCTCAAAGGAGTACAATCTGAAGATGAACACTTTATGATTGAATTTTGTGATAAGTACTTTGAAAAGGTAACAACTCCTAGTTTGAAAGTGATTGAAGGTAAGTAGAAATCAAAACCAATTCTCAGGTGGTTTTATAACACTGAGACGTTTGAACTTAAATTGTTTCGAAATCTTGAACAGTGTGATGAAGATATGATTACTCTTTTTGGTGCTTTCGAACTCAAACTGTTACATCCAAGTTATATTTCATTTTTGTCTGTACAAAAGTTTGAGAAAGTATCTCCGGATGTTGCAGAGCAAGACAAGAAATATTTCATTTCCATAATCAATGTAATGAGTGCAGCTATGGAAAGAATATCATTGAGAAAAGCTCTTGCTTATGCAAACATTATGAAGAAAGATATCAAAGATATTGAATTTATGAGAATCTCAAGGAAAGGTGTCTTAGAAGTATACTCAAAGGAAAGTCCAAACCCTATTGAGTTATATGCAAGCATTGACATCATTTGCTTATCAAAAGACACATTGGAAAGAATGAACAAGATGGAGATAAAGACAAATGAAGCTAAACAAGAACAAGGCATTCTTGCAAGCAAATTCAAGTCTGCTATTGTAAATGCTTTGAAAGAACAAGAGATGTACAAAAAGAAGCCAATGTTCAAGATAAAAGAAGAACCAGAAGACTTCTTTGATTGAAAAAGATTGAAGATAGAAGATTGAAGCTGAAGATAAAGCTGAAGGAGATAAAGAAAGAAGAAAAGATTGAAGATTTTGAAGACCAAAGACCATGTAAATCTTAGGGGGAGTATTGTTAGGACTCTAGAAAGATTACATGTTGTCTTTATGTGTCTTTTTGATATTTGTAATAGTATAGGGACTATTTTTGTAATTTTTAGTTCCTTTGTGTTTCATTATAAATAGCTTAGACTGTTAGTTAGTAGAGAGTTTGAGAGAGAGAACGAACTATTGCTTATTACTTTGTAATTGTCTTTGCTTGATATTAATGAAACTGTGAATTTTGTTAATATCTTGTTTGAATTCAATTACTTTGTATGTGTTTTCTTTGAATTGTGTTCATATATCATCACAGATTAGCTCAATTGATCCTATAACTCTTTCTCAAAAAAGTCAGAAATATTCTAAGTGTTCATCCACTTTTGTCTTAGTTCATCCACATTTGTCTTAGTTCATCCGCATTTCTTTTAGTTCATCCACATTTGTCTTAGTTCATCCACATTTATCTTAGTTCATCCGCATTTGTCTTAGTTCATCCATATTTGTCTTTGTTCATCCGCATTTCCTCCAATACTCATCCGCATTTCCTCCAATACTCATCTGCATTTCCTCCAATACTCATCCGCATTTCTCATACTTAGTCAATGTTCATCCGCATTTCCCTCACTTAGTCAATGTTCATCCGCATTAACTTTCCATTCGCATTGACTTTCATCCGGATTGACTTTCATCCGCATTTGCCAATGCTTAAGCGGTTTTCTCTAAACTTAGGTGTCCGAACTACTGTTTGGGCGTATGAGCAGCCTAGGGCACACTATTCATCAGATTCAGTCCCCAAATCTCATCTTTCATGTTCTAAGCTTAACTCTTACATTCTAATCCTTCGAAACACAACCATAACATCATCATACACACATTCAAACATACGGGTATAAAACCCAATTTTATAAAAACGTACATCCATGCATTCCCAGCCCCAAAATCAATTAAAACATGTAAAAGAGAGGTTCTAGAACTCACCTTAGCAGTTCTTGAGTATGGATTCTTCCAAACTTGTTTGAAAATGAGTTCAACCGCCTAGAAACCTGTGAATTCAAAGATCGCAATCAGGAATTATTAGTGTTAGTTGATGTCAACTCAACATTTCCGGAATCAACGTTGGCTTGGTTTAATTGTTTGAATGGTAAATCATTATCAATAATGATTCAAGAACACAATGAATGAAACACAATTAATGATTTGACAAATATTGAATTTAAATGTATTTTATTAAAACATGTAAATGATTACTGAATTTTTTTGGGTTTGATGATGTGACGACTAATAATGTTTTGATTTGTGTGATGTGATGTTTGGTGATTGTGATGTTGCTTGGATGTTTGCTGTTGAAGCTGTCAATTGATTCGAAACCTAGGATCCATATATATATATATATATATATATAATATAGACAATGATGTTTCTGTTAAGGAAACATCGGATCTCTTAGGATTTGAATTGTTTCTGTTAAGAAATATCCGGATTTCTTGGGATTCGCATAACTGACTTGTTGACCTGTTGACTTATTGACTTGTAACACTTGTATTATTTGAATACAAGTGTTTGGTCTATGCAGGAATATTGTCTTCCGTAGATGATTGTTCTTCCGTAGGAATCTTGTTCTTCCGAAGCAAAGTCGTTCTTCCGAAGAAAATGTTCTTCCGCATGAATCTTGACTTGGAATTCTCACTTCACTTCAGTTGATGGTTCATATCTACGGAAGAACAAACTGTTCATCCGTAGATGTTTCTTACACTTAGTCAATTTCAGAAATTAAAAAAGTATAATGTTTGTACCTGCAAACATACATAAATCAACACACATATATATAGGTTAACCTATACATTTAATGCATACACAATAGTGAATTACAACAATTCATTACAGATATTAATTCAAGTACTAAACCTATACAAATTGAACTAGATCAACAGATCCTAGACCTAACAATACTCCCCATTAGGTTTAGACACTTGTAATCTGCTCTTCAAAAGTGAAAGTTCTTTCAATCTTGACACCATTCTTTTATTGAATTAAGATACTACATCCTTTTGATCATCATACTTGTATTTGATCTCCATTCTGCATATCTTTTTAAGAGTATCAAAGCTCAATCCCAGAATGTCTTCTTCTATAGTCAAAGTTTCCACCACACATTGATTATTGACTATTTCCAGCTCATCTTTATCTGAGATTCTCAGTTCTGAAACATCTTCAATGTTAGCTCTTTTCAGAATCCCAACATTATATCTTCTTCTTTTGTATGCTTTGGCATGCACCTTATCCACAACTTGTATCTTATGAATGTAAAAACATAAATCATTCTATGCTTTTTCATCTTCCAACTTTGGGAAGAATTTATCATGTAATAATGATGTGTTTCTTGGATGGAGCATTTCGATCTCTATGGGCTCGAAGATTCTTATCTTGTCACCTTTCCTACCATCAACATTCCTTAGTAGCACCATTTCTTTTGTTTTCTCCACATATCCCCACTCAGTTATAGGAATAGTGTATTGATTTCCTCCAATGACTTTGATGGCTGCTGGTTTCTTGTTAGTATAACCAACTCTCCTTAATAATTCATCATCAACTAAGGTGGAGGAGTTGGTTCTTGATCTTTTATTCCTTTCTAATCTACTTTTGTGCCAATTATCCTCTCTTTTGTCTTCTTTAATCATATCATCTTTGAATTTTGTCTTTAACTTTCCCACCAACATAGAGAATTCTCTTCCCCTTGAATGACTTTGATAGTTAGACATGAGTAGGCTTTGCAGATCTTTAATATCTCTCATGAAGACTCAATAATGCTTCTATATAATGGAAGTATTGGATTCTCCTTGATGTTCTTTTGGTGATTGCACAATCCCAGTCTGGATCATATTTCCAGGCCATAATCCAATTTTCTTCCATAGAATTGGGAGTTGTGATGTGGTCAAACTATTCTATGAGGGTAGAATTTTTCTCTGTAATCTCTCTGAATGTTGTACCTAGAGGCCACACTTTTCCAGGGATAACTACCCTAGGCTCTCTTATTAGCTTATCTTTGCCTTTGTGCTAATCTTTAGATTCAACAGTCATAGGATCAGCAGAGAGTTTGCTTTGTTGCTCATATTATGGGTTTGGACCTTCAATTCTGAATCTGACTCCAGTATCAAGTTCAACAGACATTAAATGTTCTATCATTCTTCTCAGCTCAATAACACTTCTTCCTTTAAGCTCATGAGCCATGTAATTGTGTCCTTGTAGCCAACATACCATATTGTACTTGTTGAATTTTGCAGTGTCACAATGGTTACTCCTTCATGAATAAGTCTTGAAGTTTTAGTTTTAGATTTGCTTGATTCATTCTGAGTTGTTTTAAATGAGGATGATTCTGTTGAAGGGGATGTTGATGAACGGGATCCTTGATTCCTAATTTCTTCTTGTTTCACCTTATGTTTGTGTATTTGATGCTTTGATTTCGGCATTGAAACTTTATCATTAAATGTCTCACTGTCTTTTGTTTTTGAATGATGTATATGACTTTAGTTTCAAAGTTATTAAAGAAGACATCATCATCCTTTGTTTCCTTTTCAGAAAAATCTACCCGTTTATGAGGTGTTTTTGATTGCAGAAAAGTTGATCTTTTCTTTGAATGATTAACACCCGAGGATGCTTTATCCTTTGATTTTGACTTTGATTTTTGTTCAGACTTCTTCAGTATTGAACCATTTTCACAGTCAATAGATTGAGTGTCTGATTCAAACTTATGAATCTTTCTTCTTTGTGCCTTTTGTCTTGTTATTTTTGTTGAAATAACATTCCTGAGTGGAATGGTTATTTTTGTTGCAGATAGCACAATGTTTGTTAAAATACCAGTCAGCAGTCATGTGATCATTCATATTGCAAATAGAACAGTAGCTACTGAAGTAACAATCTTCAGTATTATGATTTTTCATGTCACACCATTTGTAATACTTTTCAACTGATTTTTTCTCAAAATCATTCTTATGGTTTTCCAACCTTGGAGGTTTTTCAATCTTCTTCATCTTTGTAGACTCTTTATTTTCTAGTTTGGGAAGCTATTGTTTGTTAAAATTCCTCTTCCGTAGATCATCTACTGAATCAATATTAACTTCTACTGAAGAAGTTTTCTTTTTCCGCAGATCCGGTACTGGAGAGAGGTTCTTCTCCCGCTGATGATCTGCTCATGTTGTTTTCTTTCCTTTTTCCACAAATGACTTGTGTCTTTTCTCAGTAGAGGCACACTTCTCATTTACTTCATTGGAAGATGTTTGTTGCACATTTAGCTCTTGAAGACCTTCATTTATTGAGCTTTTCTCGTGCAGATGGTCTTCAGCATGTTTCTTTGTGTAGGAAGGTATGCCAACTTTTTTTCTTCAAGCACTTTTGGGATATTTGTTTTAAAATCAAGATTCTCACCCTTGCTGAAAAGATCATCATAATGTTCATAAGAATCATCCAAGTCATCCCACTCATCAAAGTCAAGTTATGAATTGAATTAATAACTCTTTTCTGATTCAGAAGACTCAGTTTCATTCACCTCAATTTTATTATCAATGTTAGATATGTTAGAGCTAGTTCCTATATTGGTGCTTGGCACAAAATGTTTTGACAGATTGTTTGTCATTGATTCAGGCAGAGGAACATAGTTATTGTTTACCAGAGGTGCCACAACCTTATAACCCAACCCAGACCTATTCTTTGATTCAATATGAGAATTTAGTAATTTCTCTTATTGTTTAGACGAAAGCTGAAACTTCAGAAGTTTTACTTCAGTTGATGCATGATCAGCCATGGATTTGGTTAAGGAAGTGGTCAGATGCTCAACTTGTGCTTTCAAACTGTAATTTTCAGAAACAATTTTATCTAAGTCCTTTTGTAAAGAGTTAATTTTAATTATATATAACTTATGTTCTCTTACATGAGATTCATTCAAAATCATTGTTTCTCTAACTTTATCAACTAATTGTTGAGCATGGACTCTATATCTTTCTACTTCCTCAACACATATTACTGAACATAACCTGTCTCTTACTTCACTTGCCATGGGTGGAACTTTGTTTTCCATGTGAGCGATTATAGCTTGATTTTCTTCTAACACTTCCTTCTCATACAAATTCCAATCAAAGGTTCCATCTTAAAGAATTATTAGCCCAGATTATTTTGAGCTGCTAGTTCTTGCTTGTGTAATGGTGACTGGTGGGATGAGTTGGCCAGTTGTGGCTGTCTGAAGAATCTTTGACTTGATAGAGGTTGGTTAGCCTGAAGATTCTGATGTTTTGCTGAATAAGAATTTTGTTGATTGCATTCTATTGAAAAGTGTCGATAGAGATTGCACTTGAAACATCTAACCTTTGACTTCTCAACTCCAATTCATGATAATTTACTTGCAATAGCCAAATTTTTGTGTCTTTATATATATTGTTTGGCTCTATAAGCAATCATTTCCATTTGCCATTGAAGATCCATATCCTCCACTACATCTAAAGGCAGTTCTTCTAAATATTGTTGGCACATGTTAGCAGTAGGTAATAAACTTCCTAGGTAAGCTTGAAAGCTTGAACTGAAAGCTGTAAAAGCTGCTTTTTGTTCTTCAGAGTCTAGTATGGCAGTGATAGACTCTGATTGATTGTTAGTTAATGATTTTTTTGATGATTTATCTCTTTAATCTTCTGTTCTTTCTTTATCTTTTCTTGACTTACTTTGAGTAGATTTCTTAGGAGGCTTTGAAGCATAGAAAATTACTTCCTCTTCATCTTCACTCAAAGTACAAGAGTTATCACCATCATTACTAGACATGAAAGCACTTCCAACACTTCTTGTTTCTTTAAAGTGATATAGTGATACATGAGTTCTCACACTCTTGTTTCTTGTTTTCTCATCCAATTCAAGAGCCTCAACTGTAGCCAATAGAGTATCTGGACCGATTGCTTTGAGATCTATGGTGTTCTTGAACATGGATACTGTTTGCTTCCAACTTTCTGGTAAAAATATGGAGCATTTTCTTGTTCAATTCCTCATTTGTGTATTTCAACTCCAGAATATTCATTTCTGTAACAAGTTGCATAAACCTATGGAATTGTTGAGGAATTGATTCACCCTCAATATGATGAATGGTTTCATAATATGAATGCAGGGTGTCTTTCCTAATGCTCCGGATTTCATCACTCCCTTCACAGAGTGTATGAAGAAACTTCCACAAGGAATTTGTTGTTTTATGGTTTTCAAATCTGATCAATATTTCTTCTGGTAAAGCCATACTAAGCAAGTTGTATGCTTTGATGTTAAGTTCAACCTTCTTAATATCATTAGGTGAAAGATCTTTCATGCTTATGGGTTGATTGTTATCATTATAATCAGGCCCGAGGGTGGGTGGAATATAAGGACCTTCTGTTATAGATACCCATAAGTCCGAATCTGTATAATTCACATGATTCCTGAACTTGATTTTCCAGGATTTAAAATCTGTTTTATTTCCATCTTCGGTGATTGGTAAGATGATCCACCAAACTTGCTCATGATTAGTTAAGATCTAAGATGTTAACTAATGAAGTTGTTCAAGAGAAATGAACAAGTTATTAATTTGATCGATAGCCAAGATCTACTGTTCAATTGATTTGAATATACATCTAAATTAATTGACAGATTAAATATCACACAAAATTTCTGAAAAAATAATTAAACAAAACTAACACCGATAGATCAATCGATCTAAATCAATGAGCACTTGGCTTTGATACCACCTGTGAATCCAAGGATCACAATCAAGAATATCAGTGTTAGTTGATGTCAAGGCAACGTTTGCAGAATCAACGTTGGCTTGGTTTAATTGTTTGAATGGTAAATTAATTTCAATAATGATTCAAGAAAACAATGAATGAAACACAATTAATGATTTGACAAATTGATTTTAAATGTATTTCATTAAAACATGTTAATGATTACAAATAAACAATGAATGAACGATATTGAATTTTTTTGTGTTTGATGATGTGACGACTTCTGAGGTTTTGATTTGTGTGATGTGATGTTTGGTGATTGTAATGTTGTTTGGATGTTTGCCGTTGAAGCCATCAAATGATTCGAAACCTAGGATCCATATATACAGACAATATTGTTTCTGTTAAGGAAACACCAAATCTCTTGGGATTTGAATTGTTTCTGTTAAGGAATCTCCGGATTTCTTGGGATTCGCATTACTGACTTGTTGACCTGTTGACTTATTGACTTGTAACACTTGTATTGTTTGAATACAAGTGTTTGGTCTCCGCAGTAATATTGTCTTCCGTAGATGATTGTTCTTCCGAGCAAAGTGGTTCTCCCATAGCAATTGTTCTTCCGTAGGAATCTTGACTTGGAATTCTCACTTCATTTTAGTTGATGCTTCATATCTAAGGAAGAACAAATTGTTCATCCGTAGATGTTTCTTTCACTTAGTCAATTTCAGAAATTGACTAAGTATAATGTTTGTAGCTGCAAACATACATAAATCAACAAACATATATATGGGTTAACCTATACATTTAATGCATACACAATAATGAATTACAACCATTCATTACAGATATTAATTCAAGTTCTGAGCCTATACTTATTGGACTAGATCTACTGATCCTAGACCTAACAATACTCCCCTTAGGCTTAGACACTTGTAATCAGCTCTTCAAAAGTGAATGTTCTTTCAATCTTGACACCATTCTTTTGTTGAAGTAAGATACTGCATCCTTTTGATCATCATACTTGTATTTTATCTCCATTCTACATATCTTTTTAAGAGTATCAAAGCTTAATCCCAGAATGTCTTCTTCTGTAGTCAAAGTTTCCACCACACATTGATTATTGACTATTTCCAGCTCATCTTCTTATGAGATTCTCAGTTCTGAAACATCTTCAATGTTAGCTCCTTTCAGCATCCCAACATTATATCTTTTTCTTTTGTATACTTTGGCATCCAACTTATCCACAACTTGTATCATATGAGTGTATAAGCATAAATCATTCTATGCTTTTTCATCTTCCAGCTTTGGGAAGAATTTATCATGTAAGAATGATGTGTAGCTTGGATGGAGCATTTTGATCTCTATGGGGTAGAAGATTCTTATCTTGTCACCTTTCCTACCATCAACATTCCTCAGTAGCACCATTTCTTTAGTTTTCATAACATATCCCTAGTCAGTTATAGGAATAGTGTATTGATTTCCTCCAATGACTTTGATGGCTGTTGTTTTCCTGTTAGCATAACCAACTCTCCTTAATAATCCATCATCAAATAATGTGGAGGAGTTGGTGCTTGATCTTTTCTTCCTTTCTAATCTTCTTCTGTGCTTATCATCCTCTCCTTTGGCTTCTTTAATCATATAATCTTTAACTTTGTCTTTAACTTTCCCAACAACAAAGAGAAATCTCTTCCCCTTGAATGAATTGGATAGTAAGACATGATTTGGCTTTGCAGATCTTTAATATCTCTCTTATGAACACTTAATAATTCCTCTACATAATGGAAGTATTGGATTCTTCCTGATGTTCTTTTGATGATTGCACAATCCCAGTCTGGATCATATTTCCAGGCCATAATCTTGTTTTCTTCCATAGAACTAGGAGTTATGATGTGGTCAAATAGTTCTATGAGGGTAGACTTTTTCTCTGTAATCTCTCTGTCTGTTGTACCCAGAGGCCACACTTTTCCAGGGATAACTGCCCTAGGCTCTCTTATTAGCATATCTTTGCCTTTGTGTTGATCTCCAGATTCAACAGCAATATGATCAGCAGAGAGTTTGCTTTGTTGCTCATATGATGGGTTTGGAGCTTCAGTTTTGAATCTGACTCTAGTATCAAGTTCAACAGACATTACATGTTCCATCATTCTTCTCAGCTCAGCAACACTTCTTCCTTTAAGCTCACGAGCCTTGTAATTATGTCCCTGTAGCCAACATACCATATTGTACTTGTTGAGTTTTGCAGTGTCATAATGGTTACTCCTTCATGAATAAGTCTTGAAGTTTTAGTTTTAGGTTTGCTTGATTCATTCTGAGTTGTTTCAGATGAGGATGATTCTGTTGAAGGGGATGTCGATGAACTGGGTTCTTGATTCCTAATTTCTTCTTGTTTCACCTTATGTTTGTTTATCTGATGCTTTGATTTTGACACTAAAACTTTATAATTAAATGTCTCATTGTCTTTTATTTTTGAATGATGTATATAAATTTCTTTTTCAAAGTTATTAAAGAATACATCATCATCCTTTGTTTCCTTTTCAAACAAATCTACCCGTTTATGAGGTGTTTTTGATTGCAGAAAAGTTGATCTTTTCTTTGAATGATTAACACCCGAGGATGTTTTATCCATTGATTTTGACTTTGATTTTTGTTCAGACTTCTTCAGTTTTGAACCATTTTCACAATCAATAGATTGAGTGTTTGATTCAGACTTATCTGAATCTTTCTTCTTTGTGACTTTTGTCTTGTTCTTTTTGTTGAAATAACATTCCTGAGTGGAATGGTTATTTTTGTTGCAGATAGCACAATGTTTGTTGAAGTAGCAATCAGCAGTCATGTGATAATTCATATTGCAAATAGAACAGTAGCTACTGAAGTAACAATCTTTAGTATTATGATTTTCATGTCACACCATTTGCAATACTTTTCAACTGATTCTTTCTCAGAATCATTCTTATGGTTTTCCAACTTTGGAGGTTTTTCAATCTTCTTCATCTTTGTAGACTCTTTGTTTTATAGTTTGGGAAGCTTTTGTTTGTTATTTGCTGAATTCCTCTTCCGTAGATCATCTACTGAATCAATATTAACTTCTACTGAAGAAGTTTTCTTTTTCCGCAGATCCGGTACTGGAGAGAGGTTCTTCTCCCGCTGATGATCTGCTCATGCTTTTTTCTTTCCTTTTTCCACAGATGACTTGTGTCTTTCCTTAGTAGAGGCACACTTCTCATTTACTTCATTGGAAGATGTTTGTTGTAGATTTAGCTCTTGAAGACCTTCATTTATTGAGCTATTCTCTTGCAGATGGTCTTCAGCATGTTTTTGTGTTTAGGAGGGTATGGAAACTTTGTTTCTTCAAGCACTTTTGGGATATTTGTATTAATATCAAGATTCTTACCCTTGTTGAGAAGATCATCATAATGTTCATTAGAATCATCCATGTCATCCCACTTATCAAAGTCAAATTTTGAATTGAGTTGATTACTCTTTTCTAAAATAGAAGACTCAGTTTCATTCACCTCAATTTTATTATCACAGTTAGAGCTAGTTCCTATATTGGTGCTTGGCACAAAATGTTTTGACAGATTGTTTGTCATTTATTCAGGCAGAGGAACATAGTTATTGTTTACAGGAGGTGCCATAGCATTATAACGCAACCCAGACCTCTTCTTTGATTCAATATGAGAATTTAGTAATTTCTCATATTGTTGAGATGAAAGCTGAAACTTCTAAAGTTTTACTTCAGTTGATGCATGATCAGCCATGGATTTGGTTAAGGTAGTGGTCAGATGCTCAACTTCTGCGTTCAAACTGTAATTTTCAGAAACAATTTTGTCTAAATCCATTTGTAAAGAGTTAATTTTAATTAGATATAATTTATATTCTTTTACATGAGATTCATTCAAAATCATTGTTTCTTTAACTTTATCAGCTAATTGTTGAGCATGGACTCTATATCTTTCTACTTCCTCAACACATATTGTTGAACATAACCTGTCTCTTACCTCACTTGCCATGGGGTGGAACTTTGTTTTCCATGTGAGCCATTATAGCTTGATTTTCTTGTAACACTTCCTTCTCATACAAATTCCAATCAAAGGTTCCATCTTGAAGAATTATCAGCCCAAATTATTTTGAGCTGCTAGTTCTTGCTTGTGTAATGGTGACTGGTGGGGATGAGTTGGCCAGTTGTGGCTGTCTGAAGAATCTTTGACTTGATAGAGGTTGGTTAGCCTGACGATTCTGATGTTGTGCTGAATAAGAATTTTGTTGATTGCATTCTCTTGAAAAGTGTCCATAGAGATTGCACTTGAAGCATCTAACCTTTGACTTCTCAACTCCAATTCATGATGATTTACTTGCAATAGCCAAATTTTTGTTTCGTATTATATATTGTTTGGCTCTATAAGCAATCATTGCTATTTGGCATTGAAGATCCATCTCCTCCACTACATCCAAAGGTAGTTCTTCTAAATCTTGTTGGCATATGTTAGCAGTAGGTAATGAACTTCCTAGGTAAGCTTGAAAGCTTGAACTGAAAGCTGTAAAAGCTGCTATTTGTTCTTCAGAGTCTAGTATGACAGTGGTAGACTCTGATTGATTGTTAATTGATGATTTTTCTCATGATTTATCTATTTAATCATCTGTTCTTACTTTATCTTTTCTTGACATACTTTGAGTAGATTTCTTAGGAGGTTTTGAAGCATAGAAACTTACTTCCTCTTCATCTTCACTCAAAGTACAAGAGTTATCACCATTATTACTGGACATGAAAGCACTTCTTGTTTCTTTAAAGTGATATGGTGATACATGAATTCTCACACTCTTGTTTCTTGTTTTCTCATCCATTTCAAGAGCCTCAACTTTAGCCACTAAAGTATCTAGACCGACTGCTTTGAGATCTATGGTGTTCTTGAACATGGATACTGTTTGCTTCCAACTTTCTAGTAAAGTATAGAGCATTTTCTTGTTCAATTCCTCTTGTGTATTTCAACTCTAGAATGTTCACTTCTGAAACAAGTTGCATAAACCTGTGGAGTTGTTGAGGAATTGATTCACCCTTAATATGATGAAAGGTTTCATATTATGAACGCAAGGTGTCTTTCCTAATGCTTCGGATTTCATCACTGCCTTCATAGAGTGTATGAAGAATCTTCCACAAGGAATTTGTTGTTTTATAGTTTTCACATATGATCAATATTTCTTCTGGTAAAGCCATACTAAGCAAGCTATATGCTTTGATGTCAACTTTAACCTTCTGAATATCATCAAGTGACAAATCTTTCATGCTTATGGGTTGATTGTTATTATTATAATCCAGCCCGAGGGTGGGTGGGATATAAGCACCTTTTGTTATAGATACCCATAAATCCAAATCTATTTAATTCACATGATTCCTGAACTTGATCTTCTAGGATTTAAAATATGCTTTTGTTTCCAACTTTGGTGGTTGGTATGATGATCTACCAAAGTTGCTCATGATTAGTTAAGATTGAAGATGTTAACTAATGAATTTGTTCAAGAGAAATGAACGAGTTATTAATTTGATGGATAGCAAAGATCTGTTATTCAATTGATTTGAATATAGATCAAAGTTAATCGAGAGATTAAATATCACACAAAATTTCTGAATATAATTAAACAAAACTAACACCGATAGATCAATCAATCTAAATCAATGAGCACTTGGCTCTCATACCACTATGAATCCAAGGATCACAATCAGGAATTATCAGTGTTAGTTGATGTCAAGTCAACATTTGCGGAATCAACATTGGCTTGGTTTAATTGTTTGAATGGTAAATCAATATCAATAATGTTTCAAGTACACAATGAATGAAACACAACTAATGATTTGACAAAAAATGAATTTAAATGTACTTCATTAAAATATGTTAATGATTACAAATAAATAATGAATGAACGATATTGAATTTTTTTGTTTTTGATGATGTGACGGCTGCTAAAGTTTTGGTTTGTGTGATGTGATGTTCGGTGATTGTAATGTTGCTTGGATGTTTGCCGTTGAAGCCGTCAATTGATTCGATAACTAGGATCCATATATAGACATAGACAATGATGTTTCTGTTAAGAAAACACCAGATCTCTTGGGATTTGAATTGTTTATGTTAAGGAATCTCCAGATTTCTTGGGATTCGCATAATTGACTTGTTGACCTATTGACTTATTGACTTGTAACACTTGTATTGTTTGCATACAAGTGTATGGTCTCCGCAGGAATATTGTCTTCCGTAGATGATTGTTTTTCCGTAGGAATCTTGTTCTTCCATCGGAATCTTGTTCTTCCAAAGCAAAGTGGTTCTTCCGAAGCAATTGTTCTTCCGCAAGAATCTTGACTTGGAATTCTCACTTCATTTTAGTTGATGCTTCATATCTAAGGAAGAACAAATTGTTCATCCATAGATGTTTCTTTCACTTAGTCAATTTCAGAAATTGACTAAGTATAATGTTTGTACCTGCAAACATACATAAATCAACAAACATATATATGGGTTAACCTATACATTTAATGCATACACAATAATGAATTACAACCATTCATTATAGATATTAATTCAAGTTCTGAGCCTATACTTATTGGACTAGATCTACTGATCCTAGACCTAATAATACTCCCCCTTAGGCTTAGACACTTGTAATCAGCTCTTCAAAAGTGAAAGTTCTTTCAATCTTAACAGCATTCTTTTGTTGAAGTAAGATACTGCATCCTTTTGATCATCATACTTGTATTTCATCTCCATTCTGCATATCTTTTTAAGAGTTTCAAAGCTCAATCCCAGAATGTCTTCTTTTGTAGTCAAAGTTTCCACCACACATTGATTATTGACTATTTCCAGTTCATCTTCTTCCCAGAATGTGCTGGCTCATCTCTTCTTCAGTCTCCCACGCAGACTCGGATCCCCTCATGTGCTTTTACAGTACACACACAAGAGGAAACACTTTATTCCTTAGCCTCTTCTCTTTTCGATCAATGATTGCCACTGGTTGCTCCACATAATTGAGTTGTTCATCTACTTTGATATCCTCTAGTGGAACAATCACATCTTCATCTGCTAAACATTTTCTCAGATAAGATACATGGAATGTTGGGTGAATTCCACTTAACTCATCTGGTAACTCTAATCTATAGGCCACCTCTCCTACTCTAGCAATGATTCGGAAAGGCCCTATGTATCTCGGGCTCAACTTTCCCCACTTTCTGAACTGAAAGATACCCTTCCAAGGTGAGACTTTCAACATAACTTTGTCACCCACCTGGAACTCAATCGGTCTCCGTCGTTTATCAACATACGACTTCTGTCTCTCTTTGGCTGCCTTTATGAAGGCTTTGATCTTTTTAAGCTTCTCAATCGTAGCCTCGATTACCTCGACGCTTCCTAACTCCTTCTGACCAATATCACCCCAACACACGGGTGTTCGACATCTCCTACCGTATAGCATCTCATAAGGGGGCATACCAATGCTAGCATGATAACTGTTGTTATATGAGAACTCAGCTAACGGTAAGTGGTCATCCCGTCCTCCTCCAAAATCTATGACACGTGCACGAAGCATATCCTACAACGTTTGAATGGTCTTTGCCGACTGACCATCTGTCTGAGGATGATAAGCCGTGCTGATATGCAACCTCATTCCCATTGCATCGTGGAATTTCTTCCAAAATTTTGATGTAAACCGGTGTCACGATCAGACACAATAGACACCGGCACACCATGACGAGTTACAATCTCCTTAATTAAAAGATCCGCCAACCTCTCATATGAATAAGTCTCGCGAATTGGTAGAAAGTGAGCACTCTTCGTTAAACGATCAACTATCACCCAAATAGCATCTTACCCTCGCGCGGTGCGTGGTAGCTTCGTAATAAAATCCATGGTGATGTGCTCCCACTTCCACTCTGGTATATCCAAAGGTTGGATCTTTCCATATGCCTTCTGATGCTCTGCCTTCACTTGCAAGCAAGTAAGGCACTTACTCACATACTCCACCACATCACGCTTCATACTCGGCCACAACCTTTTTTCATGTCTTGGTACATCTTTGTAGCACTGGGATGAATAGAGTATCGATTCTTGTGAACTTCATCCATGATCTTCATTCATAGATCCCCAAAACGAGGAATCCATATTCGTCCAAATCGGGTTCTAACACCAAGTGTGTTTTCACCCAATTCCGCAATCAGACCTCTCTTTCTTTTGGAGTTAAGATGATCTTCTTTCAATGTGTCATCTTGAAACTCTGTGACTTGCTTCATCATATCAGAGGTCATGATCAACTGGTAAGCTTTCAGCCGAATCAGCTCGGGTCTCACTTTTCGGCTAAGGGCATTCGCCACCACGTTGGCTTTGCCCGGATGGTAATGGATCTCGCAATCATAATCTTTTATAAGCTCTAACCATCTTCTCTGCCTCATGTTCAAATCTTTCTGCTCAAAAAAGTACTTCAAGCTCTTGTGATCGGTGAATATGGTGCACTTTGTACCGTATAGGTAGTGCCTCCAAATCTTTAATGCAAAGACCATGGCTGCTAGCTCCAAGTCATGAGTAGGATAGTTGAACTCATGAACCTTCAACTGTCGGGATGCATAGGCCATAACCTTTCCTCTCTGCATTAACACACACCCCAACCCCGAGTAGGAAGCATCAGAATATACCACCAGATCTTCACTTCCATCGGGTAATGACATAATAGTAGCTTGAGTCAACCTCGCCTTCAATTCCTCGAATGCTTTCTCTTGAGCTTGACCCCATACGAACTTCACATCTTTTCGGGTCAACTTGGTTAGTGGAGAAGCGATCTTAGAGAATTCTTGAATTAACCTCCTATAGTAGCCCACCAAACCCAAGAAACTACAAATCTCAGATGGCATCTTTGGAGATTTCCATTGCATCACTACTCCACCTTTGCTGGGTCCACCATAATCCCGTCAGGATTCCCCACATCACCCAAGAATTGAACCCCGCGCATGCGCACTTGGAGAATTTAACATACAACTTCTCCCTTCTCAACGTCTTCATCACCTCTCAAATGTGACTGGCATGCTCCTCTTCACTCTTGGAATAAATCAGGATATCATTGATAAACACAATCATGATTTATCCAACATTGGTCAGCACACTCGATTCATCAAGTCCATAAAAGCATCTGGCGCATTGGTCAAACCAAATGACATAACAAGGAACTCGTAGTGACCATAGCGCGTGCGAAAAGCTGTTTTAAGGACATCTTGCTCTTTCACCTTTAGCTGATGGTAGCCCGACCGAAGATCTATCATTGAGAACCAACTGGCACCTCGGAGCTGATCAAACAAATCATCAATTCTCGGTAAGGGGTATCGGTTCTTTATCGTTAACTTATTCAGTTCACGGTAGTCAATACACATCCTTATACTACCGTCTTTCTTCTTCACGAATAAGACCGGAGCACCGCAAGGAAAGATACTTGGTCAAATAAACCCCTTATCAAGTAGCTCTTGCAATTGTTTCATCAACTCTTTCATCTTAGTCGGAGCCAACCGATACGGTGCCTTGGCAATAGGTTGGGCACCTGGTATCAGATCAATCTGAAACTCGATCTCGCTGTCAGGTGGCACTCCTAGTAAATCTTCGGGAAACACATCTAGAAAGTTACACACAACCGGGATATTAGATAGTTATGGTGTTGGTGTTTCCACATCCTTCACATAAACCAAGTAGGCGCTACATCCACGCCTCATACACTTTCCCGCCACCTCTATCGAAATCACTTTCGGAATCGTAGTTACTCGATCACCATAAACCGTCACCAAACTCCCGTCAGGCGCTATCAAACGAATCATATTCTTGTGACACACAATGTTCGCCTCGTAGTCCGCTAACCAATCCATCCCCAGGACTACATCAACCCTCCTAGGGTCATCACAAATGGTCTAACAGAAAACTTGTGACTTTCTAATTCCACGTCACAACCTTCTATCACCTCAGAAATCCTGGTAGACTTACCTATGGCAGTTTCTACATCAAAGGGCGCATCTATATTCTTACTACTAACGCGTAGTTAGCACAGAAAGCAGCATAAATGAAACTTTAACTAGCACCAGAATCGAATAACACAGAGGCTAAAGTTTCGTTTACTAGAAACGTACCTGACACAACATCAGGGTCCATCCTAGCCTCGTCCTACGTCATTGTAAACACTCTGGCGCTTGCCCTCGGTCCTTCACCTCCAATCTTCTTCACCCCAGAACCCTCAGCCCTTGGCTTCATACACTCCCTACTCATATGTCCCTTAGTGCCAAAGTTGAAATATCTCTCTGCTTTAAATTCCCTCGCCATATGACCAGGCTTCCCACACTTGAAGCACACATTCAATCCCCACCTACACTCGCCACTATGCACCTTCCCATATTTACTGCATCCCTTTACTCCCACACCGGATGTGACCACACGGCAGTCATCTACCCGTTCCTTCTTGTTACCCGTCGGGGCACCACCCCAACCAAACCTTTTTCCATTCAACTTCCGGTCACCACCACCTTTCTTGCTACCTTTAGCCACCACCACATTTCTCTCATCATACAACCTCCCTGCCATACCAACTGCCGACCTAAACGTGCTTGGTCGGGCGGCGATCATGTGCATGCGGATATCCGCCGGTAATCCCTGAATGTATGTCTTGATTTTTCGTGACAGAGGCGTCACCTGATCTGGCACCAACCATGCCATTTCATTAACCTGGCGGTGTATTGCTGATGTGTCATAGTTCCCGCCTCCAACTACAGGAATTCCCTTTCAACTTTGTCCATCTCATGGTGAGGACAGAACTCCTCAATCACTAGTCTCTTCAACTCCGACCACGTCATTCTTCCGATAGCCCGGCTACCCTCAGCCTGGACAATATTGTCCCTCCAGCATAAAGCTGAGTCCACGAAAGAGTGGGTAACAAACTTCACTCTCTGATCCTCCCGACACTCGCTGATGTTCAGAACAGCTTCCATTTCTCTCACCTACCGGTGAGCAGCAACAGTAGTGTCGTTACCATCAAAAGTAGGGGGCTTGCATCGTTGAAACACCCATAGTTACAGCCTCGTGCCGCCTCCGGCGCAGGCTTTTGTTCTTCCTCTTCTTCTTCGTCATCAGACAGAACTGTCTCTGTCTCTGGCTGTCTCCTTTCGCCGTAGGTCTTCTTCTTTTCTTCCTTTCTCTTTCCCTCACAGCCTTGATAACTTCGGTCAACACAGACGGTAAAATTGTCTGCATGACTTGCTGCACCTCCTCGGCAATAGCCTCCTTCACTGAGGCCCTTAAGTTAGCACTCTCATCACCGCCCTCCGGATGAGGGGTCTCTGGTTATTCATGAACCACCTTTTCGGCTCTAGGCCTTCCTCTCGTGACCCGTGGTTCAGCACCCCGTCCACCACCACCACGCGAAGCTTTTGATGATCTACAATCGGTCATCCTCTAACACTCACACTCAAAGATTTAAACACCAACGCGGTCATTCAAGGGAACAACTCAGTTTATGTCAAGTATAGTAAGTCCCTAATTACAGTGGCCAGTTGTGATTAGCCACTTAGTTTGCTCTTCATACTCCAAGAATTACCTATCATGAATACATTAGTATCTAAATCTACAAGCAACACATAAACCACATCACATGCGCACATAATACAGGTTAACATTAAGAAAATACCTGATGGCACACAGCTACTCGAATTGGCATCCCTTCCCTTTTCGTCCCATTATTAGTATAAGTTTAGGTTTATTTTGAAAATTTACCCGTTTCACTTAAACTTTGGCTCTGATACCAACTTGTAAGGCCCTGTTCCCGGGACGCTTACAGCTGGCCAATCATCTCTCGTAAAACATATAATTACATTTAACTTTCATAAAACATCACAGCGGAAGATTAAAATAACATTTTATTTCATTACAAAAGCTTTTGCAAAATAATACATCATTACCACATTACAAAACAAATGTTGCATTACATCACAAAAGCATTATAAAAATGGATGCCCTCCAAAACAAGCCAAGTAGCTGTCCCGTGCCATTTTCAACAATGCTCACCTGCCAACTGGAAAATGTATATAAAGTCAGCGTTGCTAAGTGAGTTCTGCTTTTAACATAAAACATACTTTACATTCATTAAAAGCGTTCTATACTTCTGCATGTGATCACACATCATACGTACACATAGATAATATCATTACTATCTTCATCATTCGTTCGTTAACTTTCGTTTATTCATTGTATGTTAGTATCATTCATTTTCATACATAACTTTCATACTTCCATTCTTACGTTCATTACATTCGATGACATATACAATACCCCGAACATTGTGCACAAAGCTGGTTACTAGGCCTGAGGTCTTTCATAGACCTCTAACATTATGCACGAAGCTGACTCCAGTACCTAGGGCAAGTACATTCACCACTCATCTTTTCTCTTTCATTCCGGATCAATGCCATATGCTATACCCCGAACACTATGCACAAAGCTGGTTACTGGGCCTGAGGTCTTTCATATACCTCGAGCATTATGCACGAAGCAAACTCCAGTACCTAGGGCAAGCGGCAAGGAACCCATACATATGGTCAATCATAAAGATTGGACCCCAGTGTGCATCCTTCTGGGGTAGCTAACCCGCACACAGTTGAGCTAACACCCTTCATTGGGTGTGAACCTCCATACATGTGCTTGCAAGCCTTTCTTACATCCATTCATGTTAATGCATGCATTCATTCATCATGTTACTCTTTTCATTATCTTCCACTTTATGTTACATAATACTTTTCATTTCATTCATTAACATTCAACGTAAAGCCACGAGAAAATAATCCTACAACAAGGAACACATACATAAACAGTCAACATCATCATACAAGGTATCATACATACAATACATTCATCATACATACCATCATGTAATAAGCATCAAGCATACATCACAACATGCCCATGATAACATCTATGACTCAAAAGTCAACTTACATAGCCCCCGGAACCTCCCAAGTCAAAGCCTAAATCACACTCTTTCTCCAAAAAGTCAGAAATATTCTAAGTGTTCATCCGCATTTGTCTTAGTTCATCCGCATTTGTCTTAGTTCATCCGCATTTGTCTTAGTTCATCCGCATTTCTTTTAGTTCATCCGCATTTGTCTTAGTTCATCGACATTTGTCTTAATTCATCCGCATTTGTCTTAGTTCATCCGCATTTGTCTTTGTTTATCCACATTTCCTCCAATACTCATCCGCATTTCCCATACTTAGTCAATGTTCATCCTTATTTCCCATACTTAGTCAATGCTCATCTGCATTTCCCACACTTAGTCAATTTTCATCCACATAAACTTTCCATTCGCATTGACTTTCATCCACATTGACTTTCATCCGCATTTGCCAACACTTAAGCAATTTTCTCTAAACTTAGGCGTCTGAACTACTGTTTGGGCACATGAGCAACCTAGGGCACACTATTCATCAGATTCAGTCCCCAAATCTCATCTTTCATGTTCTAAGCTTAACTCTTACAGTCTAAGCCTTAGAAACACAACCATAAGATCATCATACACACATTCAAACATACGGGTATAAAACCTAGTTTTATAAAAACGTACATCCATTCATTCCCAGCCCCAAAATCAGTTAAAACATATAAAAAAGGGGTTCTAGAACTCACCTTAGCAGTTCTTGAGTATGGCTTCTTCCAAACTCGTTTGCAAATGAGTTCAACCGCCTAGAAACCCACTAAAAACATACACACAAACACACATAAACACTGTCACACCCCAGCCTTGATGGCAGAAACGTCGAGATGTGAGAGTTAAGATCGTTCACAGCCACATAATGCTATTATTAAATCCAAATATATTATTCATAAGTTTCAAAGGTTACATTACAAACATAAGTCTCAAATAAAGAAATTAACAAGCATAATAAGAAATATAACAAGCTCATTCATTTATTTAACTAGGTCCATTCCTAGGTGTGAACAAGCTTCAAAAGTGGTGATCAAACCTGAGTATTTCCTGAAACATGTTAAAAATAAAAGGTCAACATAATGTTGGTGAGATTTTCATAGTTTTTAATACATAAGTATATAAAAGATGGCAGTTCATGTTGTAAGTTAGAGAACAAAGTAACTAGGGATGTAAGCAGAATGCACAATCAAACCTTGACAGATTTTTTCAAGTGTCAAACGTTTACAAGTATATACGATTAGCTAAGTGTACTTGGATCAACCAAGTAGGCTTGTCAGGCCCATAGATCTATGACGTCGCCAGGCTAGAAATAGTTAATGATTGTACATATATTCGACATTACATGGTAGCTACAAAGTTTAACTAACCATTACACACAAGTAAATTGCCATAAGTTTACAAGAATCAAACGTTTATAAGTGCAATGGTTATAATGTAACATGTTTCACCCCAAAGTTTGAAAATAGGAAAAACGGGTATAGAAATACTCACTTGGTCAATGAATATATAATTGACGATTAATAAAATTATAATGGTCGTCGTTCCAACGTATTCCTTCACAAAATACCTAAATATATTTATCTACAAGATTTAAGCTTAATTATAATAAGTTTAACGAATTAACGGGGACTAGGGTTGTAAGTGGAATTTAGGGGTTGTCAAATAATTATATTTAAACAAATGGAATAAATTTATATTTTCTTAAGAAAATATATATTTATTTTTTATTCAAAGTTGTGAAAGTAACAATTATAAAAAAATTACATATAAGGTTCAAATAAATCTTTATAACCAAAATGTATTACTAGATAACAAAATTACTTGAAAAGAGATATTTGAACCAATAATAATTTACTAATTATTATTTTCCAAGCGTTTTATGAAAAACTATTTAAACAAACTTTGTTAAAATGTTTTATCAACAAAACATTTTTATTTAATCCTATAAAAATTTTAGAAAATATTTGGAACTTTTGAAAATACTTAAAATTTATAGAAATAATTTATATATACTTTAAGAATTTTTCCAAAATTAATCTTTAGGCTAAAAACCTTTAAAAAAAATAATAAAACATGAGGGTGCCCGCATTCGAATAAGGGACCTAATGTTTAGAAGAGCAGTGACATAACCAGCAAACTAGGGCCCAAGGCCTTAGTTAAGCTTAGCTTCTATATCTTAAAACACAACCCCTACGCATCCTCCACCGAAATCAAGAACCCTAGATTTGGTAAATCCCCAAATTGAAGCATCAAACGATGTTACTAATCAAATCATTGTTAGGGCTTACACTCCTCATGTAAAAACAAACATGTTAGTATATTTAATTACCCGATAGTTGTTTGATTTCAATGATTCGACTCAAATAACAATCCGCGACCAACGAAGCTCGATTGCCGTTCAAATGACGATTATAATCCAATTTGCTGTACAGATAGCTTCTATTGAACTCAAGGATGGAAAGCCCTTTGTTAATTTCACGTTTGGAAACTTTGAAGATGGTGTTCGTGTTGTAACAGGTCCGCGGGGATGAGGATGGTAAATCTTGGCATTTGGGTTCGTTGCAGATGGAATTGAGTGTTGTACTCGATTAACGATTGATAGAGGATCGTTTAGGTTGGTCTAACTGGTCTATTATTGGTGTAAATGCTCCAACGGTTAAACGAATTAAAGCTTTGGTTTTTGCATTCATTTGAGGTTTATTATTGATGTTTAAATGAATTTAAAGTGTCCATTCATGTTCGAAACGTGTGCACGAAAGGATTTGGAACGATTTGGGAAACAAAAGCGGGTGCTTTTTGTGGATTTTGGGGCTCGCCGGAGTTTCGCCGGAAAATCGGGTTTGAATAGCGGTGAGGGATTTGGGTTTCAAATGTTTACACAATTGGTCCCTGTACTTTCTTTCCTTTATTATTTTATACCCAAACTTAATTATTTAAGGTTTCAAAATTAACAACTAGGCCCCCTTGACTTTTAATCCAAGCTTAATACATTTTTAAGTTTAATAATTTATTACAAATTATTATTATTATTAACAATATTATTATTATTCCTAGTTATGGTTATTATTATTTTTATTATTATTGTTAATTTTATGGTTGGTATTTCCATTATTAATTTTGTAACCATTATTATTATTATTTATTAAGTAATAATTAACATTATTAACCTTCAAACTAAAGGATTAAAAATAAAAAGAAAATAAGCATAAATGGCCCATAACTTTCACATATGGCAACAATGGTCCTTACAAGAATTAACGACGTTAACTATTAGTTAACAAAAAATACAAGATGTTACAGTCTCTCAACTTAAAAGAATTCCGTCCCAAAATTAAGAATGAACTAAGCGAACAAATGCGGGTATCTCTTTTTCATATGCTCCTCACGTTCCCAAGTGAACTCAGCTCCACGTTTGTTTTCCCAACGGACTTTGACGATCGGTGTGGTAGTTGTTCGGGTCTTGTTTTCGGTCCATAATCTCAACAGGCTTGTCAAGGAAATGCAATGACTGATCTATTTGAATTTTCTCAAGAGTAACATACAAATTTTCATGAGCCAGGCATTTCCACAGGTTTGAGACATGGAAGACAGGATGAACCGCGCTAAGTTTAGAAGGTAGTTCCAGTTTTTCAGAATCTTGAAAGGTCCTACAAAGCGTGGGGCTAACTTACCCTTCTTCCCAAAATGTAAAACACCCTTCCATGGAGAGACCTTAAGAAGAACCATGTTGTCGACTTGAAACTCCAACGGTTTGCGTCTTTTATCTGCATAACTCTTTTGGCGACTTCTAGCCACCTCAAGGTTATTTCGAGTTTTAGAAACTTTGTCAGTCATTTCTTGAATAACTTCACGACCAGTGATGAGATTTTCCCCAATGTCACTCCAACAGATCGGAGAACGACATTTACGATCATACAAAGCCTCAAATGGTGCCATCTTGATACTTTAGTGATAACTATTATTATACAAAAATTCCGTGAGCGGTAAATGTGTATCCCAATTACTACCAAAGTCATGGACACATTGTCATAGAAAATCCTTGAGGATTTGAATAGTTCGTTCGATTTGACCATCAGTTTGAAGATGGTAAGTTGTACTTAGATCCAATTGAGTACCCCAAGAGTTTTTGCATAGGCGACCAAAAGTGCGAAGTGAAACGAGCGTCTCGGTCGGATATGATGTGCAACGGCACGCCATGACGACTCACAATTTCGTCAACGTAGATGCTAGCCAGTCTTGAAACTTTGTATGTGTCTCCTATTGGTATGAAATTTGTCGTTTTAGTCAAATAGTCAACAATCACCCATATACTATCATGACCACGAGGTGTACGAGGTAACTTGGTTATGAAATGCATGGATATAGGTTCCCATTTCCACATAGGGATTTCAGGTTGTTCAAGTAAACCACTTGGTCAATGATCCTCGGCTTTGACTCTTGCACACGTGAGACACTTGGAAACATAAGACGCTATATCTTTCTTCATTCCAGCCCACCAATATTGACCATGCAGGTCCATTTACATCTTATCGGAGCCAGGATGAATGGAATATCGGGTTTGATGAGCTTCGTTCATAATGAAGTGCCGAAGTTTATCATGATTCGGAATCCAAAGTCGATTCAAGAAGTACCACATGCCATCCGGTTTTTCTCCCTTTCCCTTGTTGGTTAATACCGCTTGTTGAGCCTCGCGAATGCATAACTCGAGGTCACTATCGATCCTTATCTTTTGAAGCATGATAGTAGCCTCATTGACATCCATATGAATCTCGGAATTAAATTCTCCTAGCGTATCAAACCATTGCCTTTGATCTTGAATTTCTTGGAGCGAGACAGTCTTTGTTATGGACCTTGCAACTCAGCGCGTTGGCTAGAACATTCGCCTTTCTAGGGTGATAGCGAATGTCACAGTCGTAGTCGCTAATCAACTCAATCCATCGTCTTTGTCTCATGTTGAGATCCTTTTCGCTGGACACGTGTTGGATACTCTTATGATCGGTGTAGAGTATGCATTGCGTCCCATAAAGATAGTGTCGCCAAATCTTCAAAGCAAAAAGCACAGCACCAAGTTCAAGATCATGAGTTATGTAGTTCACTTCATGAACCTTCAATTGCCTCAACGCGTATGCTATGACTCTGCCTCGTTGCATGAGAACACAACCAAGACCTTTATTAGAAGCATCACAATACACGATAAAGTCATCATTTCCATCGGGAAGTGTGAGAATAGGAGCGTTACACAACTTGCGTTTTAATGTCTCGAAAGCCTCTTCTTGCTCGGGTCCCCATTCAAAGAGTCGATTCTTTTGGGTTCGTGCCGTTAATGGTTAGCAATCTTCGAAAAATTCGCTATGAACCTATGGTAATATCCCGCTAAGCCCAGAAAAGAACAAACCTCAGTTGGGGTTGTGGGAACACACCTATTCTTCACGGCTTCAATTTTAGCAGGATCAACGTGAATTCCTTGGCTATTCACCACATGCCCTAGGAATTGAACCTCTTCTAACTAGAATTCACACTTGGAAAACTTGGCCTATAATTGCTCATTCTTCAAAAGTCCAAGAACTTGTCGCAAGTGCGTCTCGTGATCGATTTTCGTCTTGGAATAAATAAGAATGTCATCAATGAACACGGTCACAAACTTATCCAAATACGGCTTTCATACTCGATTCATAAGATCCATAAACACGGCAGGTGCATTGGTCAAGCCAAAAGGCATGACCATGAACTCGTAATGTCCATATCAAGTACGAAAAGGCGGTCTTTGGAATGTCATCATTGTGAACACGTAATTGATGATACCCAGAACGTAGATCGATCTTTGAGAATTGAGTTGCTCCTTGAAGTTGATCGAAGAGATCATCGATTCGAGGGAGAGGGTATCGGTTTTTGATAGTAAGCTTGTTGAGTTCCCAGTAGTCGATGCACATACGAAATGAGCCATCTTTCTTCTTCATAAATAGCACAGGTGCACCCCATGGTGAAGAGCTAGGACGAATGAAGCCCTTATTTGTCAACTCTTGCAGTTGACTAGCCAGTTCTTGCATTTCAGACGGTGCAAGATGATCAGGTGATTTAGCCACAAGGTTTGCACCAGGGATTAAGTCAATCTTCAACTCAACTTCTCGCACGGGAGGTAGTCCCTTAAGATCCTCGGGAAACACCTCGGGAAAGTCCCGCATGACAGGAATGTCTTTGAATTCCTTACCCTTGGCTTTCGTATTAACTACATATGCTATGGAAGGCATGTAGTTTTTACTTAAGCACTTGCGGGCCTTGATGCAAGACATAAGTTTGAGTCCTTGAGATCGTTTCTCCCCAAATACTTTCAAAGTATCACTGGTCGGTAAAGGAATTCGAATGCACTTCTCCAAGCATAGAATTTCCCGCACGATGCTTGGCTAACCAATCCATGCCAACAATAACATCAAAGCTTCCCAGTTGCATTGGAATAAGGTCGACGGAGAACTCGTGTTCGTTAAGGCTCAAGGTGAAATCACGTATTATGATGTCAACGACAATAGATTTTCCATCGGCGACTTCGACCGTGAAGGTTCTTTCTAGATTAACATGCAGTTCAGAAAGTATAGGCTCGAATTCCAAGGACACGAACTCCTATCCGCACCTGAATCAAACAATACAGATGCATAATGACTATTTACAAGATACATACATGTTTGGTAATAACCTATTATTGGTATGATGAACACAAAGATAGGAATTTTTACAAGACAAGAAATGATTTAGAAGGAGTTCAACGACGTACCATTCACCACGTCGTTGTTGGCTTGGGCTTGATTGGCATTGATGTTGAAAGCCCTTCTACGAGCCGGTGGCATAGTTCCCGCATTGCGAGGACATTGCGGACGAATATGACCAGGCTCGCCACAGTTATAGCAGGTTTGGTTGGTAAGCATTGCAGTGTTGTTTGGCGCACGAAGACAAGTAGCCACCAAGTGCCCATACTTTCCACACAAAAAGCAGACTTGGCATGGAATGTTGCTCGTGTCATGGTGCTTGCACATGTTACACATAGGATATGGACCATGCAGGACCGATGAAGGGGGTCACTTACAACACAACAACACAAAGAGGAGATTAACCAAACTTAATCAAAAAGTAAGACTAGATTAACCACAAGTTTGACACTAAGAACACAAGTAATAAGTAAGAGACAGAACAAGAGAATGCAAGCGTTTGGTTTTCAAGGATGCAGTATATTGCTTTCTCAAGTTCTATTACAAGTGTTACAAAGCATAAAAAGAAAGATACTAGAACAAGGAATACTTATACTACATCCTATAGCCGGCTATACTTTGAAAGCCAGCTGGATACAATTGACTAGACACAAATAAAATCAATTGTAGGGTCAAAAGGCAGATTGCCTTTTGACTAGTGACTATGACATGCCATAGCTCACATCCTTATCTATTACAAAAAGGATAAAGTACATGAAGTAGAATGTTACAGACTCAAGACCTCAATGTATAGTTACCAAAAGCATGGACCTTTTCACCAATTCATGTAAGTTGGTGACTTTACAGAGATGCAGTGGAAAGGTGTCCAGATTTATGGTACCGTACATCAGATAAAGCATGTGTAAAAGTCTTCCAAAGAAATCTGTCTTCATGGGTTGAAGCTTCGAAATACTTTGTCTCTAACGCTTTGGAAGACTTCATATTTGACTTCAGAAGATATTGGTCTTGGCTTCGGAAGATTTCATGCTTAGAATATTTCTCTTGCATGTGTGAAACTTCCTAAGCATTCTTCTTCAATGCACTTGTGCAGCATGCAGGATAGACTTTGGATGTTTAGGTTGCATCAGCCTCTTCATTAATCTCTACAAACTCCCCCTAGGCTGATGCTACCAAAAAAATTAGTAGACTTCAAATATCAATAGTCATCGTTAGGATGATCACCATTCCTTTCTTCATAAGATGATCAGGATCCTTCAGACTCTCAAAATGTCTTCTCATGTCAAAGAGGTCTTGCAGAGGAAACTGAAACATATCTTGCCAAGTGTAAATGTCTTTAGTTCCTTGATCTCTAATGACATGCCATCTTTCTGGATTTGTGGTGTATGTCTAGCACAAGATGGGTCTTCATGATGCTAGAGGAGCTGTTTGAATTGGAGTTGATGTAGCATCCTCTAGCTGCACATCCTTAGTATGTTCTGACTCATCCTATGGTTTAGAAGAGGGTGTAGTCTTCTTCTTCTTTGGCTTTAGTTTAGAAGCCATCCTCTTCTTTCTCTTTACAGGTTTTAACTAAGAAGACTGGCCTGCAGTACTAGATTGATCTTCATTGTCTTTCTCAGTTGGGACTTCCTCTCTCTCAGACTCAGAAGGAGAGGGAGGTTGACCTTGTTGTGGATCAGAAGATGAAGTTTGCTGAGATTCAGTAGGAGGTCCAGGTTGTGTTGTCTCTGGTTGTCCAACCTTAACCTCCACTTCAGGTGGGGCTTGACTTGGAAGAGAGTGTAAGTCAATGAGCTCTCCACTTTTGATCTTCTACTTGATCACCCTAATATGCTCATCCATAATGGATAGAGACATGGGGCCAAGTCTCCTTCCGAAGAATCCATACAGCTTCAAGAATCTCATCATCCTCTGCCTGTTAGCAGACTTATTCATGCTCTTTTGGATGATGGCTCTTGATTTTGCAGCTTCTTTCCTTAGCTTTCTCTTAGTTGTCTTTCTATCCTTGACTATCTCAAGTTCAAGTTGTTTTAAATACTCAAACACAACATAGTCATAGGACAAGGGAAGAAGTGCTTCTGCTTGATAGAGGCCTGTCGCACTCAGGTAGTTGATCATTTTGATCCTATCTTCTTCTTTGTCTACCTGAGGTTTTTGTTGAACCACATCCTCCTATGCAGGACTTTCGTGAACTAGGGAGAGGGTAGGCATATGCTTGTACAATCTTTTCTTTCGTCTCCCTGCTTTGACCTATGCTAGAAGCTCTGCATCTTCTGGCTCCTTCTCCTCCCTTGACCTTTCCAGGTCAACCAGTTCATTTAACTCTTCTAAGGGGAGAGAAATGATACTGTCTGTGTTGTAGTTCCTTGTCTGCATATAGTTTATCCTAACTGCTCTCAACTCATCATTCTAAGTATTGGTCTGGGAGCAGCCTTGATAGCAGACTCCATGAGTCTTGAAGACCCAGCAGAGGAACTTTCTCCCCTCATCCTCCTTTTCCTCTCTCTCTCTCCTCCTCCTCAATCTCCTTAGATGTCATCTTTCATTTCCCTTTGTCACTCACAGACCTCTTTGACTCAGGGTGGAGAGAGCTTTCGCCTTCATTGCTTGATGCAGCTTCTAAGCCCTGGCCAGAGAGAGGTTGAGAATCACCTTCACTAGTAGGTGTATCAAAAAGGGCATTGATCACAACAACAGTTGTTGGTGATAAGACTAGGCTCTCAGGTTCTGTCACTGGGCCTTCAGTCAAGGTTTCCCCTATGAAGCTAACCTTAGGGTATGCCTTAACATCCAGTTTACCGATGACATTACCTGATTCCCATAGTCTCCTTCTAATGTTGAACTTTGCAATGATCCTATCTTGGATTCTTTAAGCCAACTTGTCAGCTTGTCTTGATTTGCTTGGATTGACAAATGGCATTTTGACTAGATCCAGACTGTCATAATAGTTCCAGGTCTGAAAGTTGAAGATCTCTTGCTGCCCTTGAACTTTCATGATGATTAGGGCTCTCATGTTTCTATCATACCTCCATCTAATAATATGATTGGAAGTTGATGGAGATGACATTGCCCTTGGTATCCCTTCCTTAAACATACACTGTAACAGGGAGTCTATAGAGTTTTCATTAATGTGAACTTGAGGAAGTTGTTGAGCATGCATAATTGCAAGTAAGGATGGTGAGTCCTCAGTGTCAATACTCCCTGAAGAACTCCCAGGTTCTGTGGTAGTAAAGATTTTCTCCCACTTTTTGGTAGCATCACCCACTTGCATAGGTGAGCTAGGAGTTAGGTCAATCACCTCCACAGGTTCTTGTGTTCCTGGTTGAGGTCTTCTTAAAGGTCTCCCAACTAGTTTTTCCTTAAGATATGAAATTTCAAGTTGCTGATCATTGACCCTGTTCTGCAAGGTAGTCACTTGAGATTCAAGGTAACTAACCATGGAGACTAAATAGGAGCATGTTGTAGATACTTGTTGCACCTTTAGTCTTAGGTTTCCCTCATCTTCATCAGAATACTCATTGGGGGATGAGATGATTGTACCAAAGTCCTCACTCTCACCACCAGCTTCAGTTTCTTGGCTGCTAGATTTCCTCTGCACACTGGCAATCTCAGTTGAGATGTCAGTGGGCTGAGTTGCCATGGTTGAGGTCTTAATTATGTAATCACTTTGAAAAGTGAGAGCCTCTTCCATATGGACATCCTGAACAGGTTCAGAAGTGTCCACCTCAATAGTAGGTGACTGATGGGGGCTAGAAAGAGGAGTCTCAGAAGCACTCATCTCTTTATGAGTAGGGGAAAAGAGAGAGAATCATGGTACTAACTGAAACCTAGATCTTCATCAGTGTATAAATCAAGGTTAGGGATTGGTTGGTTGAGATCTATAGGCTAGGGATGGTAATTGTCCCCTGAAGGTTGATCAAATGAATGTTAAGAATCAGAGTGATGGCTTAAGGAAGTTTGGCTAATGATCTCATCAGGCTAAGCATGAGGAACCTCAGCACTGATCCTTGAAGAGATGGAGTGGTCTGCTCCATAGGAGAAGTGGGAGCTGTAGTTTCCACTTCCTCCTGTGTAGGAAAGTATATGGGGGCCTCCACAGACTGAATAGTCTGAGCAGAGGTTTGTTTGGATTTTCTTTGGTAAGTGATGGTGATTTGACGCTGTGTGGGTGATTGGGATGTAGCAGGTGTGGGTTGAACACTAGCTTGTGTTGCTAGGTTGTCACCTTGAGCAATGAGCTCTAACATTTTTGGGACTAGGGCTATTTCTACCCCAGAGAAGCCAAGAATGGGTTTTCTCAGTATTTTAAAGATGCCGGGATTCATCTGTCCCAATTTAAGAATGTTACCTATACCCCTTAACTGTGAGCCCAGTTCCAATTAAGAATGTACTGGACATATCTAGGAACACATGTAATATTCCAAGGAGTCTAAGTTAGTAAGCAAGTTGGTATAAACAAATTAAGAATACCTGAACTTGACCCCCTGAATCATCCTATGGATGATGAAGGAAAGATCCTCAGGAATCTGGTCCCATCCACCATGCTTGTTTGATAGGCTAAGGATGACCACATGGAACAGGAATCTCCACTGGGATGAGCCTTTCCCTTTCCTAAAGGTCTTTATAGAGAAATCTCCCTTACATCCCATCTGCTCAAAGGAATGATTAACAGCTTCCTTTGGAAAGAACATCTCACCTTCTTCATCATCCAGCTGAAGATGCAAGTTGATGACGGCCGGTGTGATGAAGACTGTTCTCCCCTGCACTGTGGTAGATAGTGTCTTCTCCCCATCCATAACAACCTCTTGGCAGGTCTTCCAAAAATCAAGCAGATGATCCTCGTAGAGTGGAGGATCAATGGTTAGGGAGGTGAAATAGTTTGACAAAGCTAAGAATCAACAAACCTCTAAGAAATGCGGATCTTTCTCAGAGCTTAACAGAGCAACTTGGTTGTGTTGCCTGTGTAGTTGCATGGTAAAGTTTGGGTCATTTCTGTGAGCAAGGTTGGCCATTTGTGAGGTAGCTTAAAGATAAAGAAAGAAGGAAGAAAGAAATTTCAGAGAGAAATTTGGTTTTAGGTTTGGAAGAAGAATAGATGATAGAAAGAGGGAGGGAACCGTTGGGTTTATATGTGAAAGTGATTTCAGATAAAGTTTAATGAAAGAGATAAAATTTGAAATCCTAATGTCCGTCCCACCTCTGTAAACGTAGTTTACTTTTGCTCAAAAAGTAGTTTTCTTGAAAGTCAAAAAGCTTCCGAAGGTAAATTATCTTCGGAAGTTTTAATTAAAAAGCTTCCGAAGGTAAATTATCTTCGAAGTTTTAATTAAAAAGCTTCCGAAGGTAAATTATCTTCGGAAGTTTTAATTAAAAAGCTTTCGAAGCTAAAATGACTTCGGAAGAATTTCCTGAGAGTTATGAAAATTTTTCTTCGGAAGAGAAATTAAAACTTGATTGCTTTGTATATAAAAGAACAAAGCTTTCGAGAGTTAATTTTGCTTTGAAAGAAAATAGTCCATGAAAATGAAAAGTGTCTCAGACAAGTATTTTAAGCTTTGGAAGATAGATTGGAAACCTCTTCTAAAGGTAAATTTCTTAGACAACTATTTATTTTGAAGGCATGATTTGCTTCCGAAGTTAAAAGCATAACTTCCGAAGGATCAAAATTGTCAAAAATCTAAGGAAAGTCTTCAAAAACATATTTTCATCCAAAGAAAACAAGATCTTATGAAAGTGAAGAACTAGACAACTTAGGATACACATATTTGAAGAAATAATAATAATTAGTTTTAAGAAAAAATCTACTCAAAGTTAATCATCCCAATAGCTGATATTAGATATTTAAATCTCTGTTCATCAAAAGCCTTTGTAAATAGATTAGCATAATGTTCATATGTGTGAACCTTGACTAGATTATTAACCCTTTTTCATAATTATCTCTTATTAAATGAAACCTGATATTGATGTGTTTGGTCCTTGAGTGCTGCACAGGATTCTCTGTGATTGAGATAACAATGTTGTTGTCTATATGAATGGGAGTCTCCTTGAAGTTTAACCCATAGTCCAGCATTTGATTTTGAATCTAAAGCACTTGAGCACAATAGCTTGCAACAGCAATGTATTCAGCTTCAGCAGTTGATGTAGAGACATAAGATTGTATTTTGCATTACCATGAGACAACCCTTCCACCAAGGAATTGACATCCCCTAGATATAGACTTTGCAGTCATGTTGTAACCACCATAATCACTATCTGTATAAGCATACATATTGAAGTCAGGATTCTTTGGGTACCATAAACCAAGTGTGGAAGCACCTTGAGATATCTTAGAATCCTCTTGACAGTGATGAGGTGAGACATCTTAGGGTTGGCTTGATATCTTGCACAAATGCATGTAACAAACATAATATCAGGCCTGCTAGCAGTAAGATACATAAGAGACCCAATCATAGCCCTGTATAAGTGTTCATCTACACACTCCCCCTCAAGATCAGGTCCAAAGGAGTGGTTTCTGGCTATGAGTGTCTTAGAAATCTTACAATAGTCATGTTGAACCTCTTGAGTATGTCTTGAACATACTTTGACTGACTTTTAAAGATGCATCTTCAACTTGCTTCACTTGAACTCCCTGAAAGAAATTGAGTTCCCCCATGGCACTCATTTCAAATCTATCTTTCATCAGCTTCTCAAAGTCTTTGCAGAGCTTTGGATTAGTTAAGCAAAAGATGATGTCATCCACATACACTTGAACTAGTAATATGTCATTTCCTTGTCTTTGATGAAGAAGAGTTCCATCTATAGTACCTTTTGTATCCATGTTTGCAAATATACTCAAACATTGTCTCATACCACTTCTTAGGTGCTTGATGCAGCCATAAAGAGCTTTGTCAGGCTTGTAGACTAATCAGGATGATCAGGATCTACAAAACCAGGTGGTTGTTTGACATATACCTCTTCATCAATCACTCCATACAAAAAAGCACACTTCACATCAAGTTGAAAGACCTCGAAGTTCTTGGATGCAGCAAATGCTAGGAATATCCTAACAACTTCTAATCTTGCCACTAGAGCAAAGACATCAGTGTAGTCAATCCATTCTTCTTGTGTGTATCCTTGAACAACTAGTCTAGCTTTGTTCTTGATGATGATGCCTCTATCATCCTTCTTGTTCCTAAACACCTATTTGGTTCCAATAGTAGTCTTTCCATAAAGAAGAGGACAAAGGTTCCAAACTTTCTGCCTTTTGAATTGAAGCAGCTCTTGTTGCATAGCCTCAACCCAACTTCCATCCTTTCGAGACTCATCAACTTTCTTTGGCTCTATATGGATAACAAACAAGAGTGAAGACAAACATTTGCTTCATGGGTTAGTCCTCTTGTTTACCCCTGTAACAACATCTCCAATGATGTTTGTGGTGGGGTGAGACTTGTGGATCCTAAGCCGAGGGATCACAACAAGTTGCTGGAAAGATCTAAATTAGAGAAATTTAGATCTAGATAAATGTTTCTCCCACCACATCAGCACACTTATCAAGAGAAACTTGATCCAAGCAGTGTGTGACATCATTGATGTTATCATCTATGGTGTGGTTAGTAGCATCAAGAAAATCTTGATCATGTCACCACCACCATGTTGTCTTCCACAATTGAGGTATTTCTTTGGTTGTGGAGCTCTGAGATGGAATTTGAAGGTACCCCAGATGTATGAGCTGAGTTTGTCATTGTAGTGCTGATAGAAACCTCATTTGCAGAAGTAGTTCCAAGTGGAGCTGAAGATATATGATTGAAGGTCTTCTTAGCTCAAATCTTGGATCAGGATCACTTGTATTTAGATTTTTTGCAGATCCTGAAACATTCTCACAAGATTTGATAAAACAATTGGTAACTAAATCAAGATCAAATAGCCATTAGGACCAGAACCAGCCACACAGGGTGTGTGTTCATTGAAAGTCACATTGGCTGACTCCTCAACAATTTAGTTCTGAGATTGTATACTCTATAAGCCTAGCTTGAGAAGAGTATCCAATAAAGTGTCCATCATTGATTTCTCAACAAACTTGGAAATTTGATCTTTGGTATTCAAGATAGTGCAAGGACACCAAATGACCTGAGAAAACCAATGAAAGGTTTCTTCTTGTGCCAAAGTTTATAAGGAGTTTTGCCATGAGTCTTAACTACTAAAACTCTGTCCTGCACATAGCAGGCAGTGTTGACTGCCTCAGCCTAGAAGGTGATGGGCAGCTTAGAGTCAGACAACATGGTTCTTGCAGCTTCAATCAGTGTCCTGTTTCTTCTCTCAACAACACCATTCTGCTGAGGAATCCTGGGAGCACTATATTATCTTGTAATACCCTTTTCATCACATAATGTATCGAGGATTTGGTTCTTAAATTTAGTTCCTTGACCACATCTTATGATTTTGACCTTGTGATTAGATTGATTCTCAATCTTCAAGATGAAGCTTTTCAGTATCTCAGGAGTCTCATCCTTAGTTCTAACGAAGAAACCCAAGTGAATCTTGTAAAGTCATCTGTGATCACTAAACTGTAAGAGATCCTTCCTAGACATTATACTGGTGGGACCAAAGAGTTAATATATAATAAGTGTAGGGGTGTAGTGATGGAGTTCTTTTCCTTAGGCTTATGAGATACCTTATGTTGCTTCCTTTTCAGGCATGCAACACAATGGTCAACACTTGTAAACTCTTTCTTTTGCATTCCAGTTACCGAATCATGCTTAATTAGTTTATTCATGTTCTTAAAGTTTACATGGCACATTCTTTTATGCCATAGGAAAGACTCATCACTATTGGCTTTAGACAGAAAGCATGAAACTTCTCAAGATGGAGATGTTTCTTGTAAATTCATCTTGTACATGTTCCCTTTCCTGGGGGTTCTAAGAAAGATGTGCACATGAGGAATGACCACACCAAGCTTGAGAACAATGCACTCATGCTTAGTAAAGAGCATGTTATGACTTTGGTCACAAAATTGGGATACACTCAGAAGATTATACCAAGCTCCTTGACAAAGTTTACCTTTTCAATGCTGAGCTTACCATTTGTGACCTTGCCCCTCCTGAAATGTTACCACCTTCATCTCCTCCAAAAGCAACTGGTCCTCCATCAATCCTTTCAAAGTTTAGGAGTAGTGACATATTGCCTATCATGTGCCTGGAACAAACACTGTCTATGATCCAGACATTTTTGTTTGTCTTCAGTTGTCGCTGCACAAAGAAAATGATTTGTTACATTTGGAAACCCAAGCCTTGCTTGTCTTGGGCTCATTAAGAGAAGTAGAAGGTATTGCAACGGTAATAGATACTATGGTTGTGCTAAGGGGATCTTGAGATGTTGTTGATGGAGAATTCTCAATCACTTGATCTTTCTTAGACTTCCACACCACCTTTGGAGTCTTGGACTTGACCTTCAAAACTTCAGAAGCTTTTGGGATTTCTGAAGTTTTGATGACTGAACCTTCGGAAGATTCTACAGACACTGCAGCAGACTTCAGTGCTTCGGAAGAACTCCTTTTTTCCAAGACCAACTTCTCTTCCGAGGGTAATTTTCCACTTGCCTTCTTAGACTTGGAGCTTCCGAAGGAAACAAATTTTCCTTCTGAAGCTTGAATCTTCTTCAAACCCTTTGAAGTCTTTGTCTTAGTCATATGGATAGTACCTTTAGGATTGTTAGGACAATCCTTAGCAATGTGAGTGTACTTTCACACATGACACACACCATTTTCTTCTTCATGAGAGTCTTATGCTGGGAACAAGACTGTCTTTGGTCATATTCCTTCGCCACCTTCATCTTTGCAGATGCTGAGATAGTCATTTTGGGCTGGGAAATGTTCTTGGAGTTTGAGGGTCCAGGCTGTGCAGCAGTGGTACACAACAGATCAGTCTTCTTCTTGTTACTGAGATGATTTGAACAAGAACCATAAGTCTTAGCAAAAGAGTTTCAGTTGATTTCTTCAGTCCTTACTACTTCTAACCCTGCAGAGATGAAAACTTGTTTCTACTTAGAGTCAAAAGTAGCTTTGATCTCTTGAGCCTTCCTTGCTTTCTTTTTGCTCTTTCTGTTCAAGTTCTTTCTCATGGACTTGGTCATCACGGTCTTCTTCTTCTCCTCAGAAGGATAGTGGCCCTTCTTAGAATCCTCCCCTTCACTCTTTTCAGAGGAATTCTTCACTATCTCTTCTTTATCCTCTTCACTAATAGGATCTATGAGAGGAAGCTCATCTTCACAAGTTCCAGACATAGGAGGTCTTACAGACAAGATTGTGTGTGGAGGAGCTATCTCATTGGATCTCAGTCCCTGCCTATTTGATAGCACACCTTGTTATGCAGGGATGAGGATATCATGTTCTTGAAGGTCTCTTCTTCAAGAACACTCTTTTGTGCCCTGGCTATGCAGATCACAAGCTCAGCCTGACACTCAGTCAGCTTGGTTATGAGATCTTTGATCTGAGTCCTAAAATCTATGTGTTCATGTTTTAGAACTGAAATTGTTTTCTCTAAGTCCTCTATCTTCAGTTTACAATCATTTTCATACTTTCTAAAATCAGATTTTGAAATGTTTAAGGATTCAAGATCAGATCTCATCTCCAAGTTATAAGACCTGTATCTATTAACTTTTGCAACGCATTCAGGAGTACAGAGATGTTCTAATACCTTGGCTTCATCATGATCTGCCATCAATGCTTGGTTTGGAGAAGTATCTTCCACCTGAAAGCTACAATCAAAGCCTCATTCTTCAACAACAACACCTGCTACTTTGACTTCTCATTCTGGAGAGCTTTGTCAGTGTAGTTAGGTCTGGAATGTGTTTGGCCACCACTTGTTTTAGGTGCCTTACACTCTCTGGCAAAGTGGCCCATCAAGTTACAATTGTAATACTTGACTTTTCCTTTGTCCAGGCCAAACTTTCCACTGGTTGTATTGCTTGGGAACTTCCTTCCAGTCCTCCTGTAAACTTCTTGGCTCTATGAGTGAAAAGAGCCATCTACTGGACTACTTCCATGTATTCCAGATCATCTGGATGAATATAGTCTAGGTCTTCAAGAGTGAAAAGAGAGTTGCCACAACTTTCATTAGAAGACACAAAAGCTTGAGAAGAGCTTGGCTCTTGGAATGGGCTTCCTTGAGTGTAGTTCTCCCTTGGTATCTCTGGGAAGGTGATGAAAGAACCTTTCGTGAGTTGTTAGGGTAGCATATGACATGATGTTGGGGTTCTATGCTATCCCTTTCAACCAGATGTAGGGCTGAACCAATTTGATTGTTGGAGTTGCCAAATGAACCTTGCATGTTTATTTCCATCTGGTAGCCACTGAGAATCCCATATAACTCTGTCAGAGTAAGAGTTTTGAGATTTTCAGTCCTCTTGATCACCACACAGTAGTGTATCCATTGCCTAGGAAGTGAGGAAAATGAACTTCCTTACAATGTCTTTGTTTTCAAGAGGAACTCCACCATCCACAAGGGTATCCACAATCTCAACATACCTGAAGTATTGCTGAGTCATGGTTTCACATGTTTTGAAGGTGAAGTTTTCAAACTGCTGCTTCAAGAGATCCTTCTTGTTCACCTTGGCTTCAGAGGAACCCTCATACATCAATTTCAGTGCTTCCCACGGCTGCTTAGCTGTTTTGCACTACTTGAAACCTCTATACATAGAGTTTGGAAGGGCAGTTTGAAGGGTTGTCATGGCATTTCTATCAATCTCTATTCTCTTCCTATCTTCATCAGAGTAGTTAGCCACATCCTTAGGGATCATACCAGCACCAGTAGCAAAGGGGGTGCTAGGTATGAAAGGTCCATTCTTAATAGACTCCCACATTCTTGGGTCTAGAGACCTGATGAAACCTTCCATTCTCAGGCACCAGGTATTGAAATCATCGGGAGTGATCAGTGGGGACTTATTCATGGTTCCAATTTCCATATCAGTCTTGGAAATGACTACCATTGAAAAGTTATTATTTGTGTGTGTGAGGGATCTTAAGATGGTGAGATCTTATATCAAGAGCCAGAAAAGCTCTGATACTAAATGCAGGACCGGTGAAGGGGGTCACTTACAACACAAAAACACAAAAAGGAGATTAACCAAACTTAATCAAACAGTAAGACTGGATTAACCACAAGTTTGACACTAAGAACACAAGTAATAAGTAAGAGACAGAACAAGAGAACACAAGTGTTTGGTTTTCAAGGATGCAGTATATTGCTTTCTTAAGTTCTATTACAAGTGTTACAAAGCATAAAAAGAAAGATACTAAAACAAGGAATACTTATACTATATCCTACAGCCGGCTATACTTTGAAAGCCAGCTAGATAGAATTGACTAGACACAAACAAAATCAATTATAGAGTCAAAAGGCAGATTGCCTTTTGACTAGTGACTATGATATGCCATAGCTCACATCCTTATCTATTACAAAAAGGATAAAGTACATGAAGTAGTAAGTTACAAACTCAAGACCTCAATGTACAGTTACCAAAAACATGGACCTTTTCACCAACTCATGTAAGTTGATGACTTTACAGAGATGCAGCAGAAGGGTGTCCAGCTTTATGGAACAGTACATCAGATAAAGCATGTGTAAAAATTCTTCAGAAGAAATCTGTCTTTATGGGTTGAAGCTTCGGAAGACTTTGTCTCTAAGGCTTCAGAAGACTTCATCTTTGGCTTCGGAAGATATTGGTCTTGGCTTCGGAAGATTTTACACTTACAATATTTCTGTTGCATGTGTGAAACTTCCTATGCATTCTTCTTCAATGCACTTGTGCAGCATCCAGGATAGACTTTGGATGTTTAGGTTGCTTCAGCCACTTCATTAATCTCTACAGACTAGCTTAAGCTCTAGCCATGGGAGCTTGATTTGCAACCATCATTTGTTTTTGAGGAGCATTTGGGGTGGTCACAGCGTAGTTGCGTGTCGGGGTGAACTTACGCTTCTTGTTTTGGGAAGATGACTCGGCCCTTACCTCCTTTGTTGCCTCGGGTGTCACCTTCGTAGTAGACTTGGAACCTTTTGCTGACAGAGTGCCAGCTCTTATATGATTCTCGGTGAGCTACGCGGTGATAGTAATTGCCTCCTCCTAAGTTATGGGCCTACTACCCACCACGACATCTTGAATTTGAGGTGGCACCCCCTTGATAAATTTCTCAATGTTACGAGGCACGGTGTCAACCATGTGTGGTAGAAGCATACTCAACTCATGATGTCGGGTGGAATAAGCCAGGTGATTTCCACCATCATGTTTGAGGTTCCAAAATTCCTCCTCTAGCTTTTGTAACTCGCTCCTCGGGCAAAACTTTTGGATCATGATATCCTTAAATTCCTCCCAGGGCAACGCCAAAGCAACCTCAGCCCCACGGTTTCTCTTTTCACTAGTCCATGATGTGAGTGCCCGTTGTTGAAGGACACTGTAGCATAGCGAACCTGAACTCGTCGGGGCACTCACCAACAATAAACTTGTTCTCCATGCTTTCAAACCACTAAGAAGTCTAGTGGCTCTTTCTTTTCCACTAAAATTAGTGGGTTTACACGAGTGAAGTGTTTGAAAGTGCAAGTACGATTGTTCCCTAGTTGGTTGTTGCTATTCTCTCCATGAGCACCGCTATTGTTCCCATTAGTGTTGTTGTTGCTATTAACCATTAGGGTGTTATTAAGTTCAGCAACCATGGATGGGAGCAAAGCAGCCATTTGCCGAGCGATCAAAGCTGCAAGCTTGCGGTCGGTACTTCCTCGCTTTCCATGATGACGAGACATGCTGGATACAAAATGAATAAGTTACGGGAATGAGGATAACAAAGGATGGTAGTTTGAACAAGAATAAGCTAAGGGTGTAAGGTACATGAAATGATTCCATTTGGTAACGCATTACCATTTGGAAACATTGACACGTCAAGGTGAATTGACCCATTTGCCTTAGAAACTTGTGTATATTGACCATAGTTTATCACTCATCCCAGAAATCCCTAGGTAAGCATGACTAGTCCCATAGGATTATGCGAAATGCTTGCCTTAGCCCGAAGGCCTTTTGCCAGAAAATCCAGGATACAGGTGTCTATGTGTCACACATATTCCTTAGGTTCATGAAACAAAACATTGATGAGATTTATATAGATTAGACATAAGTCTAAGATCCAAGTCATAAGCATAAGCATAAGATTCCACGTGTTGTCGAGAATAAGATTAAGAGGTGTCATGTTTGGGGAGAGTCAAAGAGTCAAAGTTAAGTTTAGGGAGACAGGTAATAATGTTTAGGCAATCCTATGCTAAGGCATCAAATTGCACATAAGAAGGCATAACATTATGTAGCATGCAAACCATACATTTTACAAGATAGAAAAACAATTCTATGAGGTTCATGCATACACTATAGTCTAGGTCACCATTTCTAATAACCTAAATCCCTATAGTTATGGGCTTTGATACCAATCTGTCACACCCCAACCTTGACGACGGAAACGTCGAGATGTGAGAGTTAAGATCGTTCACAGCCACATAACACTATTATTAAATCCAAATATATTATTCATAAGTTTCAAAGGTAACATTACAAACATAAGTCTCAAATAAAGAAATTAACAAGCATAATAAGAAATACAACAAGCTCATTCATTAATTTAACTAGGTCCATTCCAAGGTGTGAACAGGCTTTAAAAGTGGCGATCAAATTTGAGTATTTCCTGGAACATGTTAAAAATAAAAATTCAACATAATGTTGGTGAGATTTCCATAGTTTTCAATACATAAATATACAAAAGATGGCAATTCATGTTGTAGTTAGAGAACAAAGTAACTAGGGATGTAAGACAGAATGCACAATCAAACCTTGATAGATTTTTACAAGTCTCAAACGTTTACAAGTATATACGTTAGCTAAGTGACTTGGATCAACAAGCAGGCTTGTCAGGCCCATAGATCTATGACGTCGCCAGGCTAGCAATAGTTAATGATTGTACATATATTCGACATTACATGGTAGCTACAAAGTTCAACTAACCACAACACACAAGTAAATTGCCATAAGTTTACAAGAATCAAACTTTACAAGTGCAATGGTTATAATGTAACATGTTTCACCCCAAAGTGTGATAATAGGAAAAATGGGTATAGAAATACTCACTTGGTAAATGAATATATAATTGACGATTAATAAAATTATAATGGTCGTCATTCCAACGTATTCCTTCACAAAGTATCTAAATATATTTGTTTATAAGATTAAGCTTAATTATAATAAATTCAACGAATTAACGGGGACGAGAGTTCTAAGTGGAATTTAGAGGTTGTCAAATAATTATGTTTAAACAAATGGAATAAATTTATATTTTCTTAAGAATATATATATTTATATTTTATTCAAAGTTGTGAAAAGTAACAATTATAAAAAAAATTACATATAAGGTTCAAATAAATCTTTATAACCAAAATATATTACTAGATAAACAAAATTACTTGAAAAGAGATATTTGAACCAATAATAATTTATTAATTATTATTTTCCAACCGTTTTATGAAAAAAACTATTTAAATAAACTTTGTTAAAATGTTTTATCAACAAAACTTTATTTAATCCTATAAAAATTTTAGAAAATATTTGAAACTTTTGAAAATATTTTAAAATTTATAAAAATTATTTATATATTTTTAAATTTTTTCCAAAATTAATCTTTAGGCTAAAAACCTTAAAAAAACAAATAATTTAGAAGAGCAGTGACATAACCAGCAAACAAGGGCCCAAGGCCTTGGTTAAGCTTGGTTTTATATCTTAAAACACAACCCCTATGCATCCTCCACCCAAATCAAGAACTCTAGATTCAGTAAATCCCCAAATTGAAGCATCAAACAATGTTACTAATCAAATCATTGTTAGGGTTTTCATTCCTCAGGTAAAAACAAAAATGTTAGTATATTTAATTACCGATAGTAGTTTGATTTCAATGATTCGACTCGAATAACAATCCGCGACCAACGAAGCTCGATTGTTGTTAAAATGACGATTCTAATCCAATTCACTATACAGATAGCTTCTATTGAACTCAAGGATGTAAAGCCCTCTGTTAATTTCGCGTTTGGAAGCTTTGAAGATGGTGTTCGTGTTGTAACAGGTCCGCGGGGATAAGGATGGTAAATCTTGGTGTTTGGTTCGTTCAGATGGAATTGAGTGTTGTACTCGAGTAACGATTGATAGAGGATCGTTGAGGTTCGTCTAATTGGTCTATTATTAGGTGTAAATGCTCCAACGGTTAAACAAATTAAATCTTTGGTTTTTGCATTCATTTGAGGTTTATTATCGATGTTTAAATGAATTTAAAGTGTCCATTCAAGTTCGAAACGTGTGCACGACAGGATTTGGAACGATTTGGGTTACAAAAGCGGGGTTTTTTGTGGATTTTGGGGCTCGCCGGAGTTTCGCCGGAAAATCGGGTTTGAATAGGGTGGAGGGGTTTGGGTTTCAAATGTTTACACATTGGTCCCTGTACTTTCTTTCCTTTATTATTTTATGCCCAAACTTAACTATTTAAGCTAATACATTTTAAGTTTAATTAAATTTACAAATTATTATTATTATTAACATATTATTATTATTATTGTAGTTATAGTTATTATTATTTTTATTATTATTGTTAATTTTATGGTTGGTATTTCCATTATTAATTTTGTAACTATTATTATTATTATTATTATTTATTAATTAATAATTCAGATTATTAACCTTCAAACTAAAGGATTAAAAATAAAAAAAGCATAAATGGCCCATATGTTTCACATATGACAACATTGGTCCTTAAAAAAATTAGCGACATTAATATTAGTTAACAAAAAAATACAAGATGTTACAAACACACAAGCATGCACCCGAGGACATAACCGGTTAAGAACACCATAAAACCATGAATTCTTACCTTAAATTCAAATTCTCAGCTTGTTCTCCTTCAAAACCCGAAAACTCTATACTTTCTCTCTCTAAAATACGTAAGCAGAAAGGTGATGTGCAAGAGTGGGCGGCCATCACCTTTATTCACCATCTTTTCAAAGTTTTGTCCTTTTGACATTTTTTACCCCTTAACTTGGATAAATTATCTTTTCTTTCTTTTTCTTCACTTTATTCTTATTTACTAACTTTAAAAAAAATAACCAGGTGTTACAGGCGTACTGTCGAGTACGATACTAGAGCTAATCCTCAAAGGATTGTTGCGAGAGTGCTGGAGAACGACTTAGTTATTATTGCAGATATGATTTCACGGTGTTGAGACTAGAGGAGGATAGTGGAGAGGAAGTTGTGCTTACTGATCAGAAAGTTTTTAATGCCTACAGGACTATGGGATATGAGGGTCCTCCTTTTCTCACATGAAAGAAGATCAAGAAGTCCTTTCTATCAAAGGAGTGGAGATATATCACCCATGTCTTCATAATTTTGCTTAGATCACCAAAAATGGATCAGATGGGCTAAATGTTGACTGGGCCAAAGCTATGGTTGTATTTTGTAGATGGAAGAAATACAATATTGCCAAACTTATCTTTGACTACATGGTAGAGAATGTAATGGCCCTGAAGAAAGATAAATGGTTGTTGTACCCCAGATTTCTCCAAATGATCATTGACAATCTTATTCCTAATATACCGAGACACGGGGAGATTAAGATATTGGTTCAGATGAACATGTGCATATTTGCTTACTGTTGTGCAATAAGGCACCAATTAGTGGGAAGATTACACATTAATGGGAGAACATGTACCATCAAGAATGATGGAATTATATTAGAAGGGTGAATGAGTCTGGGGAGAAGAGGGCTGAGGAGATGAGATAGAAACAGGCTGAATCAATGAAGAAAAGGAAATGATATGTTAAAGAGATGGATTATGACTTTGAAGATGAAATTCATGAGGCTAAACAAGAAGTAAGGGCAGAGAAGGAGAGAAGGACAAAGAAAAGGGCTGAGGAGGGGGAGTTTAAGAGGAGGACCAAGCATAAATATCAAGCATTTACTAAGCTCTAGAGAACGAAGGAGAGGGCTTGACTGGATGAGGATGTTATTAGGAGCCTCAACTCCTCTCTAGCCAATGAGCTAAGCATGATAAAGACCAAGCTAATCAATCAGGAGCTGAGAGAGAAACGAAAAGATGAGATGCTTGAGGGGATGACTCGATGCTGATGGATCAACAAAAGTTGATTAAGAGATTGTTGACTGAGGTCAATGAGATGAAGGCTACAACCAGCCTGCCCAATCAGCTAACTCAATCTGAGTTAGATGATTTGATTGATACTTCCAAATACACAAATTTGAATATGGGTACATCTTCAAGGGAAGGAGAGGGCACTTCCAGTATAGGAGTTGAGGAGGCTGGGGGTTCGGGTGTGAGAGAAGATGTTGAAAAAGAGAATGAGGCATGAGGTAATGCAAATATTGAGAATGTGGAGGAGGTGATTAAGGTTGGATTTGTAGATATAGGGATGAATATTAATGAATTTGGAGGAGAAGAGATGTTTCCAGAAAGAGCTGAAGGTATTAAGAAAATGGTTGAAAAGGATTGGTAGATGAGGAGGAAGAATACGAACAGTTAGTTGATTACGACTCTAAGCCTGAATACTATAAAGTGGATGAGAGATCACTAACTTATGTGGTCAAGAAGGTCTTTGATGAGAATGACGTGATTGAGATGTCAAAGGAAGAGTGGTTTGTGAGGGAAAAAGAGCCTGAGGAGATAACTCCCCTATTTTAAAACATACAAGGGTTGAGTAAAAAGGAGGCTGATAAGAAGATCATAAGTTGGAAATACAACTCTGGACTCAAGATGTTCATGATTATAAGAAGTGAAGGTGGAATTACATATTTGCACAAAATGAAGGCATTTAAGACCATGCCTAAGTGGACTTAAGGAGGTTACTTGTGCTACCATTGATTGATTCTTACTTAAGTGAGAGGCCAAGATGGAGTAGGAGATCAAGAAAGGGATTAATGATAACTTTGAAGCATTGGATTTATGAAGGTGGAGAGAAGTAGATCTAAGAAAGACAAAAACTGGGAAACAAGGAAAGGGAAGATTGTGTTGAGGGTGAAACCCCTAAAACTGAGAGTAGGGCGAGGTTGTCAGATCCCCTCCCCTAACAACTACAAGGATATGATAAATGGTTCTATGAAAACAATACGGGGGAGGCCATCATCAGGTTAAAGAATGGAGTAGAGTATAGATTGTTTGACCTGATGGAGTTGTTTGTCTTTTGTGATGAAGACCTGCTTGTACTTTGTGAGAATCTTATTAAAGCAGGGGCTGGAGAGGAGACGCGAAAAGAAGCAAGTCTATTTATGACTGTTGCTAATAAAGTGAGAGGAGTGAGGGATGAGGCCAAGGAGTTGGCTGAGAAGGTTAGAGCAGAAGATGAGCTGAGAATGGATGTGCAGGATCTAACAAAGAATTTTTTCAGAGGCAAGTGCACATGCTAAGGGTGTTGTTGCAGGAGCTGATGAAGATATATCTGAGGTGGCTGAAGAGACTGGAGCTGATAAGACAAACCAAGAGTGATCAAGATAGTGAGATCCAACCTAGGAGGAGTATTGAAGATCTAGTATAGGTTGGACTCACATTAGATTAGATTATGTTTATATTTGATTGTAATAGGATTAATGTTAGTTTCCTTTTGTATGTTTATTGTTTTGTTTAGTTTTGCCGCCCAAGTGAAACTATGAGCGAAACTACAGTTTCGCTTATAGTCAGCTGCTAGGTTCACCCGGCGAAATTGTTAGTCTCAGCCGGACGAAACTATGTCTTTGGCAGGTTAGTTTCGCTGAAAGCGAAACTGTCAGCAAAACTATCATTACTATATATAGTTTTGATCTTGCTCATTGTTGAGCATCCATACAAAACCCTAATCATTTACTCTTGTTGCAAGTGTCCATTGTAGGCTGGTTTATCACTGAAATATATTGAACTTTGTTACTTTTATTGTATTAGATCATTATTGCTATATGTTGAATACTATTGGGTTCTTCTTCTTCATTGTGTTTGTTGTTTGTTGTGATTGTTGACATTGTACGATTCAACCTCTCAAGTGTACTAAGATTCTATCAAATGGACAAACATGAATTAAAGAAAAGGTTGATGCAAGATCTAGTGTTAACCTTGCTAGATGGAAATGAAGATTTGGTTATCTTGTTGGATGTTTTGTATTAGGGGTTAGGGTGTGTTCTAATGCAATGTGGTAAGATAATAGCTTATGCTTCCTAGCAGTTTAAGATTCATGAAGTCAAAAACCTTACTTATGATTTGGACCTCACGGAGTGTTCACTTTAAAAGTGTGAAGACATTATCTATATAGACTCAAAAGTATGATTTCTCAAACTATAAAAGCATGAAGTGTTTCTTTAAATCAAAATACCTTAACATGAGACAATGAGATATTTGGAACTAAAAAAAGACTATGTATGTGAATATAATATCAACTAGGAAAAACAATGTTGTAGTCGTTTCTCTAAGTCGTAAAGAAAGACTTGAACCGATTCAAGTGAAAAGATGCCTTTTTATTATAATTCCTGATTTTATAGAAATGATCAAGGAAGTTTAAATAAAGGTTTAGAGGATAATCAGCTCCACTAAGAGAAGATGCTAGAACATGTCGTGAGTCTAGAAGAAAACAACCAAGGTGTGAATACCAGATTAAGACGATTATTGATTCCTTGTTATGGGAAAGTCAGGGAGAAAATTTAGCATGAATCTCACAAGACTCGATATTCTATCCACCTTGTCTCCACAAAAATGTATCATTATCTGAAAAAGAACTACCGATGGCTAGGATTAAAGTGTGACATAACAGAATATGTAAGTAATTTCTGACTCGCTTACAAGTGAAAGCTAAACATCAACGATCATACGAGAAGATCCAACTCTCGGTTTTCCCATGTGAAAAAGGGAACATATCATAATGGATTTCATAACCAAATTACCTCGCACTTCTAAGGGGTATGCCACCATCTGGGTCAGGGTGGACCGATTTACTTGGAGTGCCCATTTTCAACCTAAGGGGTATGACACCAGAGGAACTAAAAGGTATTGAGGCTACAACTGATATGTTTGCGAAGACAGTTCTTATATGAAAGTTACCAAAGACAAAAGTCATATGCTGCTAAACGACAAAGACCAATTGACTTCAAGTGGATAATGAGTTAATGTTAAAGTATCGCATTGGAAAAGAATAATCAAATTTCATAACATGGGAAAGTTAAGCCCGATATATATTAGACCAACTAAGATTACAGCCCGTGTGGGATTGGTAGCCCACTAGTTGCATTACAAGAAAAGTTTAGTGGACTTCACTCCACTCTTCATGTGTAACACTTATACAAATGTATAGTTGAAGAAGATGCGCATGTGCCACTTGATAATGTAATTGTAGATGACAAGTTAATTATTTGGAAGAATCGGTGGGCATATTAGCTAGAAAAATGAAACAAACAAGAAGTAACGCGATAAAACAAGTAAAAGTCTAATAGGTGCACAAGAAAGGATGGAAGGCGACATGGGAATTAAAAGAATAAATGTGACAATGTTATCTTTAACTGTCTAGTGAATAATAGATTTTAGGATGGAACCTAAATAAGCAGGTAGATTTGTGGGTGCCTACAAATTGGTTAAAAATAGTTAAGTGAGTTTTATATAAATAAAGTTAATTTCAAGAACAATGGATGTTTCGTAATCTCTGCAAAGTAAGATTTACATTCACTATGTTCATGCAAAGCTTAGATCTAGTTCAAACATGATAAGATTCTAATATTTGAATGTCATTTCAATGCCTAAAGGTTGAAGCTTGATGTATCTTGACGTGTTGCACCATTTCTTGGGTTTGTGCTTGAGATCTTTGCAAATGGTAAGTCCTAGATGCTCACTTTTCTTATTTGTTTGATGCTTTGGGTTGATACTACATGCACACATAATTGATAGATCTACACATTGCATACAGAAGTTTGCATTTTTATGTTTACGGATTTATGATGAAATGTGTATGAGTAAGTGCTCGTGTATGGATATGAATACAGGCTAATGATAATGTGCATGCCGCCACCATTTTATGCCTTAGAATGTTTTTTTAGCTTATAAAACTTGATGTAACTAGTATTTAATACAAAAACATTAACACAAGAAATAATAGACATAACAATAATACATCTGTTGTGTAATTATCACATGATCCATATGACAAAAAAATAACTTTCATGGGTTTTAGGCAAACAAATTTGTTTATGGTACTTATATGTCTGTGCACCCTCTTGTGTGTATGCATGTGTAAACTATACACATGTGCTATGTATTATATCACATGTCCGCTTGGTATGGTTCTTTCACTATAAGTAAACGGTCATCAATAGTTTTATAAATTATTTTATTTGATAACATGTTCATATGATCTTTAAGTGTTGTTTTACTTGTTATTGTGGGACCTTAATTCTTGTTTCTAATATTTGAAACTTTCTTTTATCCAATCCAAGACACAAGACATAATGATTCATCGTCCCTTCTAGACACATGACTTCACACTTCTTTACAGCCACCAATTTTATATTTTCTTTAATTTATTTGTTGTTTCTATTGACCCGTTAACCGTACCAAATAAACCCAAAATCTCCTTCCAACTCACTACATCAAATTCTATGAGTATTATACTATATCTTAAACGTATTTTTGTATTTATTGAAAATACGGATTATACAAGTGAGTGTTCCAAAGATAAAAAGAAAATCATTAAAGTTTAGAAAATACGTAATGAGAAACCAATAGTTTAATGACATGTATGAGTTGTCACAGAGAAAGAAAAAAACTAACCCAACGGGAGTATTCGAAGCCCGAAAAGAATAATATTGGGGCATATGATATGAGAAGATAGAGAGTACCAATCACCTAGAGTATTCGAAACCAATACTTTTTTGCTGAATCATATGCATTAAAATTTTATATACGTTACATTCCCTTGACCTTTGTCTGGTAATACTTCATTTTAGTATCCTAATTGTAATAACATGGTGGCTTAACATTTATGGAGGTACAAAGCGAAATATAATTTGGCCATCACTTATATGTTATTCTTAGATACATTTGCCTCAAACCGACGACATAAATAAATTTGTTTAGAGTGTGACAGAAGACAACTTAATTAACTTAAACATCATCAACTAAAAAAACATGTTAAGTAACAACTGATTATAGAAGAGAAAAATCAATTGCAAATGTAGACTAAAATCAAAACAGACAACAATAGATTACATAAGCAAACAAACAATGATAGATTAAAACAATTGAGCATGAATCAAGATCAAACAATAATAGTTTGTAGATCAGATGATTAATTGCAAAAAAGAATTTAGAATTTATGAACTTAAAAAAAACCGTTAACATTAAGCACTCAATGAACTTTTGGTGAACAAGTTTCGTAAGTCAACCTCGATAAACCAAGTTTTGTAAGTTGCCTCGATAAACCTTTAATAATTTTATTATCCTGTTATCCTTCTCATTTAACTTTAAAAACATATCTTTTTATTTTGAAAATTTGCAATCCTTAAACTTTTGGGGGCCTAACGTGGTTGTTTTAGTTGTTTATATCATAGAGACGCCCTTGCAATATGTATACAATCATATTTATTTTATTTTAAAAGCAATGAACAATGTACTTATCTTTGAAAATTATATCAAGACAAAAACTACATAATTCAGATATTTTACACAGTGTAGATGATATCTACGTTATTATATTTTAATTTTTTATTGTTATTAACTTTTAGTTGTATACAAATTAGAATGATTAGAAAACAAATGTTCGTAAGAATCCCAACGGGTATGCTCGATATCTGTTAGTATGTTTGATACTCAACGACTAATTGCTCAATAGATGCCTGATGGATATAGGATCGTATATGGGATGTGGTTTTATAATTGGATTTAGGAGTAACTGATGCATATCTCATTCCCGTCTCATTACCGTCCCTATTATTAGTAGAGTTGTAAACATGATCTTGCTCAACTTGAGTTCAGTTCTTTATTAGAACTTGAGTTCAACTCTTGGGGAATTTCATACACTCAAGGTTGATTCTTTTATTATTTATTATAACTGTTGTTGCATATATTTATAATTAAGATAATATATAACATAATATAATAATATTACTTTTTCTTATCATAACTATAAATATTAGTAGAACTTATTATGTAAGTGAGCTAGTTTCTTAAATAAGTTGCGATTCTTGTTTGAACTTGAGCTCATTTATGTTTGGTTTGATTCGAGCTTTCAGTAATATGACCTCGAGCAACTTGATATCGTTTATAAAATATGCTCATGAAGTGTCCATCATTCATAACTTATCATCATAAGTCACCTTAATGTCCATCTTTACATTATTTTTAAACATTTTATGAGTTTTATAATACATATAATATTTACTAGTTTTTAAATGAATACTTACTAAATAAAAATAAAATCTAAAGATATGATTAATGTTAATAATAGAAATAAAAAATAGGTCCCTTCAAATTGAAAAAAAAACATAAACGTAAAAAACATAAATATGTAATCTTCACCGTCATGACATAGTCGAGTTGCATAATTTATATTACACCAAATGCGAGTGAATGTTATGCATTTCTCGGTCATGTAATTTCTGAATATCACGTTCTTTTTGTTGGGTATTAATTTCTTCTAGGCTAAGACAATGTAGAATATTGTTTCTAACATAGCTACAAATCATCCCATCTCGTCTTCTTACGCTTGGGATAACTGAGTTTTGTAAATATGTAATATGGTGTATGTATACATAACAATTCGTATTCTTTTGGGTGACCATGCATGCGGCGGATTGTGCACTATGTGTCAATGTTACTTCAGGAACCAAAATGCTAGTTCTACATCTTTCCTTCTAGGTTCCTACGCTAGTTTGAACTTTTTTCGGTTTTCATCTTGTGGATATGTGAATGGTTTGATAACTAAAAAATATTTTGGATATATTCCATCATAAGATAGTACACATGCTTGTAATGTATACCTTCACTTCAAATGTAGATTTGGGTTTTACTCTATTTATAATCTTGTTAGATCTAGGAACTAGGACTAAATCATTTTGTATTTATAATGTTGTTAGATCTAGGAACTATAGGACTAAATCATTTTGTAGAGGCTTAAAACTTTAATCAATATTCGTAATGAAAGATTGTAATTCACTATTATGTCGTATGTATTATATATAGGTTAACCTATATGTGTATTGATTTGTGTATGATTGCACGTGCAAACATAATACTTGGTCTATTACTGAAATTGACTAAGTGTAAAAAACATCTATGGATGAACATTTTTGTTTTTCCGTAGATATGTTTCTTACAAAATCAATCATCCGAAGATCTTCTGCTGATGAACAACCAGCTCTGAAGTTGGAAGTGAAGATACCTTCGGAAGAACAAGACTCCTTTGAAGAACAAAGTACCTTCGGAAGAATAAGACTCCTTCAGAAGAACAAAGTACCTTTGGATGAACAAGACTCCTTCGGAAGAACAAACATCTACGGAAGACCGTATTCCCGCAGAGTCCAAACACTTGTACTTTATAATACAAGTGCTACAAGTCAACAAGTCAACAAGACAGCTGTGCGAATCCCAAGAGATCCAGTGTTTCATTAATAGAAACATACGTGCCTATAAATATGGATCCTAGGTTTCACATCAAGGAGACGACTACGATGGTAAGACGACACACGATCACAAATAACCAAGCATCAATACAACAAACCAAACATCACATCAAATCACACAAACACAAACCCTAGCAGCCGTCACATCAACATGATACATTCAAACCCAATATTATTCATTCATTATTTATTCATATGTAATCATTAACATGTTTTAATAAAATACATTTGAATTAAATCATTTTTGTTTGATTATTAATTGTGTTATTCTCATGGTGTTCGTCTTAATCATTAATCATTATTGTTGATATTGAATTTACTAAAAACAATTAAACAAAGTTAATGTTGATTCCGCAAACATTGACTTGACTCCGAATTAACACTGATAATTCCTTATTGCGATCCTTGGATTCACAGGTGGTATTAGAGCCAAGTGCTCATTGATTTAGATCGATTGATTTATCAGTTTTAATTTCATTTAATTGTTTGCTGGTATCACTATATTTGTCAATCCTTACTGATAAGATCTTTTGTTTCTAAGCAAATCGTTTTGTGTGATTTAAATAAAACACTGAATTGTCTTTTAGCAAGTACTGTTATATGTTTGATTATCTTGGGTCAATATTCAAATCAATTGAATAGTAAATCTTGGTTATTAACTGATATATTCATATATTGTTCATATTTAATTGAACAAATACATTAACAAAATCCTTAATTTGATAATTATCATTGAAAGGATTGACTGATTTGTGACCACAACTGCTTATTTATTATAATTAGAGTTTTGTCACTAATCTAAACATGAGTAACTTTGGTGGATCATCAAACCAACCTCCAAAGTTGAAAGCTAAAGCAAACTTTAAATCCTGGAAAATCAAGTTCAGGAATCATGTTAATTATACAGATTCTAACTTATGGGTTTCAATAACTGAAGGTCCTTATATTCCACTCACTCTTGGGCTGGATTATAATGACAACAATCAACCCATAACTACAAAGGATTTGTCACCTGATGATGTTAAGAAGGTTAAAGTTGATATTAAAGCTTACAACTTGCTTAGTATGGCTTTACCTGAAGATATATTAATCAGGTGTAAGAACTACATAACAACAAATTCCCTGTGAAAGATTCTTCATACACTCTGTGAAGGGAGTGATGAAATCAAAAGGATTAGAAAGCACACCCTTCGTTTACAATATGAAACCTTTCATCACATTGAGGGTGAATCAATTCCTCAACAACTCCATAGATTTATGCAACTGTTACAGAGATGAATATCTTGGAGTTGAAATACACAAATGAGGATTTAAACAAGAAGATACTTCATACTTTGCTAGAAAGTTGAAAGCAAACTATGTCCATGTTCAAGAACACAATTGATCTTAAAGCAACTAGTTTAGATACACTAGTAGCTAAAGTTGATGCTCTTGAAATAGATGAGAAATCAAGAAACAAGAGTGTGAGAACTCATGTGTCACCCTATCACTTTAAAGAAACAAAAAGTGCTAGTAGTGCCTTTATTTCAAACAATGTTGGTGATAATGCTTGTACTTTGAGTGAAGATGAAGAGGAAGTAAGTTTCTATGCATAAAAGACTTTTAAGAAATCTTCTCAAAGTAAATCAAGAAAAGAGAAAGGAAGAACTGATGATCAAAGAGATACATCATCAACAAAGTCGTCATCAAATAACAATCAAACAGAGTCCATCACTGTCATTCTGGATTCTGAAGAACAAAAAACAGCTTTTGCATCTTTCAGCTCAAGTTTTCAAGCTTACCTTGGAAGCTCATTAACCTTTTCCAACATTTGCTAGCAGGACTTAGAAGAACTATATCCATATGTAGTGGAGGAGATGAACCTACAATGGAAAATGGCAATAATTGCTTATTGAGCCAAACAATATCTGATGAGGAATAAGAATTTGGCTACTGCGAGTAAATCATCAAAGATTGGTGTTGATAAGTCAAAGGTAAGATGCTTCAAGTGCAATCTCTACGGGAATTTTTCTAGAGAATGCAATCAACAATCAAATCTTGAGTTAGCACAACATCAGTCTCAGCAAACATTATCATCACAAAGACCTTTTAGGTAACCACAACTTACCAACTCATCTCCATCAGCCACTAATACATCAGCAGGACCAAGTAACTCCAAAGTAACTGGGCTGATCATCCTTTAAGATGGAACTTGCGACTGGAGTATGTATGTGAAGAAAGTCCTGGAAGAAAATCAAGCTTTAATGTCTCATATGGAAAACAAACTTCCAATCATGGCTAGTGAGGTAAGAGATAGGTTATGTTAATCAATATGTGTTGAGGAAGTTGAAAGATATATAGTCCATGCTCAACAATTGGCTGATAAAATTAAAGAAACAATGATTTTGAATAAATCTCATATAAGACAACATAAATTATATTAAATAAAAATTAACTTTTTACAAAAGATTTAGATAAAATTGTTTCAGAAAATTACTGTTTAAAGGCATAAGTTAAGCATCTGACAACTTTCTTAACTAAATCCATGGCTGATCATGCATCAACTGAAGTGAAACTTCAGAAGTTTCAACTTTCATCTTAGTAGTACGAGAAATTATTAAATTCTCATATTGAATCAAAGAACAGGTCTGGGTTAGAATATATTGTTGTGGCACCTCCTATAAACAAGAATTACACATCTTTCCTGAATCAATGACAAATAACTTGTCAAATCATTTTATGCCAAGCACCAAGTTTGAATCAAATTCTAATCAACAAGATATTCATAATAAAACTAAGGTGAATGAAACTAAGTCTTCTGAATCAGAAAAGATCAATCAAAAGGATTTAGAATTTGACATTGATGAGTGTATGACTTGGATGAGTCTAATGAACATGATGATGATCTACTGAACAAGGGTAAGAATTTTATTTTTGAAACAAACATTCCAAAAGTTCTTGATGAAACAAAGCTGTAATATCCTCTAAAACAAAGAAACATGCTGAAGACTATTTGCAAGACAATAGCTCAGCTGAATGAAGGCCTTCAAGAACTACACCAGCATAAAAAACCTTCATACAAAGTAATTGAAAAGTGTGTTTATACTGAGGAAGTACACAAATCATCTGTGGAAAAAGAAAAGAAGAAGCTATCAACTAATCTTCAGCGGAAGAAGATCTGCGGAAGAAGAAACCTTCTTCAGTAGAAGATCTATGGAAGAAGAAACCTTCTTCAGTAGAAGATCTGCGGAAGAAGAAACCTTGAGGAGTTCATACTGTTTCAGTAGATGATCTACGGAAGGTAAAGTCAACAACAAAAAATCAACTTCAAAACTGAAAAAGGATGCTAAGTCTCAGAAGTTAACAAATTAGAAGACAATAGCTGATTCTAAAAAAGAATCAGAGGAGATGTATTGCAAATGGTGTGATATGAAGAACCATAATACTGAAGATTGTTACTTCAGTAGTTATTTTTCTATTTGCAATATGAACAATCACATGATATTTGACTGTTACTTCAACAAACATTGTGCTATTTGTATAAAATATAACCATTCAACTCAGGAATGTTATTTCAATAAAAAGAACAAGACAAAGAGCACAAAGAATAGAGAAATAGATAAAGCTGAATCAGACACTCAATCCACTGATTGTGAAAACGATTCAAAACTTAAGAAGCCACAACAAAAACAAAAGCAAAAACCAAAGGAGAAAACATCCACTGATGTTCAACCAATGAAGAAAAGAACAACATTCCAGCAATCAAAAACACCTTACAAACGGGTGGATTTGACTGAAAAGGAAACAAATGCTGATGATGCTTACTTTGATACTTTCGAAAAGGGAACTCATGTACCTCATTAAAAATCAAAAGATAGTGATACTTTCAACAATCAAGAATCATTCTCAAAACAAAAGCATCAATTCAACAAAATTAAGGTGAATGAAGAAGAGATTGAGAAATCAGGACCTAGTTCATCAACATCATCTTCAACAGAATCATCCTCACATGCAAAAAGTCAGAATGAATCAAACAAAACTAAAACTGAAACTTCAAGACTTATTCATGAAGGAGTAACAATTTTAAACACCGCTGGCAAACACAAGATCGTTAAGGCTTGGGTTGTCAATTCTAACTGATTTATTTCTGTGTGTAGGAACAATCTTGGAGATCTAAAAACAAGTGGTATGTTGACAGTGGTTGTTCCAGGCATATGACAAGAAACTTTTCACTTCTCTATGACTTGAAACATAAAAATGCTTCATATATGGCATTTGGTGGGGATAAGAAGGGAGGTAAAATTGTTGGTGAAGGAATGGTAACTAATGGTGTGCTAAAATTAAGAAAGTAAACTATTGTGAAATTTTACAATATAACTTACTTAGTGTGTCTTACATTTGTGATCAAAATTATACCATATTATTTGATAACACTAACTGTTACACTCTTAAGCTAGGTTTTTTTGTTCCAGAAGATTGGGTCCTTCTTAAAGCATCAAGAAAAAGAAACACATATGTTTTGGATATGAACAACACCTCTCTCGCAACACATGAAATATTTCTCCTATCTTAGTCGTTAGAAGATGAATCTGAATTGTGGCATAGAAGGCTCGTCCATTCAAACATGAAGAACATGAACAAATTGGTGAAAAATGACTTAGTCATAGGATTGCCAAAGAAAGAGTCTTATTTTTCAAATCATTTTTCTTCTTATTATAAAGGAAAACAACACAGAGTGTCTCGTAAATCCAAAACTATCAATACAAACACTACACCACTCAAATTGATTCACATGAATCTATTTGGTTTAACTAATGTGATGAGCATTGGAAAGAGGCAATATTGTTTGGTGGTAGTTGATGATTTCATTAGATTCACATGGGTCTTCTTCTTAAAACAAAAGAGTAAAACATCAAAAACATTAATGGACTTTGTCATCAAGATTGAGAATCAACTTGATTTAAAAGTTAAAATTCTCAGGAGTGACAATGGGACTGAATTTGTTAATTTCGACTTGGATTCCTTTTGCAGGAATAAATGTAGTGCAGGCAATTCAGTGCACCAAGATATCAAAAGCAGAATGGAGTGGCTAAAAGAAGAAATAGAACACTTATTGAAGAGCCAGAACAATGCTAGCTAATTCACAATTCCTATTACATTTTGGGTTGAGGCAGTGAATACAACATGCAATGTTCAAAATAGAACATTGATTGTCAAAGAACATAACAAAACACCTTATGAGCTTTTATTTAAAAGAAAACCCTATATAGGATATCTTAAAGCTTTTGGGAAAATTTTCAGAAAAAGCCTATGATGGTTTTTTTGTTGGATATTCTTCAACATCTAAATCTTACAAGATCTACATTCCACAACACAAAATTATGGAAGAAACTCCTAATGTATCTTGTAGATGCATATGTACCTAGTTTACGATCTTAATGTAATATGTCTGTCATGTCCTCAATGTAAATGAAATATATGAGTTGAATGAAACATATTATGTGATGAATGATCTTAATGTTTAATGTTTCAGTGTATGAATGTTTATTATTTATTAACACATATTGAATTAATTATATAGGTTTGTGGTTGTTTGAATTAATCTTAGCAATGTAATGATTAAGAAATATATTCAAACTTAGTCATATGAAGTTCTCATGCGAATGGCCCATGCTAATGGACCATACGCATGAACAACTTCATGCTAATGAACCAGTCGCACGACTAAACCAGGAGATTGGATCAGTCGCATGATGTAATATAAGATTGACTCAGTCGCACGACTGAACACTTAGTCGTGTGAATGGATCAACCGCATGACTCAATCGCACGACTAAACCATGGTAATGGTTCAATCGCACGAATGAGAAACCCTAACCTGTAAATACCACTTAAATCATGGAAATATGAAACACTTCAAATACCTACATACTAAATCGTACCCTAGCCATCCAGAGACTTCTAAGAACCTGTTCCAAGTTTATAAATCGGACTACATCGATTACCAATCGTTCTTAATGTTTAGATTCAATCTACAACTGATTCTGCGTGCGTTCTCACTAATTGGATCACCAATCAAATAGGATTCCGCACTATTTGAGTTGGTATACACGTTTATCAGTTAGTATTTCGTCTAATACACGATCCTAACAAGTGGTATCAGAGCTTTGGCTCTTGATTTATGCGTGATTCAATCGTTTTGATATAAAAATTGTGTTTTTCTCTAAACAAACGCAATCTTTTTGTGTCAAACAGTGTTTTAGATGTCTCTAGTTCATAAAGTTAACGATTTTCGGCATACAGCAATTAGGGCTTGTGAGAAATTTGTGTTTTTGCATCCAAAATACCTTAAACCTTCGAATTCTCAAAATCTAGCAGCTTCAGTCGCACGATTAACTCAATCTCACGACTGAATTCGTCCGCATCCCTCATTGGCATGATTGGACTCATTCATACATCCATTCGTACAACTGAACTATCTATTCACAGTGTTCATTCAGCCAGGTACATACGCACGATTGATTCATTCACATTGGTTCATTCGCACGTTTGAGCCATTCGTATTGTTCAATCGCACGACCTTTCCAATCGCACACCTTCATTCACACAAGTAACACAGTTTGTTCCAAAGTTTAAAGTTGATAGTAATGGTCGATCAATATTCAGTGTTCACCGCGGGGAGAGATTCAAGGATCCAGAATCTATTGCTTTTGGAAAATGAAGTGGGGAATCATAACAAACCCCCTAAGCTAATCACGTTAGATGATTACCCATAGTGGAAGCAAAGATGGAGATGTACTTGAATGGCAAAGATCCTAATCTATGGGAGTCGATAGAGACAGGGTATAGCATGCCTGTAGGTGTAGATGGAGTCAAACTTACGTTAGGAGGTATGACTGATGGACAAAAGGTAAAGTACAATGCTGAGAAGAAAGTTTATGCCTTGCTAACTCAGTCAATTCCTAAGGACATCTTCCATCAATTTTCTGAGAACAAGCAAGCTAAGAAGCTGTGGGATGCATTGGAAAAGAGGTATGATGGAAATGCATCGTTAAAAGCTCTAAAGGCTATAGCGTTGAAGGAGTTTGACAACTTCTCGGCAATGGGAAAGGAGAGCTTGGACGACGTCATTGATCGGTTCTACCATTTAATAAGTGAGTTGCACACTAATGAAGTTACCACGTCTATGGAAGACAAAGTTTCAAACTTTGCAGATGAGTTGCCAGAGAAATGGGTTTCCTTTGTCTCAAATCTCAGACAGAATGATATGCTAGCGAAGTTAGACATCAATGACTTCATTCTGAAGCTGAGAGAGGAGGAGTTAAGGGTGAAGTACAGGGCCCAAAAGTCTTCATATGATCAAAATCCAACACTGTATAACTCAACTCCACAAGCCAAAACGACTGGAGTGCCACTTCAGACGGCATTTGTGTTGAGCTCAGGTGGTTCATCTCAAGCTACTTCTTCAGGATCTGACATGTCAGGGTCATCTGGTACCCAATACATAGCACCTGAAGCCAATGATACAAAATTAAAGACCGAGAATCTCGGGAATGTGATAGTAGAGGTAGCAAAGGAGCACATTGAAGACCGAAAATTGGAAACTGCGATCTGGCAGATGAGGACTACGAGCAGGTAGACGAGAAAAAACTAGAAAGGATGGACATCATGTGGGCCTTAGCAAGTGCTGTCCGGAGAGCTAAGAAGTTTTTCAAGAAGACCGGACAGAACTTGATTGCTACTAAGGACGCAACTTTTGGTTTTGACAAGACAAAAGTTACCTGCTTCAACTGTGGGGAAAAGGGGCACTTCAAATGTGAATGTATGAAGCCCAAAAAGATAGGAAAATGGGAATCCTTTCTCATCCTTTAATCGTCAGGATAAACCCACAAGTAGTCCTACTTCATCAAGCAAGGATCCTAAAGCCTTGACTGCTCATGATGACGAAGGACAAGATTAGAGCTTTCGGTTTGTGTCTCTGGGAGAATCCAACATTGCTAGTGTTGAGGACTTAGATGATGACTCAGGTAGCGAAGGTGATATTGCAGTGGAACTGGCAATGTCGAATATTGAAGAGACTGCAACTGTGGTTGATCACCTGCCTGAAAAAGGGAGAAGCACAAAAAGTTCAGAATCACCAGAACCAGAAAAGTCAGACTCTGCCTTGATGGCTGATTCAACCACTCCCTCTCAGGTAAGTACCACAGATCAATTATTTGATAGTCATGCATACATTGAATGTAATAAATTTAGGGAAAGCATTGACTTAAAATTTGCTAGGTTATTAGATCATAATGATAGCTTAATAAATGATTTACAAATGTGCATAGAAGCCAATAGAATTTTAAAACAAAATGAGCACAACTATAAAGATAAAATAGAACTTTTGAACAAACAACTTAGGGAAACCGAAGTTGTAGCCTTTAACCAAGCTAATGACATTAAGTTCTATCTAAACTCCCTAGAAGACACTATGAAACAAAAGGCAATTTTTGAAGTGGAAGTAAATTCATTAAAGCAAAAACTGCATAGTTGGACAAGTTCCTCTCACATTGTCTAACACTTAGTGAGAGAACGCAACAATGGGGAGGGTTTGGGTTATAAAGTGGTTCCACCTCCACATGAGACCTTGATGAATTCTAAAAGTAAACCAATCAACAATAACCCAATCAAGGATCATGTGGTGTCACTCCTCTAGTAAGTGATCCAGATTCCACATGTAAACCAAATGAATCTGGTACTAAACAAAAGGAGGCCACTTCAAAATCACAAAGTAAATGCCTTGTGTAACAATTTGAAAAGGTTAAAGTAAAGTCTGGGTTAACCATGTCTATTTCTGAACCCAAAAGGACCAAACAAGTTAACCACCCACGTGTCACATGTCTAAGTCCAGATAAACAAAAGGGAAAAGATGTTAAAAATGTTCAAACAATAATTTTGTTAAACAAGATAAAAAATCTAAGCAATAAATGTCAAAACCCAAACAAAACAATGTCACACGTGTGTCACACACTTCTCCATTGAAATCGTCCAGTTGAAAGCAGATCATACTACAACTGTGGAAAGTATGGACACATCGCGTCCTACTGTCCTTATTATCAGACACCAAAGAAAAAGGTTGAACTTTATAACACTAAAGGAAGCTCTCCCAAAAGAGGCTCCGTGACTCCACATAAAGAGTCACTGAACATAAAGTTCAACCTATCAATCAGTCGTTTGTTTATCACAAACAGGCCTTACATAAGACTGGCCTATGGAAAGAAAAATCCATCCTTGCATATGATAATGAGAACAAGAAAATAGATCTTCCCTCACCTCAAAAGGTCTATGGGTGGAATTTATGATGTGTGATGCCTCTGGGTCACCCAACCCAGTTAAGGCTCGGGTCCCTAACCTCAACTAATGATTTCCATTGAATGTGCAGGGTGTTGGCTATAGTGTCGATACTAACAGTTGGATCGTAGATAGCGGAGCATCAAGGCACATGACTGGAAACGGGCACTCTTGTCAAACGTCAAACAAATTAAAAGAGTTCATGTTTCTTTTGCGGGAAATAAAAGAGGTTACATCACAACTCAAGGGTAAGTAGGAAACAAGAAAGTAAAGTTTGATAAGGTAAAGTATGTTCAACAACTTCAAAACAACCTCCTTTATGTATCCCAAATATGTGACAAAGGATTTAAGGTAGATTTTGATAACAAAAAGTGCTATGTCCTGAAAAAGGACTATGTGATCTTGGAGGACCAAGTCTTAATTTCTACCTCAAGATATAATGACTGTTATGTCTTGGATCTATCAAAGGCCTCCACAACGGATTATCAAGTTCAGTGCTTTTTGCCAAAGGCTACCGAGAAGGATTCAATCTCCTGGCATAGGAGAATGAGACACATCAATCCACGGAAGATGAATCACTTGATCCAGAATGATCTAGTGCGGGGAGTAAACGTCAAAAATGTCCAACTCCCAGATTTTTATGTCGCCTACAAGAAAAGCAAACAGACAAAGAAGTCTTATAAGGAAAAGAAGGTCATTCCATTGAACTGCCTCTTAAGCTTCTACACATGGATCTGTTTGGTCCAGTCTGTACAAGAAGCATTGTAGGCGACTTGTACTGCTATGTAGTTACATATGACTACTCAAGATTCTCTTGGGTGATGTTTCTAAAATTGAAACAGAAACGTTTGAGTCATTCAAAGAGTTAGTAACTACACTGGAGTCACTATATAAGCTGAAGGTAAGACAAGTACACTCAGAATGTCAAATATTAAAGAATCTACAACTGTGGTTGATCACCTGCCTAAAGAAGGGACAAGTTCAACATGTCCAGAATCACCAAAACCGGAAAAGTCAGACTCTGCCTTGATGGCTGATTCAACCACTCCCTCGAAGGCAAGTTTCACTACTCAACTATTCAATAATCATGCTTGTTCTTATTGTAATAAATTTATGGAAATCATTGACTTAAAATTTGCTAGGTTATTAGATCATAATGATAGCTTACTAAATGATTTACAACTATGCACAGAAGCAAATAGAATTCTAAAACAAAATGAGCACAATTATAAAGAAAAGATAGAACTTTTGAACAAACAACTTAGGGAAACCAAAGTGGTAGCTTTTAATCAGGGAAATGACATTAAGTTCTATCTAAACTCCCTAGAAGACACTAAGAAACAAAAAGCAGTCTTGGAAGTAGAAGTAAACTCATGAAAGCAAAAATTGCACAGTTGGACAAGTTCCTCTCACATTGTCCAACACTTAGTGAGAGAACGCAACAATGGGGAGGGTTTGGGTTATAAAGTGGTTCCACCACCACATGAGACCTTGATGAATGCTAAAAGTAAACCAATCAATAACAACCCCATCAAGGATCATGTGGTGTCCACTCCTCTAGCAAGTGATCCAGATTCCACATGTAAACCTAATGAATCAGGAACTAAACTAAAGGAGCCCACTTCAAAATCACAAGGTAAAATGCCCTGTGACAATCTGGACGAACAATTTGAAAAGGTTAAAGTTAAGTTTGGGTCAACTAAGTCTAATTCTGAACCCAAAAATACAAAACAAGTTAACCACCCTCGTGCTTCATGTTTAAGTCCAGAGAAACAAAAAGGAAAATATGTTAAAAATGTTCAAACAATTAATTTTGTTAAACCAGATAAAACATCTAAGAAAGAAATGTCAAAACCCAAACAAAACAATGTCACACCTGTGACCCACACTTCTCCACAGAAACATTTAAATCATCAAGTTGAAAGCAGATCATGCTACAACTGCGGAAAGTATGGACACATTGCGTCTTATTGTCCTTATTATCAGACGCCAAAGAAAAAGGTAGAACTTTATGACACTAAAGTAAGCTCTTCCAAAAGAAGATCCAAAACTCCACCAAAAAGAGTCAGTGAACCTAAAGTTCAACCTATCAACTAGTCGTCTGTTTATCACAACAGGCCTTTCATAATACTAGCTTATGGGAAGAGAAATCTATCCATGAATCTGATAATGAGAACAAGAACACCATAGATCTTCCCTCACCCTTAAAAGGTTAATGGGTGGAATTTATGATGTGTGATGTCTCTGGGTCACCCAAGCCAGTTAAGGCTTGGGTCCCTAACCTCAACTAATGATTTCCATTGAATGTGAAGGGTGTTTGTTATAGTGCCGATACTAACACTTGGATCGTAGATAGCGGAGCATCAAGGCACATGACTGGAAACCGGGCACTTTTGTCAAACGTCAAACAAATTAAAGGAGTTCATGTTTCTTTTGCGGGAAATAAAAGAGGTTACATCATAACTCAAGGGGAAGTAGGAAACAAGAAAGTAAAGTTTGATAACGTTAACTATGTTCAACAACTTCAAAACAACCTACTTTCTGTATCCCAAATATGTGACAAAGGATTTAAGGTAGTTTTTGATAACAAAAAGTGCTATGTCCTCAAAAAGGACTATGTGATCCCGGAGGACCAAGTCATAATGTCTACCTCAAGATATAATGACTGTTATGTTTTGGATCTATCAAAGGCCTCCACAATGGATCATCAAGTTCAGTGCTTTTTGCCAAAGGCTACCGAGAAGGATTCAATCTCCTGGCATGGGAGAATGGGACACATCAATCCACGGAAGATGAATCACTTGATCTAGAATGATCTAGTGCAGGGAGTAAAGGTCAAAAACTTCCAACTCCCGGATTTTTATGTCGCCTACAAGAAAAGCAAACAGACAAAGAAGTCTCATAAGGAAAAGAAGGTTCATTCCATTGAACTGCCTCTTAAGCTTCTTCACATGGATATGTTTGGTCCAGTCTGTACAAGAAGCATTGTAGGCGACTTGTACTGCTATGTAGTTACATATTACTACTCAAGATTCTCTTTGGTGATGTTTTTGAAATTGAAACAGAAACATTTGAGTCAATCAAAGAGTTAGTAACTACACTGGAGTCACTATATAAGCTGAAGGTAAGACAATTACGCTCAGACAATAGAACTAAATTCAAGAACCAATGGATGGAGGCTTTCTGCAAAGAAAAGAGAATTGGGCACCAGTTCACTTTAGCCTACACTCCTCAGACGAATGGCATTACTGAGAGAAAGAATCACATCTTAATAGAGATAGCACGGACAATGCTAGCAGACTCAAAAATGACTATCCAGTTTTGGAATGAGGCAGTTGTCAATGCGTGTTACACATTAAATCGAGTTGTAGTTGTTAAACGTCATGGCAAGACGTGTTACGAGTTACTTCAATGACGTAAACCAGATTGTAAGGATCGTGTATTGGACAAAATAGTAACTGATAAACATATATACCAAATCAAATAGTGTGGAATCCTATTTGATTGGCGATCCAATCAGTGAGAACGCATGTAGAAACAATTGTAGATTGAATCTAAACGTTAAGACTGATTGGTAATTGATCTAGTACGATCTATGAACTTGGAACAGGTTCTTAGAAGTCTCTGGACGGCTAGGGTATGATTTAGGATGTAAGTATTCGAAGTGTTATGTTTTTCCACGAAGTAAGTGGTATTTATAGGTTAGGGTTTCTCATTCGTGCGACTGAACTATTAGCATGGTTCAGTTGTGCGATTGAGTCATGCGGTTGATCTATTCGCACGATTGAGTGTTCAGTCGTGCGACTGAGTCAATCTCATGTTCCAATCATGCGACTGATCCAGTCTCCTGGTTTAGTCATGCGACTAGTTCATTAGCATGAAGTGATTCATGCGTATGGTCTATTAGCATGGTCCATTCGTATAAGAACTTCACACGATTAAGTTTAACCATATTTCTCAATCGTTATTAATTAAGAACTATGTAAATAACCACAAACCTATATAGTTAGTTCAATAAGCGTTAACCTATTAATCAATGAAATAATAAACATTATAAGCACAACCATACATTGTATTTCAATAAGTACCCATTCTATTACATATGTGTAAGACAATAAAGCAATTTTACATTAAGCTCATAAACTAGGTACACATGTCTCTAAAAACTCCCCCTTGGACCTAGTTTCATCTATTGTCTTACATTCTTCGTAAGCTCCTCATATTTCTTGTACTTCTCCTCTCTTGTAACTCCTGTATGTATTTCAAATGCAAAGCAGAGTCTAATCACGTTTTGGAATTGGAGGGCTTGTACAATATCTTGCGCATCATAGAACAGTGGCCACTTGTATAAGGTGTAATGATCATCAGCCGACAAGTTAGTGAGCCACATAGGGTCAAACATCCTGATAGTTTCCGTACTACCATTTTTGTTTAACACTATGACCGCCTCACCTATTCTCCAAACGTAGTACCACCACTTGAAGTGTGGAGTGAAGTCCTGTGGCATTTCCCGTAAAGGGATTCTAGACATCGTGCATGGAGGACTCCACTTCAACACTATTTTTGGTTTTCTAGTAATGGCATCAACTTCAGATCTTCTGATATACCTCGTTGGTTGTTGAGGTTTGAAGTTGACCCACCTGGTGTGGTACTCTCTCTTTAAAGCAGCTTCAAACCAGCCTGACATCTTATGAGGGTTAGCATATAACAACTTCAATTTTGCTAGCTGGTTAAGCTCAAAACCCGAAAAAGTCTTCAGATCGTGTGGGAATCTGAAGTATTCAATCCCCTTCTCTCTTTTAACAGCATAAACAATAAGATATTCAAAATAGGCCCTCGCTGTAATTTTTCCTGACACCTTGTGATGCGTCTTCACTTTATAGAGTTTGGTGTAGACATTTGACTTTGGAGCACTGCGCTGGGCTCTGATTTCTGCAAAACATGCTGCCCATTCATCCTTTCTGATGTTGACATCGGCGTCTGAGGCTTGGGCTTGCTCTTTATTCTTCTCTGACTCCTATTCCATTTTATCCAGAGTTTCAAATGTATCACTGACAAGGGTGTCTCCCAGATTTGGAACGACATTTCCTTCGTTGTCAGCATACTTTGGATAATGTTGAACCGTGACATCTTCAATCTCTATCTCGTCTATGTCATTTAGCTAATCTTCACTTTCCACGTTGACTGTAGGAGCATCCTTCATGATCTCGTCAGGATTCAATCGGAATATTTTGGCCAATTGCTCATCAGTGAGATCATGAATTATTTCTCCTTCTTTAGGAGTGTAACTTACAGATCTCCTGACTATCCCTTGCAGATCAAGAATCATTGTGAGTTGGATCTTGATCTGTTGAAGTGGAGCAACATCGTATTCATCTCTTTGAAAATTTTGCTCTGTTTGATTTAAAACATGTAACACATCAACCATTAGTCAATAATCAAAAACAGTAAACATCAAATATATACATATACATTAATTACATAATATTAATCCAAAATTCAATTACAAAGTTTTTCAAGTACATAAATATCTAAGCACTACTTTTTCCTTGAATAGCCGGCGCGTTAGTAGGAGGGGCAGAAGATGAGGCTCCTTGGTCTTGATTTCTCTTTGTACGTCTCTCTTGACCATGAGCTGAGGTAGATGCAGCTGGATCTCTTTATTCATCATCATCACTATTTTACCTTTCTATTGTCTCTTCTTTATCACTTGTCTTATCATCATCACTCTCATCATCTTCACCATCATCATCATCATCATCATCATCTCCTTCTCTTATCTTGAGAGGCTTATCCTTTGATCCCTTGAGCTTGAGCATGATGGTCTTGTTAGAAGCCTCCAACTCCTCTATCCTCTTTGCTGAGTGGACATTTTGCTCCTAGAGTTAGGCGATTTGTGAGCTTGTTATGAGATCTGCTATGCTTGGGTGACGTTAGCTCCACAAGCTGATGTTGTTAAGCAGTCTTTTCTTCATTAGCAGCTAACAGCTTCAGCACCATATGGTTAAGTGCTAAAAGCTATTCCTCTATCCCAATGGGGGGTAGGGATGATTATGTGTGGTATGTATAGAGGGATGATGGTCCGCTTTGGTGGTTAGTGGTGGTGGTGGTGGCAGTGGTGAATATTAGGGTTGGTATATGAGTGGATGGTGGTTGTTGAGTAGTGGTGGTGGTAGATGGTATGTGGAAAAGTGGTGCGGTGGGTGTGGCAGTGGTAGTGGCAGGTGGAAGAGTGGTAGTGGTGATGGTGTCTGTGGCTGTGGTAGTGGGTGGAATGGTGGTAGTAGAGGTGGGTGGAGTGGTGGTAGTGGATGATGTGGAGGTGGTAGTGATGAAAGTCATCCTCCTTCTCTTTGACTTCATCCCGTGAGGCTGAGCCATCCTTTTCTTCCTCGAGCCCCTCGAGGTGGATGCTCCCCCTGGGACTCTGAGTTGGTCTGGGGTAAAAGTGGGATGAGTAGTCGTCTCCCCAGATACAGCTTGGCGTCCTCCAACTGCCTCTAACTCATGCTCTGTAGCAAACACACGACTACCCACTATCCTGGTTAGTGGCTCGTCATCACTCTCTTCCTCCTCATAAGGAAGGCAGAAGTCCTGATGGAAACTGGCAGTGGTGGTATCTCCACGAGTGGGTGGTGGAGGTGTAACATGGGTAGTGGGGCCCCTAGTAGAAGCGGGCCCAGTGTCTCCACCGGTGTCACCATGATCGTCATCAGAGTCATCAGATGGGAGGGCAATCTGCTCCACATCTGAATCACTCTCCTCGTGGAGCCACCTACGTCTTGTAGGTGCCACGTACTCCTCCTGGGCCAGACGCCCGAACAATCTCTTCACAGGGGGCTTGACTTGCTTCCCCCTGTAGACCTTTATGTGGCCCAAGGTTATGTCATCCATAATCTCAAGCGATACAGCATCGTGGCTCTCCTTAGGCAAGGCAGGCAGCTTCTCGTTGATAATCATCTGCAAGAATCTGGGGTACATACAGAATCCTCCCTTGCCCTATGCCTCAAGGTTCTCTATCAGGTAGGCAAATATCATGTTGGAGAAACTGATGGGGTGGTTGAATACCATTGCCACGTAGGCATTCTGAATCTGGTCTGATAGGTCATCAAACCCATCCTGCCTCGATGCCATGCACTTTAGTATCACATGTGCCAAGTACTTAAACTGGGGACATAGGTTGCTTTTGTTCAGCACCCCTGCGTTGATGTCCCCAGAGTACTTCATCCCGAGGAAGCACCCCGTCACTGTCAGAGGGTGTAGCTGGTTGGGTGATCAGCATCGTCACCCATACCAAGTACTCGCCTAATATCTTCAGCAGTCACCTCTATAACATGTCAAAAATAGTACTCCTATGCAGTAGGGCTCATGAGATCGATCAACCGCTGCACCCTCCCAGAAGGCCTGCTGTATAGACCTGTAGGGAGTACATGGTGTAGATATGGGTCTGTGGATCTGTGACCTCTTAAGAAAAGCTATGATGCTAAAAACTCGGTAGTGTTCTGAGTTATGGCGTCCAGATGAGCACAAATATTGTGCTTCGGGTTGATTGTCCATCGATCAGCCATAGATCTGTAATACAAGACACATAGACATTAGATCACCAACAACAAAAATTAGTTCAAATTAACCTATTTGAAGTTAGTCTGGTTCAATCATGCGATTGAACCATACGACTGAGTTCAGTCGGTTGACCTAATATGCGACTGAATCCAGTTGGGTGACTTACCAGGCGACCGAGTTCAATTGGGTGACTGAGTGTGCCATTGATTCAGTCGGCCGACAGAGCTCATTCGTATTATTCATTCGGCCGACTGAGTCGTTCGGCCAGCTCAGTCGGGCGATTGGAGTTCATCCGGGTGTCCAGTCGCATACCCCACGGTCTGTTCGATGGAGACTTAAAATTTGTGTAACTCTTATTGTTAGACATCATGTAATGGCTCATTAGACTCGCAATAACCCTACTAAGTATCTAATAAACTTGATTTCAACATTTTACTTAGGTTTATTAAGTTATTTGTCCAATTTCATTCTCGGGTCTTGTTAGGGCCGAATGTCGTAAATTAGGGCTCAAATCAACCGAAATTTGGTTAGATAGCTCCGCATTGTACCTTTGTAAACACCAGAAAACGTCAAAATGCCGCAATATCTAGTCAAATTAGGTGTGAAGAAATTTTGGCAGAGTAACGACACTTTATGCGATTTTAGGGCGAATGAGTAGTGATGAGTATATGCGATCGACTACAGCCCTGTTACTACAAGTCCACAAGCATCCGACATTGATGCCTCTTAGTCTTTGGAACCTCACACTCATTCTGCCTCAGATACAAAACTAAACGTTCATAATCTTGATTCTGAGGTAGTTGTTCCCACCACTCCTTGATCATACCTAATGTCTATCATCCTCTAGACAATGTCATTGGGAATGTCAGATTAGGAGTTCAGACTAGAAATCAGCTATATTTAGCTGATTATGCCTCAGTAATGGAAAAAGGATACCTTCACGATGGTGCATATCGTTGTTTTGTGTCTAAGTTTGAGCCAAAGTACGTTAGTGAAGCCCCAAAAAGATGAGGCATGGGTCAGTGTCATGCAAGAAGAACTTCTTCAATTCAAGAAGTTAGGTGTATAGACGCTGGTGGATAGACCTAAAGGTGCTAAAGTCATTGGTACCAAATGGGTCTTGAATTGTATGAAAGATAACAAAGGAGTCATCATCAGGAACAAGGCTCGACTTGTAGTTCAAGGATTTCGACAAGTCGAGGGAATTGATTATAATGAAGTATTTGCACCTGTGGCAAGAATGGAAGCCATCTGTATCTTCCTAGCCTATGCCTCTTACATGAAGATTAAAGTCTATCGACTGGATGTAAAGAGTGCATTTCTTCATGGTGAAATCTGGGAAACATTGTATGTAAATCAACCCGAAGGATTTGAGGATCCATATCATCAGGACAGAGTTTATAAACTGGATAAGGCTCTCTATGGACTTCATCAAGCCCCGAGAGCATGGTATGAAAAACTCTCAACTCACCTTGTGAAACACAGATTTCGCAGAGGTGTACTTGATTGTACACTGTTTTTCAAAGAAAAGGATGGTGATCTGCTACTCGTTCAAATTTATGTTGATGACATAATCTTCGGTTCTAAGAACGAAGACTTATTTAAAGAGTTTGAAGCAGCTATGAAGGCAGAATTTGAAATGAGTGCCATGGGAGAGATGAAGTTCTTTCTCGGGTTACAGGTGGATCAAACACCAAAGGGGATATTTCTACATCAGACCAAGTATGTAGGGGATATTCTCTGTCGGTTTGACATGGTGAATGCTTCTGCAGCTGGGACTCCTCTTGCTACAAATCATGATGTTGCACCCGACGAGAATGGTGATCTGGTCGATGCCACCATGTACCGAGGAATGATTGGATCCCTCATGTACCTCACTGCCTCAAGACCTGATATCATGTATGCAACGTGTCTTTGTTCAAGATATCAGGCAAAACCAAAAGTAAACCATCTTACTAGGGTCAAGAGGATATTTCGTTATGTGAGGGTACACCAACCCTTGGGTTGTGTTATCCTCATGACAATGACTTTGAGCTTACCGCATATAGTGATTTGGATTATGGCGGCTGCAAGATGAACAACAAATCCACATCAGCAGGTTGTCAATTCTTTGGGAGAAGATTAGTCGCGTGGCAGTGTAAGAAGCAGACATCAGTTGTGTTGTCAACTTGTGAAGCTGAACATGTTGCTGCGGCAACCTGCTGTTCCCAAATGATCTGGATTCAACAACAGATGTGGGACTATGGTTTGAAATTTTCTAACACCCCCATATTTGTTAATAATTCTGCTGCAATAGCCGTTACTAAAAATCCTGTCCAATATCCTAAGACCAAACACATCGGCATTAAATATCACTTTATACGTGATTGTTTTGAAAAGAATCTAATCGATATTGTTAAAATAAATACGGATTTTCAACGCGCTGACCTCTATATAAAAGCTTTTGATAAACCATGTTTTCTATATTTGTTAGAGGTCAACGACGTTAAAAAGAAAAGTGATATAATTCCAGAAGATGACCATGTTTAGTCCGATGGTAAAGTCCATTTTTCTTTTATTTTCTTTATTTTTAGTTTATTTTACAAAATTAATTATATTGATGTTATTTCTTCACCTATTAAAATCCTAAGAACGCAAATCATTTACGGTTTTAGAATATTAGGGGGAGAATAGGTTAAGTTAGTATTAAAAAAACGAGGGAGGAGGACATGCTAGCTGTTAGAAATGAGATCGGATCTGTGAAACCAATTCATTGACTATGGAAAATGATAGTACACAGGAACAAAACATTTGGGACTTTAAAAGATTAAATTGAATTAGATTCAAAATTCAAAGTATAACTCTGAGAAGTCTGGGGAATATAAAAGGAAAAAATGGTAGTAAGACTAGCTGCTACTAAGGTAACACCAAGAAAGTAAACCTAGAGGTTGCTAGACCACTAGAGGATGTGTCGGTAGATTCAACATAATAGATAAGTAGGCTTCGTTGGTGATCTCAAGATCAATCTAAGTTGTTCAACAAGCTGTGGGTTATCATCTTATCCCTGGTTAACACAATCAATAGAGTTCCAATAAGGGGTGACGAGCAAAATAAACGCCACAAATATATGTGGATGACCAAAATATGAGCAAAGCATATGATAAAAATGCAAAAAGCAATCAAACTAATAACCTATGTTGTTGGTGAGATCTGTGCAAAAAGATTAAGATTGCTCAAACAAGAAGATAGGTTATGTGCCTCTCTGCTGTGCGGTGGCACTGACCTAAGGATAAGCATAGCCTATATATTCTAGAATGTATTGTTGTTTGCCGCCTCTCTGCTGTGCGGTGGCACTGACCTGAGGATAAGCATAACCTATATATTCTAGAATTCATTGTTTTTTGCCGCCTCTCTGCTGTGCGGTGGCACTGACCTGATGCTTGGCTTCTCTTTGAAAGCTCTAAGAATAGTTTCTTCTTGTTAAAATACCCGTAGACCGCTCAAAATCTCGCAAGGAATGTTGATTACCATATAAGCGTGGGATCCACAAATGCTTGTTGAAATAATTTAACCTAATGTATCACCAATCTGTGTCACAAATCTGTGTATGGATTTAAGTGGACAAGTATACTGACAATCATCATGGCTGCAATTTTTGGAAGCCCAAATCCATGTGTGTGTCTTATAGTACTAGTATGATTTCCTAAACTTGCTAATGACTCTCGACGAAAACAAGAATCTAGCATCAAATGATTTTGGAAACACGTCATGAATGATTTGATTAGCTATATGATTCCATAATGAATCGTTTCACTTATGGTCGAAGTAACTTGAAGCTACCTGTTCAAGAAAAAATTTTGGTAGGTTTCTATCTTAGGATTTCCACACCACACAAAATCACAAAAAACATTTTAGTTTTGTTGTTTAATTTTTGTTGTTTAAATTTTTCTTTAGTGAGTTTAGCTTTATCTGTCAGACTATGATGTGGAATTCAATCTGGGATTTATCACATAAAAGGGTCACGTCTGAGGTGACTAAATGTGTGTTCAAATGGTAAATGGGTCACATTTGAGGTGACAAAATGTGTCTTGTTTAAAAGGATCACGACTGAGGTGATCAAAAGTTTTCAAAGTTAAAAAGATCATGTTTGAGATGATCGATTGCTCAAAATGTTTAATCAATAGTTAAATTGAGTTAAATATCAAATGATCATAAAGTCAAAATCATGAGTATGATCCATTCGCACAACGGGACCATGAGTATGGACCATTTGTATGATTGGACCATACTTATGCATTAGACAACTAAATGGAGCATGAGTATGAACCATTCACACGAATGGAATACAAGATTGAGCCAGTCGCCCGAATGGAGTTGTCCGAATGAGTCAGTCGCCCGACTGAAACTCAGTCAGCCGACTGAATGTCATCGACTGAACCAATCGCACGACTGAGATCCAATCGCCCGAATGAGAAGTGAGAATGGATCCAGTTGCCCGATCGAAACCAGATTCAGTATAAATAGGGATATAGTCGATCGCATTCACTCGTCACCCCTTATTTGCCCTAAAATCGCACAGCATACCGTTACTCTGCCAAATTTTTTTCTGACCTAATTTGACCTCAAATTTCATATTCTGACGATTTCTGGTGTTTACACAGGTACAATGCGGTGCTATCTAACCAAATTTCAGTCGATTTGATTCCAAAATTATGATATTGGCCCTAACAAGAACCGAGACTTAAATTGGACAAATAACCTAATAAAACTAAGTAAAATGTTGAAATCAAGGTTATTAGTGCTAAGTAGGGTTATTGCAAGTCTATTGAACCAAACCACAATGTCTAATGTTAAGATTTGGTCAAAATTCGAATCTTAATCGAACAAACAGTGGGTCATGCGACTAGACACCCAGATGAACTACAATCGCACGACTGAGCTGGACGAATGACTCAGTCTGCCGAATGAATGAGACGAATGAGCCCAGTCGGCCGACTAAACAATCGCAGGCTCAGTCACCCGATTGAACTCAGTCGCATGATTAGTCACCCGACTATATTCAGTCGAATAATTAGGTCAAACAATTGAACCCAGTCGTATGGTTTAATCGCACGACTGAACCAGACTGATTTCAAACAGGTTAATTATCAATGGTTTCTATTGTGTGATGATCTCACTGGTTATGCTTCTTGTGTTACAGATTGATGGCTGATCAGTGGACTATAAACACCAAGCACGATATTTGTGCTCATCTAGACACCACAACTAGGAACGCTACTGAGTTTGCTGGGATCATAGCTTTCCTGAAGAGATCACGGATCCACATATCCATATCTACACCGTGCACTCCCTACAGGTCTATATAGCAGGCCTTCTGGGAGGGTGCATCAGTTGATCGATCTCATGAGCCCTACAGCATCAGGAGTACTATTTTTGGGTAGGCTATAGAGGTGACAACTGCAGATCTCAGACAAGTACTTGATCTGGGTGAGGATGCTGATCACCCAACCAGACTACACCCTCTGACAGTGAAGGGATGCTTCCTCAGGATGAAGTACTCTAGGGACATCAATGCAGGTGTGCTAAACAAAAGCAACCTATGTCCTAAGTTTAAGTACTTGGCACACGTGATACTGAAGTGCATAGCTTCGAGGAGGGGTGGATTTGATGACCTATCAGACCAGATCCAGAATGCCTACATGGCACTGGTGCTGAACCACCCCTTCAGCTTCTCCAGCATGATATTCACCTACCTGATAGAGAATCTTGAGGCCAAAGGCAAGGGGGCTTCTGTATGTACCCAAGATTCTTACTGATGATTATCGATGAGAAGCTGCCTGCCTAGCCTAAGGAGAGCCACGATGCTGTATCACTTGAGGTGATGGATGACACGACCTTGGGCCGCATGAAGGTCTACAGGGGGAAGCAAGTCAAGCCCCCTGTGAGGAGACTGTTCGAGCACCTAGCCCGAGAGGAGTATGTGGCGCCGGCAAGGCGTATGTGGCGCCACAAGGAGAGTGATTCAGATGTGGAACAGATTGCTCTCCCATCTAATGACTCCGATGACGATGACGGTGACACAAGTAAAGACTCTGGGCCCGCTACTTCTAAGGCCAGCACTACACATGTTATACCTCATGGAGAAGCCACCACTGCCAGTTTCCATCTGGATTTTTGCCCTCGTGATGAGGAGGAGGAGAGTGATGAGGAGCCTCTGACAAGGACTGTAGGCAGAAGGGTGGTTGCCACAGAGAGAGGTTTAAGGGCAGTTGGTGGACGCCAAGGGGAGTCCAGGGATGCGGCTGCTGCTATTTTAGATCCGTAATATATCCCCAGACCCCCCCAACAGCCAAGGTGGATGCAACAACAATAGAAAATCCATAACTGGTGGATGTCAATTCATAGGACCAAGACTAGTTCCATGGTAGTGTAAGAAGCAAACAAATGTATCTGTATCCATAACTGAGACTGAGTACATAGCTGTTTCATTTGGTTGCCCTCAAGTCCTTTGGTTGCAAAACAAATTGCTTGATTATGGTTACAATTTTCTTCAAACTCCAATTTACATTGACAATTCAACTGCTATATTTATAACTGTTGATCCTGTGTAACATAGTAAAACAAGGCATACTGAAATAAGATACCATTTACTGAGAGATTGCTAAGAAAAAGGTTAGATCAAGTTAGTCAAATTGAATACAACAAATCGGCTTGCTGATGTATTCACTAAAGCCTTTGATTCAGTTAGATTTAATTTTCTAATTGAGTCTCTAGGCATGATTAAGTTAGATTAATCATAATGAACAAACAAAGAAAAGCATGTGTCTATCCTTGTAAATTGTCTTAAGAATAAAAAAACAAAAAAAGTCTTAGCATGACATATGTTTGGGAAATGATAGTATACTATGTATTTTCTTCTACCCGAATTCTTAAATATCATTAAAATCTGATCTAGTTACTTGATATGTAAGTAGGTTCATCTTGAACGGAAACCGCACTTACTGCATGCCAAACATAATGCAAAGTGATTATTAGTGGGAAACCTCATTTTAAGAAAACAGAATGTGAGCCATATTCTGATGTGACCAAATCCTCATCTAAGCACACAATGTACCGACACTTTATAATATCTATCTTTGCAAATCTTAATCCCTATGTTTTGTGTAAACAAAGACCTGGGTGTATAATCACCATGGTTTACATTTGTAACCAACTGGTGAAAAGATCATGATTCTTATCATCCCTTTGTTTTATATAATCAAAGACCTGGGTAAAGGCACCTTTGTTTTATGTAAGTAAAGACCTGGTGACCTGATGATGATCATATCTAAGCTCTCAAAAGATCCTATGTGATCAACTATATATTAATTCTAGAGCTTCTTCAACAATGAATTAATGAGATGTCCAATGCATCTCAAGATAGAACTTATAACTTAAAGTACATAGTTTCTAAGGGTAAAAAAGTAATGATTTGATTCACAAAGGGAGGACAAACTCTAAGTGAATTGAATGTGAAGCCCATAACGGTTACTCACTTATAAACATGATAAACAACATGCCTAGTTGATACAATACTCTTGCATGGATTTATGTGGACTAAAATACTTGCAATCGGAACTAAGATCAGGTATCATCCCAATAAGTTAACTCCTCAGGAAGATGCTTAGTATGATAGTATGATCCCTTTCTATGTAATACATGCTTATACATTGTCCTCATTTTAATTTTGTTTAGATAATTTCTTTCTGTTTAGACAGACATGTGTCTTTCATGATATTCTTCTTAGAAATTTATGATAAATGCGTTTATTCATCATTAATCACAAATTTAGGGGGAGTATAATCATGAAAATAAGTTTACAATGAAATTGTCAAATGAATTGTCAATATGAAGGAATTGGAACCTGAGCACTACCTTGGTTTTTGGATACATGAAGTTTTTGTTTTTAAACCTTTTTGTGCATAATTGTCATGAATACAAAGTCAACAAGGTCCAATAGCAATAAAAGGTTCTAGACCATACAACAAAATAAGTTTCTCATAGTGCATCTCTAGCATCAGCAGAAGCTACAGTGTTGGACCAAAAGAACCAATGAGCCTGATTAGAAAAACCTCTAAGTCCCATAGACATTACAATTGCTGAAGAAGATCACAACAGCTGAAGACATCAGCTGATTACAAGGACTGAAGACAGAGTCTGAAGACAAGAACTGAAGACAAAGTCTAAAAGTAAAGAACTGAAGACAAAGTCTGAAAGTAAAGTACTAAAGACAAAGTCTGAAGCTATCAGCTGAAGACAAAGTATGAATGTAAAAGTCTGAAGAACAAAGTCTAAAGAACAAAGACTGAAGACAAAGACTGAAGACCAAAGTGATCAGTAGTTGTCACAACAGCTGAAGTAATCACTTCAGTAGTTGTGATGGTTTCCTTCCGGTACTTGTAATTTACTTTTCAGTAGTTATAGTTTCAGTAGTTTAGTTTCAGTAGTTTTATGTTTTTGTACTTAAGCATTCTCTGAGATGTAATCAGTAGTTGAGAACATTCTCAGTAGTTTGCATAGTTTCAGTAGTTTGAATAATTCTGTTAGATGTCACTATCAAGTGACATTAGCAGACGTCACATATCCTATATAAGGAATGTTGACCTAATTGTAAAGTGTGACATTTTAGCCACCATGAAATCATTGAATGAAATATTCCTTTTGCAGAATTCTCTCTCTATAACCGTTTACTTTTGCATCGAATATCAATTGTGTTCTTGCGAATTGTCTAATTCATTGTTCGATTTCTGCTGCAATCCACTCTAATTAATCAAACTTAGATCACTAATCTTAACAAATGGTATAAGAGCTAGGTTAATCATTGATCGATCTAACAATTGATCATTGAAACTGCTATTCGATATCTAAGTTTGATTGAATTAGCATATTTGGAAGAATTGGTTATAGATCATTGAATTTCTGCTACTTTCGTTTACCTACTTTGAGTTTTCTCTTGGTTCATATTGAGTTTGTTGTGTTTTGCACTAAATCAATTAAAACTTAATTGAATTTGGTTGAATCTAAGAATGAATACTCCTTCTAATGACTCTCACAATACCGGTTCCTCAACCAAGCCTCCGATGCTGGTCAGGACTGAGTATAACATATGGCAACAAAGAATGCTTCATCACCTGTCTGTTAACGGTTCAGGTTGTTGGACATTTGTGGTACATGGTCCACACAAGCCTATGGTGAATAATCTGGAAACCAACCAAATGGTTCCAAAGAAGAAGGAACAATACTCAGATGAGGATCGAAAACTGTTTGAGATTGATGCTAAAGCGCATGGAATTCTGGCCATAGCACTGCCAAATGAAATCTATTCTGGGCTTATGCATCATGAAACTGCTCATGACCTCTGGAATGCATTGAAGGAACAATTTGGTGGAACAGATGAGGTCTTAGCAAACAACAGAGAAATCCTTGACCAACAATATGAGACATTCTCTCATAGGAAGGGTGAGTCACTGACTCAACAGTTTGAGCATTTTTCTTGTTTGATTTCTGAGCTGAAAATGGTCAAACATGAATACACTAATAGTCAGATGAACAACAGATTCCTCAGATCACTGCTTGAGAGATGGGACACATATACCATTGTCCTACGCTCCAGTGCAAATCTGGATAGTCTATCTCTCACCCAACTCCATGGGAAACTGCTTACATTTGAAAGAGAGATAGAGCAGAAAAGGAAACTAGCATCATCAGGAAAGCTCACTGATGACTTTGTACCAGGGAACACTACCTTGGTTGGTCATGAGTCAGAATATGCTGCATCAGAAAGCAATTATAATGAGCATATAGATTTCTCCTCAAATGGTTCAGATCATGCATTTGTTAGTGTTGACAATCAGTCAGGTTGTAATAGTGACAATTTGTGTTTTATTATGGATGATTTAAAGGTTATTGCTGATGATGACTTAGAAGAGATGGATATTCTGAGCCAAATGACCTTGATTGATATCAGATCTCAAAAGTTCTACAAGAGAACTGGTAGAAAATTTCCAGGACTCTCTGGCAAAACCAAAGTTGGTTTTGACAAGAGTAAGTTGAGGTGTCACAAATGCCACAGACTTGGGCACTTTGCAAGAGAGTGTAGATCAACTGGATCTAACTCCTCTGCACCCTTTGTGTCTTTTCCAAATAATAGTCCACAAAATAGAGGGAAACATCCTGCTAGTTCTGGTCATCACTCACAACATCCTGCATATTTTGTCCCTCAGGGTCCAATGCCATATCCATATCCCTGCTATTACATGCCACAGCCAAATCCAGTTCAAGTTCCAACTGCACCACAACCTCAAGCATTACCTGAGCCTCTACCATCTCAATCATCTTAATCACAACCTCATCACAGCTTCTTCACCCCTGGTGTTGTTGACTGGAGCAGTTTACCAGATGATCTCTCTGGCAATGAGCATTTATTTGCTAGTGATGGTCAGCATCGTGGTGAACATCCTTTTGGGAATCTTGCTCTCATGGCCCTGGAGTCTACTGAGAGTTCATGCTCTAATGCATTTTCTTCATAGGTAACCCAGGTATCCTCTGAGGCTAAGGCCAAGCTATGTTCTGAATCTTGCATAGCTGCATTTATCTCTATTAGAGAGGAAATGTAGCTTTAATAATCAAAATCTTGAGCTTGAGCAAACCCTTTCCAAAAGAAAAGCTGATTATGAGTCTGTCCTTAAGGATAAATATGATGAGATTTATAAGCTTAAATGCCAATTAAATGATGAAAAGGCTAAGCTAGAGGTCATTCTTAGAACCATAGAGATCTCAAAGAAAAACTTGCAGTTACCCAAGTTGAGTATGACCGCTGGGCATCATCCTGCAAGGGATTTGAAATGCTGCTCAGCAAGCAATCTACTTCGAATGTGAAGTTTGGAATAGGTTACAACCATATTGCACCACCTACAAATTTTACTCCAAAACCAATAGTAAAATGTGAAGGTGAAAGTAATTTCCAAACCACATCATTTTGTGCATCATCCTCAAGTGATCACCCAAAATCATAAGATGAAATCAGTGCTGATACCTCAGCAAATCAATTGGCTGATGCGTTAACTACTGATAAGCACATGAAGCTGAGTACTTCAGATGTTATCCCTTAGAGTACCTCAAGTACTGAAGGGCAAGTCACAACATCTGAAAAGCATTTCAAATCAGCTGAAATAAAAGGATTAACAATTGTTGATAGAGAACAGCTGAAGAACAAGTCTTCAGTTGTTACAGATCCTTCAGTACTAAACAAAAGTACTGAAAGGAGGAAAGTACTAAAGAGCACACCTTCAGTAGTTTCCACATCAGCAGTTGATCACTCCAAGATGAAGAATAAGCCATGTGAATATGTGGTAAATTCAATCATCTTTTTGATGAATGTTGGTACAGAAAAGGTTCCAAACTCAACAGAGATAAGCTCATTAAAATCCAGATGGATGAAATGAAAAATGAGTTTGAGACTAAGTTTGTACCACAGTCATCCCTTTGTGATAAACCTAAGCCTTCAGCCAAATCCAAAAAGAAGGCTAGGGTTTATCATAAAACAGCTGATAGTGCTCGTCATGATAAACATCAGACTAAGTCTGTGAATTTTAAGGAGGAAATGGTTGGTCACAGGAACTCATCAAACACAAGTACTGATATGTCACAAGAGCTGAAAGCTTTAGCTACAAATCAGACACAACTTGTTATGATGGTTCAACATTTGTTGGGGAGAGTTAACCAACTAGATGCACCTGTGATCAAACCACTAAAAAGGCATTCCAAGCCCAAATCCAAGGAATCCATTTTAGCACCATCTCCTTCTTCATCAGCTGTTAATCATAAGAAACAAGTTATGGTTAAATCTGTTGATGAAAACAGACCCAAAACCAAAAAGGTTTGGGTCTCAAAACCTAACTAGTTCTTTATGATGAATGCAGGGTTCTTCAGCATGCCAAAGGAGCATCTGGTATGTAGACAGTGGAGGATCTATGCATATGACTGGGAGCAGTTCTCTTCTTAATGACTACTCTCAAGGAAAGAAAGGATTTATTTCATTTGGTAATGATGCCAAGGGTTACATCATCGGAAAAGGATATGTGTCTAATGGACAAATCAGGTTTGATGATGTTAATCATGTGGAGAATCTCAAGTATAATCTGCTGAGTGTCAGTCAGATGTGTGATAAAGGGCACGTTGCACTTTTCATAAGCCAGAACTGCAGGATTCTGTCTTCCCAAGTTCTGAGGCTGATTAACAAGGTATTGGATGAACATACTCTCCTGAAGGCCAACAGGATTGGAAGAGTGTATGCCTTGGATTTGTCAAAGAAGATTGACTTGAAGGTGATCCTTGCCTGTTCTCCAAAGCCTCTCCTTAGGAATCTAAACTGTGGCATAGAAGGCTGAGTCATGTTAATCTCAAAAACATGAATCAGCTGATCCATAACGGTTTAGTGAGAGGTCTACCAATAAAGGTGTTCCACTGTGATGAAACCTGCACTGCTTGTTTGAAAGGAAAACAACACAAAGTCTCATTCCCTCCTATTGAAGAACCTAAGTCCACTGCCTGCTTGCAGTTACTGCACATGGATCTATTTGGTCCTATGAGAGTGATGAGCATGGCAAAGAAGAAATACTGTCTGGTAATTATGGATGATTACTTCAGATTTGTATGGACTTTCTTCTTGTATTCAAAGGATGAGGTTGCTCAGAAGATTATAAACTTTGTGTTGTATGTTGAGAAGCAGTATTCCCTATCAGTCAAGCGTATAAGAAGTGATAATGGAACTGAATTCAGAAACCATACACTTGACGATTTTTATCTATCCAAAGGAATCAAGAGGCAGTTTAGCATCCCAAGGACTCCAGAACAAAATGGAGTAGTGGAGAGAAAGAACAAGACCCTAATTGAAGCTGCAAGGTCTATGTTGGCTGACTCTGGTTTGCCATTGACCTTTTGGGCTGAAGCTGTTAACACAGCTTGCTATGTGTAGAATAGAGTATTAGTGAATCAGAGGTTGATGAAGACACCATATGAACTTCTACATCATTTGGCTCCTCTAATTTCATTCTTCAAAGCCTTTGGGTGTCCTTGTTTCATTCTCAACATAAAGGATCAACTCCACAAATTTGATCCTAAGGTGATGCAAGGTATTTTGTAGGTTATTCATCCACATGCAAGGCTTACAGAGTCTTCAACTGCAGAACAAAGTTAGTTGAAGAAACCTTGCATGTGAAATTCAATGAATCTCCTAAGGATAAAATTCCACAAAACCCTGTGGAGTTGTTTGATCTCGACTACTGCAATATGTTTCTTATCAACCTCCAGCTGTTGCAGATCTTGTGGATAAATCATCTTCTGCAGCAAGTCTTCCACCTGGTGGTACTGAAGTGAGGATGATATCAGTACTCACCTTTTCAAGTTTAGTGACCAACTGCCTGAGTCCACTAAACTTGATGTTCCTGTAGCTTCAGCAGCTCCATCGACAACAAATGCTGATGAGATTTCTGACTCCTTTACAACATTTGATTTGCCATCTCATACTTGGTTTCCAGAGTCTGGATCAACATTTGCTGCTGCTGAACCTGCTACAAACACTTGCACTGATCTTATAGTATACAAGAGCTAAAGAATCACCCCATGTATCAAATCATTGGTGATATCAATGCTGGTGTCTCAACCAGAAGTCAATTGTCTAACTTCTGCTTCTATGCTCTCCTCATCAGTCAGCTAGAGCCAAAGAACTATCATGTTGCTTTGAGAGACAATGGATGGGTTGAAGCCATGCAGCTTGAACTACTTCAGTTCAAAAAGAAGCAAGTGTGGGAATTGGTTCCTCTACCCCCAGGTAAGTGTGCAATAGGCACTAAATGGGTGTTTAGGAATAAAACTGATGAAAATGGGCTTATTGTCAAGAACAAGGCTAGACTGGTTGCACAAGGGTTTTCAAAAGAAGAAGGTATTGATTATGATGAAACCTTTGCCCCTGTACCCAGACTAGAGGCAATTAGATTGTTCTTAGCCTATGCTGCATTCCACAATCTTAAAGTTTTTCAAATGGATGTTAAAAGTGCATTTTTATATGGTAAAATAAAAGAAGAGGTTTATGTGTGTCAACCACCAGGTTTTGAGGATAATAAACATCCTGATTGGGTGTATAAACTTGATAAGGCTCTTATGGGTTGAAGCAAGCTCCTAGAGCCTGGTATGAAACACTTTCAACTTTCTTCTTAAAATAATTTCACTAGAGGCTCCATAGATAAAACTTTTTTATAAAGAAAGTGGATCAACATAAGCTACTTGTTCAAATTTATGTTGATGATATTATTTTTGCATCCTCTGATCCCCAGTTGTGTGATGATATTACAAGTTTAATGAAACAAAAGTTTGAAATGAGTGCAATGGGAGAATTACAGTTCTTTCTAGGCTTGCAAATCAAACAAAAGGCTGATGGAACCTTTATTCATCAGTCAAAATATACAAAAGATCTTTTGAATAAGTTTGATTTACAAACCTGTAAGCCCTATTCTACTCCCATGTGCAACACCACACAACTGGATGCAGATCAGAAAGGTAAACTTGTTGATGAAACGCTTTACGGATGTATGATTGGGTCCTTGATGTACTTAATAGCTTCTAAACCAGATATCATGTTTGCAACTTGTGTTTGTGCTAGATTTCAGGTTGCTCCTAAAGAGTCTCATTTGATTGCAGTCAAGAGGATCTTTAGATATCTGCAAGGTACACAATCTCTAGGTCTTTGGTATTCCACTGGACACTCTTGCAAATTGGTTGCTTTTTCTGATAGTGCCTATGCAGGGTGTAAGTTAACCAGAAAGTCAACTTCTGGTGGATGTCAATTCCTAGGCAACTGTTTGATTTCTTGGCAGAGTAAGAAACAAACATTTGTTGCTACATCCACTGCTGAAGCCGAGTACATTGCTGCTGCAAGTTGTACATCACAGGTACTCTGGCTTCATAACCAATTATTGGATTATGGCATTACAAAGACTAAGACTCCATTAGTAATGGATAGTGCTTCAACTCTGTGCATTGTCAAGAATCCAGTCCAGCACTCTAGGACCAAACATATAGTGATCAGACACCATTTTATTAGGGATTGTTTTGAAAAAGGTCTGATTGATCCAAAGTTTGTGCCTAGTGCTGATGAGCTTGCAGATATATTTACTAAGCCTTTGGATAGTTCACCTTTCCAAAACCTTGTGTTAAGGCTTGGTATGCTGCAGCTAGAATAAGTGTCAACTACTGATGATCTTAGTAAACAAGTACTAATGATCATTAGTAAACATGTCACAAATATGTACTGATTCTATTACAAACTACTGATGAAGTTACAACTACTGATGTCAGTAAAAACAGATAAGTACTGATGTCCTATGAAATAACTGAAAACAGCTAAAAAGACTGATGAGTAAGTGTTGAGGACAGTATGAAACAGCTGAAAAGCTAAGAATTGACGAAAACTATTGATGAGAATTTTCTCTTCAGTTTTTTCCACAAACAGCTCGTTCACCTTAAATAGCTGATGACAAAACCATGTCTTCAGTAGTTTCACAACTACTGATGACTAACACCAAGTCCTCAGTTGTTTACAACACCTGAAGACAAAACCAAGGTTTTCAGCAGTTTCACAACTACTGATATGTCTTTCATAAATAACAGGTATGAAGGCGACCTAAGTGCTACAACCATCCTCAAGAAGCACTTCCATGATTATGGTGAATGTCTGCCTAGCTTCTAAGACATCCTCTTGGGATCAGATGTCTTCCCGATGGCAACAGGTATTGTATTCTATCCTTGAGCGACAAAATCTAAATTTTTCTGAGATCGTTTTTATGGAACTAAAGGATCTGGCTCAGAAACCTGTGGCACATAGATGGCTACTTTATCCCAGGTTTCTGATGGCCATAATTTTAAATCAGTTAAAATCTTATGGACTTGTTGGTCTTGGGGTCCCTGCTCCAGCTGTTTTAGCTGAGGTATACTCCAGACATAACACAGACCCTACTCTTAAAAGGGCCGCCCGGATGCTAAAACCCAAGCAGAGGGAACCCACAGCCTCCACTTCCAGATCCAAAGTCCCCACCAAACACAAATCCAAAAAGCCCAAAAGGCTACTCAGGGAGATGAGTCCCTGAGGATGCCCCTGTACCACATACTGGTTATAACCCCCCAGTTATGTCCAAGACTTAACCTGCTGAAGCCGCATAGGTATCCTCTCAACAGGATCCTGTTGCAACCACAATTAGGGATCCTACAATACTGGAACCTATCTCACTTGAGAGGGTTACCATTGAAGCGCACCTCTCACCCCGGGTGCAATCTGCTTCGGACCAATCTCCACATGCAACCGCCCCTCAAAGCCCAACACTGATTGTTGCTAAAGTGCTGACTTAGTTGCATTCCTCACCCCCTCCCCAGAAACCACTTAATACTGGGAATACCTCAACCACTAAGGGGGAGGACCAAAATGCTTCTGATAACCCACAGCACAGGGGTTACAATGTTCCATCTCCGAGTGTAGAAACGGAGGTTAGAACATCTGGTGAGGCTGTCACTTCTCCTGCTTCAGCATATGATCAGGTTGAAGTTGGTAACATCCATAAGACCTCACCAGAGGCAACTGCCAATGAAGGACATAGTCCTAAGGCAGGAAGTCCCTAGTACCAAGCACAAGGGGCACATGCATCTACTGATCTACACTCAGTGCATGTTCATCCTGATTCCATCAGGAGGTTAGGTGATTCAGCAAACACTGATGATGACCTGGGCTTCTTCTATGATGTTTTAGCCCAAAATACCATCCTAGAGAATGAGGTAAGCAGACTCAACGAGCTGCTTGCCAAAATGTCTCAGGATCAAAGTCCATCTACCCCCACTACCACACAGATGGCACCTTCAATTGAAGGTTCCCCAAACACTTCGCCTACACATATAACTATGCCACCAGCCTCTGCCTTTGGCACCACCTCTCAGGGACAGAACCCCTCTGAGCAGTTGGTTGCTATCTTTCAAAAATCCTTACCTCTCATCACTCCAATCATTACTGAGATTGTCCATAAAGCCATAGATGAGAGGATCTCCTCAAATCTACAAATCCTCATTGATGATGTTGTTCACAAATCTCTTTCTGCCTTTCAAGCCCCTGATCCCAATGCAACCAAAAATGGAGAGACTTCCAAGTCTAAGGCAGTGAAAGAAAAGAAAAGAAAAAGAGTTAATGATGAGAAAGAACCTACAAAAGAGAAGGAGGTGGAGAAAGAACTGATCTCAGAACAGCTGATCACATATAAAAGAAAGAAGAGTGTTGAGTCAAAAGCTAATGAAGATAAATTCTTAGAAGATCTTGTCAAAGATGTTGATGAAGCTCACAGCAGATCCATGGATAAAATTATAGATCAGCTCTTTCGACAAGGTCATGACACAGCCACATTAGACTCTGAGATCAGAAGGCTGGAAATAGAAGAGATTCAGGCAAGATGGGTTGGTTATAGTGTGTTGGAAAGGGAAAGATTGGAGATAATAATCAGATTCATTGCCAAATACCTTGGAACATCATTGATAGAGATAAAGGCCTGGTCCAGAGAGAGTATTTTGGAGATAACGAAGAAAATCTGCTATGCTGGAGGCTATAATAAAGGGTTGATAATAGAAGCACTGGATGAAACAGGTGCAGGAAAGAGAACTGAAATGGCAAAGCTCTCCAAAGCCAAACTCACCACCAAAATGCTAAGTCAGTCTTCTCACATTCCCACTCAAACACAACCCTTATCTCTAAAATCTCCCAAATCTATCCCTAAACCAAAGCCACCCACAACTCAACCCTCAAAACCAATCCCTTTACGCCAAAAACCACCTCAAACCTTACCCAGTGATACACCCAGAAGGAGGAGGAGGGTGTTAAGGGTAGAAGAAGATGAAGAAGAGGATGATGATGAAGATTCTCTGCCAATCTCTGCTGTTCTCAACCTTAAAACACCTGAGCACAAAAGTCAACAAGTGATTACACCTGAATTGCAAATGCAGATGGTGAAGATAACGATTGATGAAGCAGAAAAGCAGAAGCAGCACGATGAGCAGTTTCTCAAGATGGTTGACAAGGATTTCCCTCAGTCCTCATCCATTGAAGAAATAAAGAAACAGGCTCTAAGGCTGTACACTCTTAGACATACTTTTCAACATCAAAAGGAAAGAGTGCGGATTTAGCCAGACCCCAGGGTAAGTTCTAGAATTCATAAGAAGAATATACCAAGTAGATATCATGGCGAAGTGAAGAAGACCTTGAATGCTGAAACTACATTGGCCATGGTAGTATCACCCTGTGAAATCATTGAAGAATTCAACAGAGCTCACAACTCCAAGGCAACCCCTCAATCTATTCTTAAGAACAAAATGATCAAGAAGGGGTTGTTATACAAAAGACTTGAAGATCTTCAAAAGAGTGAACTCCAGTTGTTGCTTTAAGGCTCTCACCCTGATGAATTTGCTTATAGAGAGATAACAACTGTGGAGTTGAAAAATGGAAAGACAGTGAGATACCTGTCTAAGTATTATGGCCCAGAGTTCTTCTTCGAAGGAGAAGCAGAAGAACTCATGAAGGAGGAACAAGTTTTTCTCCTTGAGGCCTATGCTAGTGAGTCTTATAGACTCATTCATGGGAATTAGGTTTCATGGTTGGGATAAGACTTTGTGTTCAGTTTCCCCAAAATAGAGTTCCCTTCCATACTTAGCCAATCAAATGATTAGAAACCTTTTCCTAGCCTGTGCTTAACTGATTACCTCTGAAGCTGATCAAGAGGGTGTTTCTGCCAAGAATAAGTGGGATCATCAATAAGTTTAGAGGTTTTGGCTGTATTGGTTCAGGGGGAGTTTGTTGGACCAAAAGAACCAATGAGCTTGATCAGAAAAATCTCTAAGTCCACAGACATTACAATTGCTGAAGAAGATCACAACAGCTAAAGACATCAGTTGGTTACAAGGACTGAAGACAAAGTCTGAAGACAAGAACTGAAGACTACTACTGAAGACAAAGTCTGAAAGTAAAGAACTGAAGACAAAGTCTGAAAGTAAAGTACTAAAGACAAAGTCTGAAGCTATCAGCTGAAGACAAAGTCTGAAAGTAAAAGTCTAAAGAACAAAGTCTGAAGAACAAAGACTGAATACAAAGACTGAAGACCAAAGTGATCAGTAGTTGTCACAACAGCTGAAGTAATCAACTTTAGTAGTTGTGATGGTTTCCTTTCGGTACTTGTAATTTACTTTTCAGTAGTTATAGTTTCAGTAGTTTAGTTTCAGTAGTTTTATGTTTTTGTACTTAAGCATTCTCTGAGATGTAATCAGTAGTTGAGAACATTCTCAGTAGTTTGCATAGTTTCAGTAGTTTGAATAATTCTGTTAGATGTCATTATCAAGTGACATTAGCAGACGTCACATATCCTATATAAGGAATGTTGACCTAATTGTAAAGTGTGACATTTTAGCCACCACGAAAGCATTGAATGAAATATTCCTTTTGCAGAAGTCTCTCTCTATAACCGTTTACTTTTGCATCATATATCAATTGTGTTCTTGCGAATCGTCTAATTCATTGTTAGATTTCCGCTGCAATCCACTCTAACTAATCAAACTTAGATCACTGATCTTAATATACAGTGCATTTTAATCATCAGCATAAGCGACAATGCATTTCAAGCTTCAGCAAAAGCTATAGTGTGAAAACTTAATTAAATTTGTCCATCCATAGATTGGTCACGGATGAGCCAATGCTCAAAAGTATAATCTAATTTCATACATTGATAACCTATGAAAATTTAAGTTATACTTGATCAACAGAAGTTTTTAAGTCATTCGCAGATGATATACGGAATCCGTAGATGATCTCCTGAAAAACTAAGAACTGCAGATAAGTTAAATTGTATAGAGGGTCCCACATCATGAAATAAATGAAATTAATGTGTCTGAGAGAGTATAAATGATATTCTTTGACTTCAATATTTATTATTCACTTTTTCAGAACACTCTTTCAAACTTAGAAAAACGCGCTCAACAAAGTTTTTCCCTCTTTCACAAACATTCAAAATCACCGAATCAAAGCATCAAAGAAACACATAATCCTGATCTCAGATCATTGTGTTCAAGGTAAAACATGTTGTACTGATCAATAATGAACTGTTAGATTCTTGGTTTTCCTCACAACTGTTTGCATTCTCATGTCAATAATGTTTATTCTAACATAATCTTCTTTGTTCTTATGAACAGATGGCTAATCGATTTGTGAGAGAGCACAATGTGTGTGCTTTCTTAAACCCTGACGATCTTGTTTCAGAAGGATGTCAAGACATTATACACTATCTAAGAAGATCTAGGCTTTTTATGCCTTGTCAACGGAGCTGGTAATACATCTCCACATGAATAGAAGAAGATGGAGAAGTTATCATGGCGGAAGTGAAGAATCAAAGACTGAGGATGAATGAGCAGGCAATAAGGAGGGTTCTAGAGTTGGGAGATCTAGAAGCTGGTCACCTTGATGTGTTTGAAAATGAATACATAGAAAGAGTATTCAATCTAATGGGATATGATGGTGACTTCGAGAAGGGAGAGATCAAGAAAGGAAAACTGTGCAAGCCGTACAGATTTCTCTATTATACTTATCTTACGTGCATCTCAAACAGGAAATCTAGACTTGACAGATTTTCGAGGCATATTTCTTCAGGGATCATTGTTATCTTTGAGGGAAGAACATAAAACTACTCCAAGTACATTTTCAATTGTCTATGTGACCACATCAAAGTGCAAAAGGCTGACAAGATGTACATGTTTCCAAGGTTTCTACAATTGATCATCAATGCTGATCTGCCTGGGACTGCTATAGATGGTGATGTGTTTGTTCAAGCACACATAGGGAGATCTATTCTGAATAAGAGAAGTGTAAAGTACGAAGGAAGAGACATGCCCATGTTTGCTCACATGGTAGATGCAAAGGCAAACATTACTCAAGAATTAACATGGGAAGAAGTTCAAGAGAGTTCATTTACTAACTCTATTCAAGCCTCATCCTCATCTCCTCAATCACCCATTTATCAACCACCTCAAACACCTCAATCACAATCTCCAAACAACCAAAACACTCAACCAATCTCTCAAATCCACCCTCTATCACCAAATCAACCTCAAACACCCCAATCATAGTCACAAGCCAGACAAGACACTTAAACAAACTCTCCTATTCATCCTCTTTCATCAAATCATTCTCCAACCACAGAAAAGCAATCCACTAAGAGCTTTTACACATAGGAGGTAGTCTTAGCCTCACAAGCTAGTACTGTTCAATTGTCACTAACCAAGATTGAATCCCTTATCCATTCAAACAATACTAAACCAGTCTCCCCAGTCATTAACCATTAGTAACAACAACAACCACATCAAGAACAAGCAGAGCAAGCAGTTGAGTCAAGTTCAAGCTCAGCTAGTGTAGCACCTAAAGATGTGAATAATGATGAGATTGCTAATCAACATCAGAAAAAAGAAGAAGAAGCCAACTATGTGGATGTAATTGCTTACAATGAAAATGATCTCAATGATGATGATATCCCAGTGAGCAAAAGTTATTTGGTTGCTGAATACAACAAGCTTGTTGTCAAGTCTAACTGTAGAAAGCAAAGAATTAAGAGCTGAAATGGATGATAAAAGAAAAGGATGATCAGCTGATGCAGCAAGAAACAAGAATTAAAAGATTAAGAGAAAATGCTTAATGCAACAATGAAGTGATTGATGCACTTCTTCAACAAGAATCTGAGCTCAAAGAATCAATGAAGTTTGAGAGGGATGAAAATAAGAAGCTGATGCTCAAAATCAATAGGTAACCGACTATCTCTTTGCTCAATCAACTTTGTTAAAAAGGAAAGAAGAAGAGCTCGAGGAGCTAAAAATGAAAATCTGTGTGCTAAAATCAAATGCTACTGCTATAACAAATCAAACAGAAGAATCTTCTGAGACCACAAAGTAAATCCTTTAATATAGAAGAAAATGGAAGTACTTGGGTTTTGTAAAGAAGGAAGTGATTGAAATACAAGATTCACCCAATGGTCAAAATTTGTTGAATCTTCATCCTTAAAGCCTATGTCTCCTACCGAAACAGTAAGTGATGCTAAATGGAATAAGCTCAAAAAGGATGAACCTGCCAAAGATCAGAAAGAAGAAAAGGCTGATGACCTACAAACCACTAAAGACATACTTCAAGAAAAACCAGAATCTTCCATGTTTATGACCTTAATCAATCATGGATTCCCATATGACTTGGTGGAAAAGCTGAACATGAATGAAATGAAGGATCTGCTGAAAGATTTTGAGCTTGCGTGATTCATAATTCCGAATTGTGACTATGAAGCATTCACAACTTTTCAAGCCATTCAAAAAATCAAGAAAGATCTAGGCCACTGTGATACAGCAAAGCATAGCAAGTACAATATGATCTGTTGGCTACAAGGTCACAACTACAAGGCACATGAGTTTAAAGGAAGAATAATTGGTGAGCTGAGAAGGATGATGGATCATGTCATGGCTGTTGAGATTGACACTAGAGTAAGATTCAGAACAGAAGCTCTAAATCCTTCATATGATGAACAAAGCAAACTCCCTGCTGATCCTATAACTATTGAACCTAAAGATTAACACAAAGGAAAGAAAATCTAATTAGAGAGCCAAGAGCTATTATCCCTGGAAGAGTATGGCCATTGGGCCCAACTGTGAGAGAGATTACCGAAAGAAAATCATCTCCAATCCAGTTGTTTGATCATATTACAACTCCCACTTCTGCTGAGGAAAACAGGATTATGGCCTGGAATTTGATCCAGAGTGGGACTGTGCTTTAATCAAGAGGATATCTCGGAGAGTTGAATACTATCATTTGATTGAATCTATATTACTGCTTCCTGCTACTGATATACCTTCAGAGCTTAATCATCTCAAACTATCTAGTAAGCCCAAAAGAAAGAGATTTCTCCATAGCTATTGGAAAGTTAAAAAAAAAATTTCAAGGATGACGTTCTGAAAGAAGCAAGAAAAGAAGATGATGAGCACAAGAAAAGAAGCAAAAGAAGATCAAAATCCAACTCCTCTGTATGGATTGATGATGAATTCATGAGGAGAGTTGGATATTCAAACAAAACAACAGCTACAATCAAGCATATAGAAGGTACTCAATATACATTTGCCATAACTGAATAGGGATATGTTGTGTAAGGCCCCGTTCCTGAGACGCTTACAACTGGTCAATCATCACACATAAAACATATATTTTCATCATTTTACATAAAAACGTTGCAGTGGAAATATTTAAAAAAACATTCCATTTTATTAAAAAATGCTTTTGCAAAATAATACAATCGTTCATTATGCAATATCATTTGTTCGCATTACAATGCAAAAACATTAAACAAAAGAATGTCATCCAAAAGAGCTGAGTAGTCGCCCCGTGACATCCTCAGCAACATTACCTGCCAACTGGAAACACATCAAAGTCAGCGTTGCTGAGTGAGTTCTAGTTTTAAAATAACACATACTTTTTTTTCATTAAAACATTCTTTACTTTCATGGGATCACACAACATACATACATACAGATAATATAATCATTATCTTCCATTACATTCGTCGCATTCTTTCATTCGATAATCATCTCACGTCTGTTATCATCGGCTTCATTCATTCATAACATCTTTTCTTACATTTATTTATTTCACACTCATCGCACATTTCGCACTTATCGCACCTTCTTATCTTCGTACCCATCGTACATATCGCACAAATCGCACCAACGGAGTGGTCACTAGGATAGACTCCTATTGTGTGTGTGTGAACTCTTAGGGGTTTAGCCAAAATCGCACGCCTGCTCATGGGTTAGCCAAAATCGCATGCTACATAACAAATAGTAACTACCACATCGCATGTATCGGGGCAATTACCAAAACTGTACCCCTTACTGTGAGTATGAACCCACATGAGGTAGCCAAAATCGCACCCTACATAGCACATAGTGAATACCATATCGCACGTATCGGAGTAGTCACTGAGACTGAACTCTTACTATGTCTATAGTCCCTTATGAGTTAGCCAAGATCACACGCTGTAAGTACACACAGTTGAGCTAACAACTCTTAATGAGTTGTGAACCTCCTTTATTTTACATGCAAGCCATTCTTACTCTCATTCATTCATTCATGCATGCATTCATTCATTACGTTCCTCTTTTCATTATCTTCAACTTTACGCTACATAATACTTTCATTTCATTCATTAACATACCACGTAAAGCCAAAGGAAAATAATCATACAAAGCAAGGAACATAATAACATACAACATCATCACACAAGGCAACATCGCACACAACTGACATACATCACGCATAATCATACTACGTCATACATCACATCAATCACGCACATCACACATCATCATCATACATCATCTTAATTCGTCCATGCCCATCACATCATCTACAACCCCAAAGGTCCGAGCCTACGTCTGCACTTTCCCGAAAGCCAGACAATAAACTATGGTCGTTCAACCGTATGGACCCCATTCTGTCACATGGTCTTCCATACGTATGTGAACACTCAGGCGAATGGGCCTCTAGTCGCATAGCCTCTAACCGCATGATTCCCATGCGTATGAACCTCGGTCGTATGGCATCCGGGAGAATGGACCTCAGTCGTATGACCTTCATGCGGATAACCCTCAGTCGCCCTCCTTTCGTGTGAATGAACCTCAATCGCATGACGCATGGGCATATGGACTCCAGTCGCATGACCTTTAGTCGCATGACCTTCATCCGCATGTCATTCAGTCGCATGACTCTCATCCGCATATCCTTTAGTCGCATAGCCCTATGCGCATGGCCCTCAGTCGCAATACTCACATACGAATGAACCTCAGTCACACTCCTTACGTGCGTATGGACCCAGTCGCATGATATTCGGATGCATGGACTTCCAGTCGCATAGCCCTAGCTGGGTGCAGAATGCTGTTCATCCCGAACTGCATCTGCCATTTTCGGCCTCCAACCTCTTCTAAGCTCAAATCAACCATCCTAAACCATAGGGAAGCATACCACGACACCATTCAAGCACAACCAAGCCCGAAATCAAGCCCCACCCGAATCAAACACATACACATACACATACATTCGGGTTAACACCCAACATTTGAAAAAAACGATTTTCAGATGTGTTCCAACCCCAAAAACATTCCAAAACATGTAAAAGAGGGGTCCTAGAACTCACACAAACAATACCGACAAGTAGAGCTTCGATTTGACCCGCTATACTTCGATTTTCACGCTCGAATCCACATGAACCAAGCTTGAGACCACTTTTTCTTCCCCTTTTCTCTCAAATCCGAAAATAGTGAGTGTGGGGCAGGGTGTGGGCTGCCTTCCCCCTTTTATACCCCACTCATTCAAGGGTTTTCCCATTTTGGAAAGTTTGGTCCCTCGACTTTGGATTTTATTTCTTTTCTTTCTTTTGTCAGCTTCAAGAAAATTTCTGAGTGTTAGATGTTAAGAGAACTAAAGAGTTGGTGCTATTAAGGAATGAAGAAACAAAGAAAGCTAAAAGTATCTGAATCTTTGATCCAGTGGAAATCAAGCTACTCCACCCCAGCTACAGTTCATATTTGCATGATAAATTCTTTCCAAAGCTGACTGATGAAACAGCTCAACATGATCTATGCCTTTATGTGCACATGATTCAAGTAATTGATAAACTTCATGCAAAGGCATATAAGAGAAGAAGACATGAAGTTGGATTACTAAAAGGAGCTAACATCAAGGAAGTGTCCGAACTGATGATGTCAGAACAAGATGAGCTTGAACTTGTCAATCATCAAAGTGTTGTGAAAACTCTGATAACAAAAGAATATATTTTGGGGCTGAACTTTGAGACACTACAAAGAATTTCCAGAATGGAGATCAAGTACAAGTACGATGATCAAAAGGATGTAGTGTCATACTTAAACAAGAAGATGGTGTCTAGAATGAAGGAGATTTTAGTTTTGAAGAGCTGATTACAAGTGTCTAAGCCTAAGGGGGAGTATTGTTAGATCTTGGAACTATAGGACTAGATCATTTTTTATAGGCTTAGAACTTTAATCAATATTGGTAATGAACAATTGTAATTCATTATTATTTCGTATGCATTGTATATAGGTTAACCCGTATATGTATTGATGTGTGTATGATTATAGGTGCAAACATAATACTTGGTGAATTACCGAAATTGACTAAGTGTAAGAAACATCTACGGATGAACATTTTTGTTCTTCAGTAG
>CM046451.1:31894313-32026813 GCA_025506515.1 Flaveria trinervia | reverse complement strand
TTGCAACAACATACTCCACTTCAGTAGATGATAATGTAACAATTTCTTGCTTGCGTGAGCTCCAACATACTGCAGTGTTACTTAAAAGACATATATACCCAGACATACATTTTCGATCTTCTACATCCCTTCCATAATCACTATCCATGTATACTTCAAGCTTTCCAGTACCTTTTCTCTGATTTTTCAAACCGTAATCAGTTGTTCCTTTCACATATCTTAACACGCGTTTCGCAAGTTGCATATGAGCTTCCTTTGGTTTCGACATGAAACGAGAGATTAAACATACCACATAAATGAGATCGGGTCTAGTAACCACAAGATACATCAAACTACCCACAAGGCACATAAACTTGGTGTCATCAACATCTTGACCAGCTTTATCTTTGAGTACTACAGTGCCATGGACAATTGGATTTTTGACATCATCGCCTTCCCACATGCCAAACCTGCTTAGCACTTCTTTAGCATATTTTCTTTGACACATGCTAATACCAATTGTATCTAGACTAATTTCAACACCCAAGAAATATCTCATATGACCTAAATTGCTCATTTTAAATTCTTTCTTCATGGAAGTCCTGAAGTCATCACACATCTTCATGTCGTTTCCAGTGTAAATCAAATCATCCACAAAGAGACTCGCAATTATTATTTTATTCCATACCCGCTTGATAAACAACATATGATTGTGCTCACTCTTTGTGAAACCTTCCCTTACAAAGTAACCTTCTATCCGATTAAACTAGGCTCTGGGTGTCTGTTTTAATCCATATAAGGCTAGATTTAGCTTATAGACTTTGTGAACCGTGGTGGCTGCTCAACACATATAGTTTCCTTTAGTTCCCCATGTAGAAATGCACTTTTTACATCAAGCTGAAACACTTCCAATTGATTGTATGCTGCCACTGCTAGTACAGTCTGAATGGTATCCCAACGTGCCACTGGAGCAAAAACTTCGTCATAGTCGATGCCATTTTTTTAGCATATCCCTTTACCACCGGTCTAGCTTTGTATTTATCATCTTCTCCTTTTTCATGGAGTTTGGATTTGTACAACCATTTATGCCGATCGGTTTCATACCTGTTGCAGCGAAAACAAGCTCCCATGTTCCATTTTGTTCGATTGATCTCATTTCAGTGTGCATGGCTTGTTGCCATTTAAGATCTTGAACAACGTCTTCAATTTTAATTGGATCTCGCATGGAACTAAACAAGGAAAGATTTACAATATCTTCGGATAGTCTCTCACCACTTTCATAATCTTCCAACCAAGCGGGTCTTCTCCTTGTTGTACTTCTATTATAAGTGGCAACACTCTAATGTTGAATAGTGATAGGAGTAGGGGCGTCATGTTGTTTGAACTCTTTGGGGTTTCGTGGTTCTTCATTGTGAGAGTCGGGTAAGTAGGATGTAGCTGCAATTTCAGGTTGTTGATCGATGTGGTCTTCATGTGACCGATGACCATCATTATCCTCTACTTCAACATATTCTCCTGAGATGACTAGATTGGGTGGACCCATGTCTTCCTTCTTCCACTCTCATTTATCATCCTCATTAAAGGTAACATCTTTACTAATAATAATCTTTTATTGGTATGGGTCATAGAGTCTACAAGCCTTTGATTTAGTACTAATACCCAATAGAATACACTTGATACTTCTATCATCAAGCTTGGTTTGAAGCTGTGATGTTATGTGAGCATATGCATTGCTCCCAAACAATTTAAAATACTCCACATTTGGTTTAGTTCCGGACTAAGCTTCTTCTGGTACCTTGTCTTCCAAGACTGTGGTGATGCATCTGTTGATTACATGCCCAACCCACTTTGTTGTTTCTAACCAAAACCATTTTTGTAAAGACTTGTCTACCAAAAGACATCTAACCATATTAAAAATATCTTATTTTTGCATTCTACCATTCCATTTTGTTGGGGAGTGTAGGCAATGGTTAGTTGTCCTTTGATGGCATGATTTACACAGAATCATGGAATGGTTTAGAATTAAACTCACCCCCTATCATTTCTTAAACATTTGATGGTGATCCTTGTTTCGTTTTCAACCATGACTTTAATTTTTTTTAAACTTCAAAGCATTCATCTTTGTTCTCCAAAGAGTAAGTCCACTCCTTTCTAGTGAAATCAACAATAAAGACAAGCAAGTACCTTTTTCCACTACGACACATGGGGTTGATAGGACCACACAGGCCTGTGTGAAGTAGCTGAAGCCTACTTGATGCTCTCTAAGTACTTTTCTTTGGAATTGGCTCCCTTTGTTGCTTTCCAACTTGACAAACTTCACACACTTTAGTTTGGTCAGCAACTTTTGGTAGACCAAGTACCATGTGCCTGTACTACATGGTACGTATGGACTTGTGGCTCACATGCCCTAATCGATGGTGCCAAAGGTATTTGTGCTGATCCAATGTCACTTTCAAGCATTGGTTTGACAAAGCTTTGAAAGTGGCATGAACTAGGAACATGTGATTTCTAGTCATTAAGGATGTCACTATCAAGCCCCTGTGTGGGTGGTATATCTTGCAGGCACCTTTCCTGATTATGATCGTAAGGTCTTTCTCTTGAAGTTGCCCAACACTTAACAAGTTAGATAACTTGAGTCACACTTGAGTCACACCTTCAATCTCAAAGCGAATATCAACACTTCCTTTCATTATAAGTTTAAGATCGTTACCCAACTTCACGGTGTGAGAGCAACTTTCATCCAAGTTGATAAACCAAGATCTAGATCCAGTCATATGATTGGAACAACCTGAATCCAAAAGTCAATATGTCGGACGTACCTTCTGTGCTCACCTCCTTTTTTGCCACGAGTAATAGATCTTCACCCTCATCGAACTCAGCATAATTGTCTGCCAATCGGCTTTGGGACACTCGTACGAAAACTGACCTAGCTGATGGCATGTGCATCATTCCACAGTTGATTTGTCAAAATCAATGTGGGATCTTCCACATCCACGGCCACGACCCTTACTGATAGGAGATCTGCCATGACCTCATCCACGTGTTGGATTCTCTATCTTCATTACATGTTTTTCCTCTGGTTTCCGATGCAACTTTTGTTAATGCACTAGAAGGGAACTTTGTAATACATCAATGGTGCGTTTGTCAATGTCATGGGATTCTTCAAGTGTACACACCACAAAATTAAAGTTCTCCGTAAGGGACCACAATATTTTCTCCATAATAGTGACATCAGTCATCTTCTCTCCATAGTGGTGCATCTCATTAACTATGGCCATGACTCGATTGAAGAAATTTGTAATGGACTCTCCTTCCTTCATTTCCAGCATCTCAATATCACGATGAAGACACTGTAGTTGTGCTCGTGTCACACGTGTGTTTCCTTGGTACTTGGTATGCATAGCATCCCAGATTTGCTTTGCACTCTCCTTTTGGGCCATCGTCCCAATGATCACTCGGTCAATCGACTAGAACAGATAATTTTGGGCCTTCAAATCTTTAAGCTTTATTGCATCAAGTTGGCTCCACTCTGCAGCGGTTAAGGTCTCTCCTTCCTTAGGTAATAGAATCTCAGTTTCAATTACTCACCAATACTCCTTCTATCTCAACGGGTTTTCCATGACCAAACACCAATGGTCATAGTCACCATCAAAGCGTGGAACGCTTTGATATGAAACTGTCTCTTCTGCCATGGACTTGATAGAAGTTGTGTATATCGCTCACCAGGTATGTGCTTTGATACCACTTGAAATAGTTTCAAGGATATCAAAGTATTCGATCAAATATATGGATGATCTTATTCAATGAGTTCAATGTTGTATTTATAGCAATACAGACTCTTCAATCAAACTAACGACCTGCTAAAATTAAGCTAACAATACAAGACCCCTTACCAACCTAGACTCCATCAACATGACCATTACTAAGAAAAATGTACGTATGCATGGGCTAGAAGCCCAACCTGCAAGACACTTCTAATGGGTTGCAACCTAATGATTGACCTAAACAACTTTACAAACCTTCCCCTAAACTAAAATTGGGTTCACCCTTTAGTTTAGTCCTTCAAGCTCTTGTACTCCCATCATGCTTCTAAACTTCTCAAACACTTTGAGCATCACCGGCTTAGTCATTGAATTAGCAACTTTATCCATTGTTTGACAAAACTCCAGCCTTATTACCTCTTTATTTTACCATCCCCCTTAGATATGATATTGTACATCGAGGTGCTTGCTTCTTCGGTGCATTACCGGATTCTTTGATAAATTAATCGTTGAACGGTTGTCACACTTGATCATAATTGTGCTTATCTCCTTTCCTGTTAACACCTTCAATAGACCTCGGAACCATGCACATTGACAAGAACAATTCTTTGCAGCAACATACTCCTCTTCAATAGACGATAACGTAACTATTTCTTGCTTGCGTGAGCTCCAACATATTGTAGCGTTACTCAAAAGACATACATACCTAGACATACATTTGTGATCTTCTACATCCCTTGCTTAATCACTATCCGTGTATACTTCAAGCTTTCCAGCACCTTTTCTCTAATTTTTCAAACCGTAATCAATCGTTCCTTTCACTTATCTCAACACGCGTTTAGCAAGTTGCATATGAGCTTCCTTTGGTTTCGACATGAAATGAGAGATTAAACATACCACATAAATGAGATCGGGTCTAGTAACCGCAAGATACATCAAACTACCCACAAGGCACTTAAACTTGGTGTCGTTAACATCTTGACTAGCTTTATCTTTGAGTACTATAGTGCCAGGTACAATTGGATTTTTGACAGCATTTCCTTCCCACATGCCAAACCTGTTTAGCACTTCTTTAGCATATTTTCTTTGAACATGCTAATACCAATTGTATCTAGACTACTTTCAACACCCAAGAAATATCTCATATGACCTAAATTGCTTATTTTAAATTCTTTCTTCATGGAATTCCTGAAGTCATCACACATCATCATGTCGTTTCAAGTGTAAATCAAATCATCCACATAGAGACTCACAATTATTATTTATTCCATACCTGCTTGATAAACAACGTATGATCATGCTCACTCTTCTTGAAACCTTCCCTTACAAAGTAACCTTCTATCCGATTAAACCAGGCTCTGGGTGCCCGTTTGAATCCATATAAGGCTCGATTTAGGTTATTGACTTTATGTTCTTCCCCTTCCTTTGTGAACCCAGGTGGCTGCTCAACATATATAGTTTCCTGTAGTTCCCCATGCAGAAATGCACTTTTTACATCAAGCTGAAACACTTCCCATTGATCGTATGTTGCCACTACTAGTACAGTCCGAATGGTATCCCAACGTGCCACTGGAGCAAAAACTTCGTTATAGTCGATGCCCTTTTTTTGAGCATATCCCTTTACCACCGGTCTAGCTTTGTATTTATCAGCTTCTCCCTTTTCATTGAGTTTGGTTTTGGACAACCATTTTACGCTGATCGGTTTCATACCTGCTAGAGCGACAACAAGCTCCCATGTTCAATTTCGTTCAATTGATCTCATTTCAGTCTGCATGGATTATTGCCATTTTGGAGCTTGAACAACGTCATCAATTTTAGTGGGATCTCCCGTGGAACTGAACAAGGAAAGATTTATGTCGTTTTCGGATAGTCCCTCACCACTTTAATAATCTTCTAACCAAGCGGGTCTTCTTTTTGTTGTACTTCTATTATTAGCGGCAACACTCTAATATTGAATAGTGATAGGAGTAGGGGCGTCATGTTGCTTGAACTCTTCGAGGTTTGGTGGTTCTTCATTGTGACAGTTGGGTAAGTAGGATATAGCTGCAATTTCTGGGTGTTGATAGATGTGGTGTTCATGTGACTGATAAGCATCATTATCCTGTACTTCAACATATTCTCCTAAGATCATTAGATCGGATGGACCCATGTCTTCCTTCTTCCACTCCCACTTGTCATCCTCATCAAAGGTGACATCTTTACTAATAATAATCTTTTGATGGTATGGGTCATAGAGTCTATAGGCCTTTGACTCAGTACTAATTCCCAAGAGAATAAACTTGATACATCTATCATCAGCTTGGTTTGAAGCTATGATGGTATGTGAGCATATGCAATGCTCCCAAACACTTTCAATACTCCATGTTTGGTTTAGTTCGGGACCAAGTTTCTTTTGGTACCTTATCTTCCAAGGTTGTGGTGATGCATCTATTGATTACATGCCCAACCCATTTTGCAGCTTCTAACCAAAACCATTTTGGTAAAGACTTGTCTACCAAAAGACATCTAACCATATTAAAATATTTTATTTTTGAATTCTACCACTCCATTTTGTTAGGGAGTGTAGGGAGTGGTTACTTGTCCTTTGATGCCATGATTTACACATAAATCATGGAATGGTTTGAATTAAACTCACCCCCTATCATTTCTTAAACATTTGATGGTGATCCTTGTTCTGTTTTCAACCATGACTTTAAATTTTTTTAAAAACCTCAAAGTATTCATCTTTATTCTCCAAAGAGTAAGTCCACCCCTTTCTAGTGAAATTATCAATAAAGACAAGCAAGTACCTTTTTCCACTAGAAGACATGGGGTTGATAGGACCACACAAGTCTATATGAAGTAGTTGCAGCCTACTTGATGCTCTCCAAGTACTTTACTTTAGTATTGGCTCCCTTTGTTGTTTCCAACTTGACGAACTTCACACACTTTAGTTTGGTCAGCAACTTTTGGTAGACCAGTACCATGCGCCTGTACTGCATCGTACGTATGGACTTGTGGCTCACATGCCCTACCCGACGGTGCCAAAGCTATTTGTGCTGATCCAATGTCACTTTCAAGTATTGGTTTCACAAAGCTTTGATAGTGGCATGAACTAGGAACATGCGATTTCTAGTCATTAAGGATGTCACTATCAAGCCCTTGTGAGGGTGGTATATCTTGCATGCACCTTTCCTGATTATGATCGTAAGGTCTTTAAGCTTAATTACATCAAGTTGGCTCCACTCTGCAGCGCTTAAGGTCTCTCCTTCCTTAGGTAATTGAATCTCAGTTTGAATTACTGACCAATACTGTGACATCCGGTAAATTTCCGTTACCAAACTCCGTTAGTTCCGTTAAGTCTTGTATACACGTGTCGTGAGCACACACTAGTTGTCGTTTAACATTGGTGACTTAATAATATTAATAATGTTAAACTAATGTTAATTAAATTGATTATGTGATTGTTGTGTTAAAATTATGTGTTTACGCGATTTAATTGCAGGTTGTAGAAATTAATCGCGTAATGCGGAAACGTGCCTATTTGTTCGTATGTTTTGTGTTTTTGCAAAGATAAATTATATAATGAATATTATTAGTTCATATCTTTATATTTTTAAGTTAAAGGAATTTTAAAAAGAGTTTAAAGTCTAGTTTTTATAAAATACCAAAACACAGGGGTTTAAAGGGTAAATATGTAAATTAAATTAAGTAAAACATAAACCCTAGACGCCACCTCCCCATGTGCGACCGTAACCTCCCTCATCCCCTCTCAAACCTGCGATTTTGATCAAGATTAAGCAAGAAAACATTGGATTTGATCGATCTCAAGGCATACAACGCATTACAAGTCTCAATTTTGTTACATTACACGTTTAAAGGTTAGATTTTTCATGTTTTTGTGATGTTCTTCATTATGGCCGAACCTTAAATCAAAAAATTGGTGTTCTTGGTGTTGAGTTTTGATCAATTGATGATGTTTATATGTTAGTTAGGTTGAATACATGTTAGTTAACGTCAATCATGGATGAATTACATGTTTTTAGTGGTTTAATCATGGGTTTTGATTCTAGTCAAACCCTAATTCGATTTTGAGCATGATTATGGATGAATGATGATTGTTTGATGAATGTGTGATGATTAATAAGTTGTATGAATGTTAGGAATCATGGATCTTGCAAGAAATTGATGATTTGGTGTTGATGTTCATAGCTTACTAAGAATAGTAACTTTATCTTGCGTGTAACATTGAATTATTGATGAATTGATGTTATGGATGTGTTCATGGTGATGATTTGATGTTAGATTGATGTTGTGATCATTGGGAATTCAAGAACACATGTTATAGTTCATACATTACTAAAGATAGTAACTTTTGGATATGAATTGATGAGTTATGATGTTTGGATGTGGTTGATCATGCTTAGGTGCTAGTATGAGCTTGAATTGGTATATTATTGATGAATTCATGTATGCTTTGGATGTTTGATAGAGTTTGGGATGTTCTTTCCCAAAAGGGAAACTTTATTTGTGTAAACGTTGAAGTATGATGTTATGATCATGTTTGGGATGATAGGAGCCTGCTAGTATGTTCAAGGATAAATTCTAGTGTGATAGAACGTGTTAATTAGTTGTATGGTATGCTTGGATAATCATGGGTGATATTTGGACTTTGGTGATCATGTATGATGTTGGTGTTGATTAGTTGCTAGGATATCATGTTTGGGTTTGGTGAGTAATGATTATGGTGTATGTTGTATGCCATGGGCATGGTTATGATTTAAGTGTTATGTATGGATAATGTAGCATGTGTATGATACTATTTGAATGTTAATCATGTATGTTGTATGTGAACATTGGCTTTATTCGAATTATAACTCATAATGTCACCAACGGGTCAAACGGGTCAACTAGGTCAAACGTGTCTATTTTTCTAAAAGCTTGAGTCTTTGGTTTTGTTATGCTTAGGGTTTCACATGTATTTCATTTACACGTACTTATGTACTCACATGATCTAGGTAACCTTTGAAGGTTGTCTATCCTCTCGTTTCTCAAGTAAACCCTAAGTACTCTTTACATACATCAGGTGAGTTCATGCCCCACTCTTTACTTATCTCTTTTGGGGGAGATAGCATACTGGTATTTTACGAACACTTTTAATATTTAAGTTGTGTATAATATTAATATAGTGCTGTTTACCATGGGAAAAGTCCTCACACTTTCAAATTGTTAATATTTAATAGCGGGGAAACTTGGGTAGTACTACTGGGTCTGACGAGCCCCACCTGTGTGACTCGAGGTCAACCGGTGCAATTTGTCCTATTGAACATTGTCACGACATGGTAAGTCGTGACAGGAGGCAACAACTATCACAGTCAGCTTCAATTGCGAAATCACTATGTATTAATATTTACCGTTAATAGACTAGCTATCTATTACAATACATTGCTTATATATATCACAACTGTATATATGTTTATTGAACTCAAACTCTTGAACTCACCAACCGTTGTGTTGACATTTTTAGTATGCTATTCTCAGGTCATTAGCTTGCTTGCCATAGGAGCACTGCATGGTTCACTGCATTCTAAGACACGATCTTCAAGACAATTTTAGCATTTTAATATTTATGGTTTACTCTTTTGGGTTGGCACCTGTTTTGCCATAGTTATATTTTCATTGCCTTGGGTTGTTTTCAAAAGGCTTCTGCATTGTTTAAAGTTTGTATTTTGGTTGATTTTGTCTAAATTATGGCATATAGAGTCGTTCTGAGTAACTATTGACTGTGATCCTGGTTCGTTCACACGCCTCGCGGTAAAACTCCGCAAGTGGATTTTGAGGGTGTGACAAATACTCCTTTTATCTCAACAAGTTTTCCATGACCAAACACCAATGGTTATTTTCACCGTCAAAGCATGGAACGCTTTGATATGAAACTGTCTCTTCTACCATGGACTTGATAGAAGCTGTGTATCTCTCTCGCTCGCCAGGTATGTGCTCTGATACCAGTTGAAATAGTTTCAAGGATATCAAAGTATTCACTAAAATATTTGGATGATCTTATTCAATGAGTTCAATGTTATATTTATAGCAATACAGACTCTTCAATGAAACTTACGACCTACTAAAATTAAACTAACAACCCACAAGACCCGCTACAAACCTAGACTCCGTCAACATTACTGTTACTAAGAAAAACATACCTATGCATGGGCTAGAAGCCCAACATACAAGACACTGCTAATGGGCTGCAACACAATTTTTGACCCAAACAACTTAACAATCACTGTATCGGCAAAGCTCTCGTCTCTCCCACGTCTCATTCGTTTGTTTTTCCCTTGTTATTTGTTTTAGTTACACATTCAATACAGGTACGATTGTGGGTTTCTAGTACAGGTTGCGTATATAAATTTTTCTGTCATGTGCATTGTTTGTATGTACGTTTGGTGTAACAGGAGGTAATTTGGGCGGGGAAGTCTTCATGTGAGCATAATGGGTCCATCATTATATGTGCGCATGTGTGTAGGCTATGTGTGGGTGGGATTTGCAATGCCTACGTAATGCATGGTGATATACATATATAATATATATATATATATATATATATATATATATATATATTATATATATATATATATATATATATATATATATATATATATTTTATGTTCAAGCATTAGCAGTGAGTGTTGGTTGGCATTTTGTGTAATTCATGCATTATGCATAGGTAAGTTGTGTTATACATAGTATATGAATTAAAATTTGCTTTATGCATGTGCCATTTAATGTGGGTGTATAGGCATGATGTAACATATAATGGGTGTGTGTTAATTATATATATATATATATATATATATATATATATATATATATATATATATAATATATATATATATATATATATATATTGATTGGGTGGATAGATTGATATTCTCTGTTGATGTGAATCAACAAGGATCGATAATGATTATTGAGTCAGTGATTATGTAGTGGAAATACACAAAACACGATCATTAAATGCTTATTATACTTATAAATGATTTTGTATCAATGATGGTGAAAAAGGTTACAATGAATACTAGGGTTTAGCAAGATACGGTAACTTGACACAATGTAACATAAGACTAATCAAAGATTTTAATATTCTGATTGTCTAATATCAATCACAAAAGTAGGGTTTTCTATTCTATTTATAGGCTTACAAAATGCCTTTACAAAATGACTAAACTACCCTTGTACTAATTAGCATTTCTTTTGTTCATCTGTATTAACTAATGCAAATGACTTGTTCTTCACGAAAGGCAATGACTTGTTCTTCTGAGGCAATGACTTGTTTACAAAGACTTAGAAAAATTCAAAGGCAATGACTTCTGAAGTAGAAGTCCCCAAACCACGGAAGAAGTAGCCTCTTCTGAAGTATAAAAGGCTTCGGAAGAACTTGTTCTTCCGAAGCCAATTACCCTTCGGACGATGCTGCTATGGACCAGTGGATTATAAGTATGGTCTTTGACACTCTGCTACAGACCTCTGATCCTACATGGTGTTTTGCCAAAAAGCCATATCGTTGATCATACTTTATTCCACTGTTTACCTTTATTTGTTAGTACATTTAACTTTAGTTGGTGGCAAAAGGTAAGTCATGGACATGTCATGACTACCATATCTTAGATAAGACATTATCTAAGATACCTTAACTATAGCTTTGTAGTATCTGCTTTAGTTATAGGATTCCAGCTGGTATAAATGTATAACCGGCTATAGGTGATAGTATATATAGTTTCTCATTGTAACTCTTGTATCATGCTTTTAAGAGTCTTGTAAACTTAGAGTTGAGAAGTAATATATACAAGTACCTTGAAAATTATTTCTTTGTGTTTTTGAGTTACTTAGTATATTATAATCAACTCTTTCAGATTCTGCTTCATCATAAATGTGTGAGTATAAGTGAGTTTGAGAGAAAAACAAGTGTTTAGTAACAAAACCCATCTGCAAGACCTTCTATGAGGGATTGTTTTCCATTCTAGCTGCTTTCTGTAGTAGTTCTGATATAATTTCATCTTTTTCATCTAGCCTATTTACTTCTGATTCTACATAGCTTTTAGAAGGACCTCCTTCAGATGGATCTTGTCTCATAGGCATTCTCATAGAATGATCCTCCTTATCTGAAGATGATTTGGATTCCTCTAAAGAGCTGGTAGATTCACTAGACTCAATAGGCTCAGCCATAACAGATGTGAATGGAGAGGAGAAATGTGATGATGATCAAATGGAGATGCATGAGGTGCGTGAATGGGAGATGTTATAAATGGTGATGCAACCTCAGCTTCTTGAACAGAAGGCCTAGTATGAAGATCACCACTTACATCCTCATGTGGTGACATTGGCCTTTGTCCTTGTTCAGCTTCCTCTGCATGCTTATCAACATGATGTTGATCATGAGTAGCTTGTGGTTCTTTTTTATAAAGATGCTCATCAACAGGAGCTTCTTGCCTTCTTATTCTTGATTAATCTGTTGTAACATCCATGGCAACAAAGGAACAAATACTCCAATGTAGAAATCCTTGGATCTATTTTCTTAATGTATTTATTAGACTTAGCATTGTAGTGAGGAATATCCATCACTGGTCCTTTAGGCACTATCTCTAGAAATGCCTCATAAATAAAGCATTATAGAAACCTTGGATATATAAGGAACATATGTCTTCTTTCCTCTTGGATGTTAGATACCAAACCATTAAAAACATAAGCAGATATGTTGAATGATTTGTTGGTGCAAAGCATATATAGTAGATGATGTGATGATAGGAATGTCATTTCATTCAATCTTCCTTTTGGATAAACAATGTTGAAAGATGTGATTAGAAATTTCCATTATAGATCCACCAATCCCTTCATTATCTGCTTCCTTCATACCCTCTTTCATATCCAATTTCAGCAGAGAAGGTAGTAATAACATCATCATCAAAGTCTAATAAATTGTAGACAATATCTCACAATATTTTTAGTGATGGCTAAGGTATGATATTTGAAGATTCTTCTAGAGAGAGTCTTAACACCATTAACTTCAGCCACTTCAGCAGTGCTCTAAGAAGACCTTATAAAGTTCTCATAGATGATAGGTGTGACTGTGATGGCATGAGCAACTCTAGTAGTAGAGATGAATCTGATCATATCTCTAAGACCTTCTGACTCGGGTACATGAGGGTCAAGATAACCACTAACATTGTGGAGCTTTCTCCATGTGAGATTAGTCATTGCACCCTGCATTAGATACATATGCATTAGAATTTTAATGATAATCAATAGAATACAAAGTTGAAATCAAGTTGACTTTTCTCAGTTTGACTTTGCTTGGTAAAATTAAGAGTTCATAGGTATTGTTCCATAGGAATTTATCCTAACTTGATTCTAAAAAGGATAATTGCTTTTATGTGTTCTTCATGCTCATTTGTGATGATCTTTCCTGATTTAAGCATTCTTTAACATTGAAACTAAAGTTTTGATATCATCATAATCATTTCTTTAATCATCTGTTCGTGTGATGAAACTAGGGTTTTGAAACTTATTTGTTTGTTGTTATTTTCATAATCATTAATTTCATCACATTCGAAAATGACTATCAATCCTTAGTTTGAGTTTAATTTTGATGATTCTTTCTTGACCTAGGGTTCTAAGTTCATTAAGAGTCCAACAGTTTAGGTCATTGTAACACCCAAAAATTTTAAAAGATGTAAAATGAAGAGAAAGAAAGTAATGTAATAAAACCCAAGTTGAGGGGTTAAATGTGTAATAAGTAAACATTTATACTATTTTGTACAAAGGCAACATGGCCGCCCATGCCATGTTAATTTCACATTTTTCAATCAGTTTTAGAGAGAGAAAGAGCATAAAGCTTCGGGTTTGAGCAAAAAGATCAAGAAGAAGGTCGGATTTGAGGTGAGTTTTAGTGTTTTAAGTTGTTCTTGGCTGATTATAGCCTCGGGTGTATGCTTATTTGTGTTTGTGTGTGTTTGAGTGTGTGTTTTGGTGGGTTTTAGGTGCTTAAACTCATTTGCATTCAGGTTTGATTAAGTCATAGACGAAAGTTGCAAAAGGTGAGTTCTAGAACCCCTCTTCTACATGTTTTAACATATTTTAGGACTGGATATACATGTTTAAATGTTTAAAAGTTTTGGACGTGAACCCGTCTGTTTATGTGTTTGTGAATGTGGGTGGGAGAATGTTTGAGTTTGAATTATGGTATGATTATGTTTTATACGTGTTCATGATGCTTTGAATGTTAGAACTAAGCTTAGAACCCATTTGTATGTGTATTTGGGGACTGAAACGAGGTTGTTAGTTAAAGTTAATTGCTCATGCACCTAAATCCCATGTGTCTGAAACACCATGCACCCAAATAGTACCCATGTGCCTGGGAAGGTGCCAAATTTCCTAAGTGTCTCAAATGCCCCAAACCCCATGCCTCCCAATAGTGCCAGGATGCACAAAGTGCCCATGCGCCTAAGTCAGGCCCATGCACCTGCATATTTCCCATGCGCTTAAAATGTTGCCTGAAGTGACCCAGTGTTGGCCATCCGCCCATATAGTGCTCATGTGCCTAAAAGTTTTCCCATATGCCTAAGTGTTCCATGTGCCTGGAAGGCCATCCGCCCGGATAATGGCCATGCCCCTGCATAGTGTCAATGCGCCTAAAGACTTAGAAATATTTTTGAAATTTTGGGAAAAAGAAAGTTTTAGGCTTTGACTTGGGATGTTTTCATGGATGATGTATGTTGATTATATGATGTCTTATGATGATGTATAATGATGATATGCATACTTATGTTATGCATGTTTATGTCATGTTTATTTTATGTTTCTTTGTTATGTTTATTTTTGTGGCATCGCGTGGTATGTTATTATCAATAAATGGAAATTATTATCTAACGCCTAAATTTATTTAGGTTTTGATATGACTGTTGGCCTGAAACTCCTGTATTTGGTTGAGATAAACAGTGGGGTTTATAGTCAAGGTAGTATAGTAGGTAGATTGGGTGAGAAAAGAGATGATTTCAGAGAAGTCAGCATCCCTGGATGAATCCAGAAGTGTGACTTGATTGTGTTTAGGGTTTAGTGACATTGTGAGAAAGAATAGGGTAAACAAGTTTGAATCGAAGAAGGTTGGAATGAGAAGTGCTTTGGGCAGTAAAAGTTGTAAAAAGATTAAAGTGATTAGTCGGAATTATTTAAATGGGTGAAAAAGGCGAATGGATAAAGTGAAGTGATGGTTTGGGGTAAGATGAAGGGGTAAGATGTGACAAGGCCAGTAAGTTTAAAAAACCTTTTAAAAGATTCTAACATCATTGATAAAAATCTTTGCTTTTTACAGTGTAGGGCCCAAAGGTTTCCGTTACAGAGTAAAGTCTTCTTCCGAAGGTAAAAGTATTTCTGAAGGATTTTCTCTTTCGAAGTCAAAACTTACTTCCAAAGGTAAATAAATTTACTTCCAAGAGTGAGAATGTCTTTCGAATGAAGAAGCATTCAAGCTTTGGAAGTAGTGAAGATATACTTCCGAGACTAAAAACTCTTCGGAAGATAAAGCTTGAACTTAGGAAATTGCCTTCGGAAGATAATGAAGAATCCTTCTAAGGGTAATTTTCCCTTCAGAATTACTCATTCTTAGTTAATTTTGAAGAATAACCTTTGTAACAGGGCTTAGATTGTATTTGAAAAAAGACAATGCATATTTTAAAAAGGTTTTCAAATGAGATATATTAGCCAATCTTTATCATCCCAATAGTCGTAATAAGATACTTAAATCTTTGTTCATCAAAGGCTTTTGTGAACAAATCAGCATATTGTTCATTTGAGTCAACTTTGACTAATTTAATCAGGTTTTTCTCATCAATATCTCTAATGAAATGGTACCTGATGTCAGTATGCTTTGTCTTGGAGTGCTTCACCGGATTTTCAGTAATAGAGATTGAACTCTTGTTGTCAATATGGATAGGAGTGCTTATGAAGTTGAATCCATAGTCTAGCATCTGATTTTGAATCTAGAGCAACTGAGCACAGCAACTTCAGAAGTAATGTATTCAGTTTCGACAACAGATGTTAGACATAGCATTGCTTCTTGTATTGCCATGAATTATCCTTCCACCACGAAATTAACATCCTCCTGATGTGGATTTTTTGTTGATGTTACAGCCACCACAGTCACTATCAGTATAGCCATAGAGATTGAAGTTAGAGTTTCTAGGATACCAGAGACCAAGCTTTGGTGCTCCTTTGAGGTATCTCAGAAGTCTCTTGGTAGCAACTAGGTGAGACACCTTTGGAGCAACCTGATATGTTGCACAGATGCATGTAGAAAACATAATATTAGGCCTGCTTGTTGTGAGATATATCAGAGTCTCAATAATTGCTCTATACTGATGTTGATCAGTATCATCCCCCTTAGAGTCAGGGCAAAGATTGTGGTTTCTGGGAATCGGTGTCTTGGTTGATTTACAATCTTTCATATCAAATCTTTCTAAGATATCAATGACATACTTAGATTGATTGATAAAGAACTTCATTTGCTTCACCTGAATTCCAAGGAAAAAGTCCATTTTCCCATGGAACTCATCTCAAACTTCTTCTTCATAATGCTCTCAAGGTCTTTACACATTTGGTCATTTGAAGAACCAAATATGTATCATCAACATAGACCTGGACGAGCAATATGTCTTTCCCAGACTTCCTTATGAAAAGAGTCTTATCAATGGTACCTCCAGTGTAGCTATTCTTGAGGAGAAATTGAGACAAGGTCTCATACCACAACCTAGGTGCTTGGTGCAACCCATATAGAGCTTTATCCAGTTTGCACACATAGTTGGGGTGTTGTGGGTCTTCAAATCCTAGAGGGTGGTACATAAGACTTCCCGATCTATATCCCTATATAGAAATGCACACTTGACATCAAGCTGGTAGACAGTAAAATTCTTAGATGCAACATAAGCAAGGAAGATCCTAACTGCCTCATGACTTGCAACATGTACAAAGAAATCAGTATAATCGATTCCTTCCTCTTGAGTGTATCCTTGAACTACCAGTCTTGCCTTATTCTTGATGATCAAGCCTCTATCATCTCTCTTATTTCTGAAAACCCATTTGGTGCCTATAGGAACTTGACCCGATGATAGCGGGCAAAGGTTCCAAACCTTTTTTCTTTTGAATTGAAGCAATTCCTCTTGTATTGATTCAACCCAACAACTATCTTTCAAGGCATCTTCTATCTTCTTAGGTTCCACCTGAGACAAAAAGTATGAGTACAAGCAGACATTCCCATTATGAGATTTCCCCTGGTTCTCACACCTTCAAAGACATATCCAATGATGTTTTTAGTTGGATGAGTGTTATGAATCCTAAGCCATGGAATTACATCCAGTTGCATGGATAAATCCATATTTAAGAATTTTGGCTCGAGATTTTGAATACTTGGTACAGCTGATGTTTCACACTCACTCAATGAGGACTGATTGAATGAAGGAGAAACAACATCACCATTAATTAGCTGAGAAGTAGTATTAATAATTGCATGTTATATCAGGATGCTACTTCCATCAGCTTGGTGTTGTATGTTATCAGCTGATGAGTTATTGGTCTCACTTTGCTGGTAACTGGTTGAAGCTCCACTAGTTCCTGAAATGGTCATGCTGTCAGACCTACCAATGGTGGGAGCTTGAGGTTCAGAGACTCTTGGAGAACTTAGAAGAGGTTTGGGTGACTCAAATAGTTGGTCTTCATCATAATCTCTTTGAGTACATATTCCAGCTAAAACATTCTCCCAAGATTGTTTAGAATAATTTGCAAACAATTCTAAATCAAAAATATGATCAGGGTCATCCCCCCTGACACAAGGAGTGTGCTCATTAACAACAATGTTGGATGATTACTCATTTTTTTGATTTTTGATGTTATAAACTCTATACGCAATAGAGTTGGAGGAATATCCAACAAAGATAGCATCATCTGACTTCTCAACAAATTTTTCCAAGTTGTCATTTGTGTTAAGTATGGTACACCTGCTACCAAAGGACCTTAGCAAGCCAATGAACGGTGGCCTTTTGTTTCATAGCTCATAAGGGGTTTTTCCATGTGGATTGACAATAAGAACCATGTTCTGCACATAGCATGCAGTGTTGACTGCCTCTGCTCAGAATGTTAGATGCAGCTTTGAATCAGCTAACATGGTCCTAGCAGCCTCAATCAATGTCATGTTCCTACTCTCAACAACACCATTTTGTTGAAGAGTTCTAGGAGCACTGAATTGTCTGGTAATCCCTTTTGAGTTATAGAATGAGTCAAGAACTTGATTTTTAAACTCAGTCCCTTGATCACTCCTAATTATCATTACCTTATGATCACTTTGATATTCATTTTTAAAAATAAAAGATTTTAAGTTCCAGTTGTTTCATCCTTAGTTCTTAAAAAGAAGACCCATGTAAATCTTGTGAAATCATCAACGATCACAAGGCAATATGATTTCCTTCCAATTCATTATACTTGTTAGACCATATAAATACATTTTCAATAATTGTAATGGGGTGGTGATAGAGTTAACTTCTTTGGATTTGTTAGATACTCTATGTTGCTTTCCTTTCAAGCAAGCTACACAGTTATCTCTATAGAAAAATTCCTTTTTGGGCACACCACGTACCAAGTTATTTTTAACCAATTTATTCATGGTTTTAAAATTCACATGGTACATATGTTTATGCCATAAGTCACACTCATCACCATTAGCTTCGGAAAGAAAGCATGATACTTCACCTAATAGGGAAACACTGTTCATATCCAGCTTGTACATATCCCCTTTCCTATGAGATCTAAGAAACACCAATTCCTGTGGAATTGTAATCCCAGGTTTGAGGATGATGCACTCATGCTTTGTGAAAAGCATTTCATGCTTTTGATCACAGAACTAAGAAACACATAGAACATTGTGTTCAAGCTGTTTGATAGAGTTCAGTTTGTCGACTCTTAACAAGCCATTAGATACACTTCCTCTACCTGAAATGTATACTCCGGTCTCACCTCCAAACTGAACAGGATCTCCATCAAAATGTTTAAATTGTTGATGTAAAGATCTGTTCCCAGTCATGTGCCTGGAGCATCCACTATCCACTATCCAGACATTATTGTTCTTGTCTATGAATGTCCTTAGAGTTGTCTGTTCCAGCCATGAGTGCTTGAGAAGGGGTGACATCTTATACTAAAGGTCTAATCAACTTCTTATGCCATAACAACAATTTTAGTTGATTTTCCAGAAGCTTTAGGTGTTGAAGGATGTGAGGAGGCATGAGCAGATCCCGGATTTGATTTGGGAGCTTTGCATTCCCTTACAAAATGGCCCAACGGGTTATAGTTATAACATTTGGCCTTTGCTTTGTCAAACCCGAACTTGCTGCTAGTGGGGTTCTGAGGGAACTGCCTTCCAGTTCTTTTGAAGAACTTCTTTGCCCTATAGGTTAAAAAAGCCATTTGTTGGACTACGTCCATGTATTCCACATCATCTAGGCTAAAACACTTAAGAAATTCAAAACAGAACTGAAAATCATTAGAGTGCCCACTTCCTGAGACAAAAGCACAGCTATCCTAAAAGAGACCGGGCTAAGCCTGTTAAGACTTTGGTGTCTCAGGGAATGTGATGTAAGGCCCAGAAGAGCTGGATGACTACTGGGGATATGACAGTACTACTAAGGTTGATGGGGTCTTAAGCCTTCAAAAACCATGAGAGCGTTGCTAGCAGGAAGGCTTGAAGGTCTGCTTCCTTGACGGCCACTCTTATTCTCCATCTCTAGATGGTATCCATCTAGAATGTTGTATAGCTCAGTACTGGTAAGGGTGTTTAGATTCTTTGTCCTCTTGATGGAGACACAGTAGAATGACCACTCATTGGGGAGTGCACTCATGAATTTCCTTGAGAGGTCTCTCAATCCAGGAGCTATTCCCATAGACTGAAAGGAAGAGATAAGATCCATATACTTGAAGTATTACTGGTGCAAGGTCTCTCCAGCAATATGAGTAAAGTTCTCAAATTTTTTCTTCAGTGAATCTTTCTTTGAGTCATTGGAGTTCGAGTACATATGGGTTAGAGCATTAAACAGTTCTTTAGTTGTCCAGCGATTCTCAAACCCCAGTATAATGGAGTTGTGAATTTGCAATCATCAGAACAGTCATCTCCATTTCATCAATGTCTATCCGCTTGAGGTTTTCTTCAGAGTAGTCTTCTACTACCTTCTCTATCATGTCACCACCTCAAGCAGGTGAAGCTACCTTTGGCTTGTAGGGACCATTTGCAATAGATTTCCACATGCGGTTGTCTTGATATCTGATGAACCCTTCTATGCGTCTGCTTCATTGTCTGAAGTTTTCTGGGGTGATTTAGTCATCGTCCCCATTTCACATTCAGATTTCTGGTTAAGGGCCATGTTTGAGTTTAGTGAGAGAGTGAGTGAACAAGAGGTTGATTAGGATGGTTAGATCGCACAATCAAGAGGCTAAGAAACTTTGATACCAATTGCAGGATTGGTTTTTGTAATCAACATAAGTATTTCTCTCAAACTTACTAATGAACACTCAAGAAGCAGAGTTCTTCTTAGAGTTGATTATAATATACTAAGTAACACAAAGAAAACATGAGAGAATGATTTTCAAGATACTTGTATATATTACTTCTCAACTCCAAGTATTACAAGACTCTTACAAGCTTACTACAAGAGTTACAATGAGAAACTATATATACTACTACCTACTTCTTCCAAGGCTTCCTTTGGAATTCATTCTTCGGAAGTTGTAGTCTTCATTTCTTCTAAGTGTTGAACACTCAGAAGAGCAGAGACTTGGTCTTTGGAAGCTAAAGCTTATCTTCGGAAGTTCCTTTGAGCTTTGCTTCGGAAGTTCAGCATATACCTTCGGAAGTGCTGAACTTGTCTTCGAAAGAACTTCATTAGTTGTACTCAAAATACTCTAAGTGTTTGGTTTTGGTTGCACCAACCTTCTTGATCCAACAAATGCACTATAGAATCATAAGCTAAGCGATGAAGATGAAGATGATGGATGAAGAACACTGATGAATGCTCGTAGCACTTTAAGTCTCTCAAATTCAAAAAGTATTAAATGACCTTTTGAAATCAATATAAATAGAAAAATTAATTACTTTTTCAAATTTTACAAGTTTTAAAACAAATGCGAAGGAAAACTGTAGAGAATGCGAAGGAGTACAAACTAATCAACCTTTGTTTACGGTAACAAATGCGGAAGTGTGGAAACTTTGTCAGTATTTGTGCACCATATCAAATGTTGTTGACAAAACTTTAACAACATTTATGTACTATAACAAATGCGAAAGAACAAAGTCGATTAGCATTTGTGCATTTTAGTAAGTGCTTATGTTTTAACTTTGCAAAGCATTTGTATTGTAACAAATACGAAAGTGTAAAACATGTTAGCACTTTATACTATAGCAAAGGCGATAGAACAATAGCATTTACTTCAACAAATGTGAATGAACACTTAAGCAATTCGTATTTGTTGATCTTCAAACATCATGACAGAAGTGTGTAAGCACACTATTTATTTGATTCAAATACATAACAAAGTTTTAGCACTGATCATCAGCATTAAAAGAAATACAATTGATGAAACTTGTCAGCATAAACAAATGCGGAAGAACAAATTCGTCCGCATAAGTTTTTAATACTTAAAAACTTGTTGTATGAATTTGTTATGAAAGATATTCGGTAGAACAAAGTTGTCTTCATTAATTTCACTTGTGTTTTCTAGAATCAAATCAGTTACCCATATTGGTTATATGCCTGGGTTACCTTCACTCGCATTAACCAATGCTCTTTCTCGCATTAACTTTTGAACTTGTCAAAAATTAATGTTTTTGTAGTTGGCAGATTTGACTGATTTTGAGTTGATTTTCTGATATGAAGATGAGTCTTTTGATTTTTGCTTTTATGAAGAGGTGTGTGATGATTTGATATTTATGAAGTTTTTCACTGTTGCTTGGCTTGTCAATTCTTGCTTAGATTGAATTGAACACCAGTTGTGATACAATTTTCCCAAATTTAACTGTTCTTGGACATTTGTGCATTCATAAATCTGCATACACTGAGATACTATGGTATAACTTCTACACTAACACAGTCAATTTTTTAGATTTTGTAATTTTAAAAAGAGATACAACTGTACAGAATGATTAAAATTTTATTTACACCCCTTAAAGTTTATATCCATAAGAGATAGAAACTTTAAAGATTTTAAAATACTGACTGAAAAATATTTTTGTGATTTTTGATGTCTTATCTGTACATGAAGAGGAGATATACTTTTCTTAGGATCATATCAGTCTTACATTTCACAAGTGCAAGCAATTGTTAGTAAAATAGACATAATCATGAACATATTGATTGTAGGTATGTTCTCCTCTTAAACTCATACTTGGTTAATATTTTGATGTTAGTGATTTTTATCATGTTTTGATTGATTAAGTATTCAACATATACCTCACAGTCAAAAGCATGGAAAGATCAACCATCTTCATGATATGCATGGTGTAACTTTATCACAACTTACATGACCATGTTATATAAATTATGAACACTCATTTTGATTGTTCCATATTAGGATTCTTTTACTCTGATCCTTTTGTTTATTTGATCTTCATTGGCATTCTTTTTCACTTCACATTGGAAGGTGATCCTTGTTGGATTATTTTTGTTCAATCACAAGGAATGTCTATTTTTATTGTTTCATCCAAGGAGGATGTGCTCCATATTGGGAATCATTTTGGATCATGACACTAGCATTATGTGCTTGTTTCTTTAGATCTTTAATCAGCAAAACAAAGAAGAAACTAATATGTTTGAATGAGTTTCATAAGATTTCATTACCAGGTGTGCTTAGGTTACAACACACATATATTTAGATAACCTAATACTTACTAAAACTCTAAGATGAATGCTTCACAATTGAATATGTGTTTTTAATTTTCCACAACATTTATCTTCTTTTCCAAATTGAGCCTACCCACATATCAGATAAGTCAAGTCAGTCTTTTAGATTTTGAAATAAGAACAGTGAAGTATATATCATATTCTTCAAGAAAAGACTTATTTTTGTAATTTTGATAATATTTGAATGTTTTTTGAAATTTTGATTTTTACTCAAGGTTAATCATTTCAATTTATTGAACTAGGAATTCAAACCAACTTGGTTCAAATGCCTTAGCGAATAAATCAGCTAATTGATTGTCAGTGTGAACCTGAATCAATTGGATTAACCCCTTTTTAGCATAGTCTCTCAAAAACTGATATCTAATTTCAATATGTTTTGTTTTTGAGTGTTGAACTGGATTGTTGGTGATAAACATCGATATTTTGTTGTCAATGTGAATTGGAGTGTGCAAGAAGTTGAAACCATAATCAAACATCTAGTTTCAAATCCAAAGAACTTGATAGTAACAAGCTGATGCTACTATGTACTTAGCTTCTGCTATAGAAACAGAGAATCATATATGGTTGATAAAATCAAACCCACCCAAAGGAGGTGTTCTCCTTGGGTGGTGATTCACACCATGTGAATCACACACACAAGAGCCACACAAGCAAAATTGCACTAGTGGGTCTATTTATACTATTATTACATCATGGCCTAATTTTGACTTTTCTTGTTGTCTTGATGTTGAATTTTTCTTGAATTTGTTTTGTAAGGTTTCATATAAGGTTGATTCAACCCAAAAACATCCAAAATCTGTCCTGCATGCATGCACAAGTGTACTGAAGTGGAATGCTTTGGAAGTTTCACACTCTATCTTTGAAAATATTCTAAGTGTCAAATCTTCCGAAACCAAGACAAATATCTTCCAAAGCCAAAAATGAAGTCTTCCAAAGCATCAGAGGCTAAGTCTTCTGAAGCCAACATCTGAAGACAGATTTCTTCCGATGACTTTTGAATACATGTTTTATCTGATGTACCTTTTCCATAAACTGGACCCCTTTCCACTGCAACTCTGATTAGACATCAACTTTACATAATTGGTGAAAGGTCCATGCTTTTGGTAACTGTACATTGAGGTCTTGAGTCTGTAACTTTCTACTTTATGTACTTTATCCTTTTTGTAATATATTACGATGTGAGCTATGGCATGTCATAGTCACTGGTCAAATGGCAATCTGCCTTTTGACTCTACATTGATTTTGTTGTTATCTAGATCATGTATCTAGCTGGCCTTCAAAGTATGGCTGGCTATAGGTTGTAGTACAAGTATCTATGGTTCTTTGTATCTTAAACCATTGCTTTGAAAACACTTGTAAGGAACTAGAAATCAATATACGTCATCCTTGAAAACCAACTACTTGTGTTGTTCTTGTTCTGTCTCTTGAATACTTGTGTTTCTTAGTTCTCACTAAAACTGGTTTCTAGTTCCCCATTTGATCTGTTAAGTGTTATTGCACACTCTCCTCTTTGTGTTGTTATGTTGTAAGCAAGTACCCTTAAATAGTCTTGCATGTTTTCTTATATTTATCAACTTGGTCTTTGAACTCATACAATGAGATCTTCAGTCGGTAATGATTATCCTTTGATAAGCTTTAGTTTATTCTATTGTTGAACCCCAACAATACTCTCCCTAAACTGATGCTTGCCAACTCTTGAACTTGAAGATCTTCTTTGTCTTATGTCTTCTAGATCAACTAAAGTTCTAACACAATTCATTGATGTTCTCAGCCTAAGATTAAGCTTCTTCCAATATATTTTTAACAAAGGTTAAAATCTCTAGAGAATACTTCTTGGTATTGGATATGGGTTGTATCACTTTTAGATTACAATTCATACCACAACTCAAAAGGAGTTTGTGACACACGTGTAAAAAATCATTTTTGATTGTAGAATCATGAATTTCATAAAGAGTTTCTGATAATTTATAAATCCCTTCATAATGCATCGGCTTGGACCAAAGATGATTTTTTTTGTTATTTTTCTTTGTGTTGAATGCACCAAATGGGCATGCCTATTGGTTGCATTCTATTCATCATCTTTGTTGATTAAATTTTTTCTTTTGTTAATAATTTGTTCATATGTATTTCTTTGTTTTTCTTTATATTTGATATTCATCCACATTTGAGTGTTTCCTCCCGTATTTGTTTGGTCAAAATTATGCATTCATATTTGTTGACAATGCATCCACATTTGCTAAAAATGTAAGGCCCCGTTTTTTAGACACTTACAGCTGGTCAATCATTGCACATAAAACATATAATATACATTTACATTTGTTAAAACATCGCAGTGGAATAACTTACAACCATTTTATATGTAAATAATTGCTTTTGCAAAATAGTACGACATTGCTAATAATTACAAAAATATCATTTGTTCGTATTACAATGCAAAAACATCATCGTTTAATAAAATAGATGCCATCTAAAAATGCCAAGTAGTTGCCCCGTGCCATCCTCAGCAACATTCACCTGCCAACTGGAAACACATAAAAGTCAGTGTTTCTGAGTGAGTTCTAGTTTTATAAACAAGATACTTTACTTCCGTTTAAAACCTTTCTTTCTTTACTTTCACATGCAATCATGCATCGTACGTACAAATAGATAATGTTATATTTAATCTTTTATCATCGTTCATTAACTTTCGTTCATTCATCATTGTACGTCATCGTTATCATTCTTACCGTACCTTACGTACATTCATTAACTTCCGATGTCATGTATTGTACCCCGAACATTGTGCACGAAGCTGGCTTTTGGGCCTAGGGCCAGTACATTCATCACTATCATTCATATTTCCTTACGGACCAATGCTGTGTGCTTTACCTCGAACATTGTGCACGAACCTGGTTACTAGGCTTGAGGTCTATCTTAGACCTTGAACATTATGCATGAAGCTGACTCCAGTACCTAGGGCAGAGATAAGGGTCCCATATGTATGGTCAATCACAAAGATTGGACCCCAGTGTGCATCCTTCCAGGGTACCTACCCCTCCCCCCCACGCACAGTTGAGCTAACACCCTTTATTGGGTGTGAACCTCCATACTTGCTTGCAATACTTTCTTACTTTCATTCATTAATGCATACATTATTTCATTCTTTGCATTCCTCTTTTCATTATCTTTTGCTTTTCATTACATACTACTTTACGTTTATTGATATTAACATATCACGCAAAGCCACAGAAAATAAACATACATAACAAGGAACAGAAACATAAACATAACCATACATGGCATCATCATAAACATCACATAACCTTCATCTAACATCATAAAGTCATCTTATATCACCCTTGAGAACATCCCAAGTCAAAGCCTAAAACTTCATTTTTCCCAAAATTCCCGAAATAAAACTAAGGCCTTAGGCGCATAAGCACTATGCAAGCGCATGGGAACACTTAGGTGCATGGGAAACTTTTGGACGCATGGTACTATTTGGGCGGATGACCCAACACTTAGGCTTTCTCGGCAACTTCTAGGCGTTCAGGCACTATGCAGGTGCATGTGCCTAACTTAGGGGCATGGATGCCTCGGCACATGGGCTATTGGGTGTATGGGTTGTTAGGCGCATGACCCAACACTTAGCCAATCTAGGCATGATCCTAGGCGCATGGGAACTATTGGGGTGCATGAGTTTTCAGGATTTTTGGGCAAACACTTAGGCAATTTGACCGTTGGGCGCATGGGCCAGTTTCAATTGCATGGGAAACCAACCTGTTCTAACAACATAATTCAATTCCCAAAATCATCAATTCATCATGTTCTAAGCTTAGTTCTAGCATTCTAAGCAACAAGACATGATCATAAAACAACCATAACATCATGAACACCTAACTCATAATTCCACCCGTATTCACACACACGGATCATACGGGTATAAAACCCACATTCATAAAAACATACATACATGCATTTCCATCCACAAAAGCAATTAAAAACAAGTAAAAGAGGGGTTCTAGAACTCATCTTAGCAACCTTCGAGTAAGAATTCCTTCAACCAGTTTGCAATTGAGTTCAACCACCTAGAAACCCATCAAAAACACAACCTGAACATAAAAAACACAAATAAGCATGTAACCAAGGCTAGAACTAGCCAAGAACAACTTAAAATAATGAATTCTTACCTTGATATCAACCTTCTTCTTCTTCTCTCTAAAACCCAATGAAAAGAAGTGTGCATGGATTATGGGCAGCCATGCCCACCTTTTGTACAAAATAATATAAAATTTTGTACCTTTTACACATTTAACCCCTTAACTTTGGTTAAATTGCATTTTCCTATTTTTGCACTTTATTCTTCCTTTCCTTCAAAATTTTTGGGTGTTACAAGTCCGCCCCCGTTATATAGGTTTCATCCTCGAAACCTATTATCCCTCACATAGATATGGGCAGTGTTGCCTCATTTCTTCTTTAGTCTCCCACGTAGACTCGGATCTTTTCATGTGCTTTCACTATACACGCACTAGGGGAACCACTTTATTCCATAGCCTCCTCTCCTTGCGATCAATGATTGCCACTGGTTGCTCTAGGTAATTGATTTGTTCATCTACTTCAATATCCTCCAGTGGTACGACCATATTTTCATCAGCTAACACTTCTGCAGATTAGATGCATGGAATGTCGGGTGAATTCCACTTAACTTATCGGGTAGTTATAACCTATAGGCCACCTCTCCTACTCAATCAATGATTCGGAAAGGCCATATGTATCTTGGGCTCAACTTTCCCCGCTTAAGAACCGAATGATACCCTTTCAAGGCGAGACTTTCAAGATAACTCTATCTCCCACCTTGAACTCAATCGATTTACGTCTCTTGTCGACATACAACTTTTGTCTATCTTTAGTTGCCTTCATAAAGGCTTTAATCTTCTCAAGCTTCTCAGTCGTACCCTCGATCACCTCGATACTTCCTAACTCCTTTTGTCCAATATCACCCCAACAGACAGGTATTCTACATCTTCTACCGTATAGAATCTCATAAGGGGGCATAGCAATGCTGGCATGATAACTTTTATTGTATGAGAACTAAGGTAATGGTAAGTGGTCATCCCAACTTCCTTTAAAATCAATGACACATGCTAGAAGCATATCTTCTAGCGTCTAAACAGTCCTCTACAATTGACCATCCATCTATGGATGATAGTCGTGCTAATGTGTAACCTCGTCCCCACAACATCATGGAATTTCATCCAAAATGTGGATGTAAACCAGGTGTCACGATTAGAAACTGGTACATCATGACGAGTAACGATCTCCTTGATGAATTAATCTGCGAGTCTCTCGGAGGAATACGTCTCATAGATAGGTAGGAAGTGAGCATTCTTTGTCAAACGATCAACTATCACCCATATGGCATCATACCCTCTCGTGGTACACATTAACGTCGTAATAAAGTCCATGGTGATATGCTCCCACTTCCACTCGGGTATATCCAATGGTTGGATCTTCCCTTATGGCTTCTGATGCTCTGCCTTCACTTGCAAGAAAATAAGGCACTTACTCACGTACTTTGCTACATCATGCTTCATACCCGACAACCAATAATCTTTCTTCATATCTTGATGCATCTTTGTGGCACCGAATGAATGGAGTATCGAGTCTTCTGAGCCTCATCAATGATCTTTCCATGTAAATCCCCATAACGTGGAATGCACGTCCGTCCAAATCGGGTTCTAACACCGAGTGTGTTTTCACCCAACTCCGTAACTATGCCTCTCATCCTTTCAGAGTTAAGACAATCCTCTTTCAACACCTCAACCTGAAACTCTTTGACATGCTTCAACAGATTAGAGGTCGGGACCAATTGATAAGCCTTCACCTGAATTGTCTCGGGTCTCTCTTTTTGACTAAGGGCATCCGCCACCACATTGGCCCTGCCTGAATGGTAGTGGATCTCGCAAGCATAATCCTTTATAAGCTCCAACCATCGCCTCTGCCTCATATTCGAATCTTTCTACTCGAAGAAGTACTTCAAGCTTTTGTGGTTAGTTAAGATAGTGCACTTCGTCCGTACAGGTAGTGTCCCCAAATCTTTAACGTGAAGACTACATCTGCTAGCTCCATGTCATAAGTTTCGTAATTAACCTCATGAACCTTCAATTTTCAGGATGCGTAAGCTAACCTTTCCTCGCTGCATCAACATGCAACCCAATCCCGAAAATAAGCATCTAAATAGACCACCAGATCCTCACTTCCTTCGGGTAACGATAAGAAAGAAGCTCGAGTTAACTTCATCTTTAAATCTTCAAAAGCCTTCTCTTGCTCTTGACCCCATACAAACTTCACGTCCTTTCGGGTCAGTTTAGTCAACAAAGAGTTTATCTTGGAGAAGTCTTGAATGAATCTCCTATAATAACCGGCCAACCCCAAGAAACTACGAATCTCAGATGCCGTATTCGGAGACTTCCATTGCATCATAGTTTCTACTTTTTTCGGGTCCACCATAATCCCCCAGGATTCACCACGTGACCTAAGAATTGAACTTCGCATAACCAGAACACGCACTTGGAGAACTTAGCATACAACCTCTCTTTCTTAATGTCTCTAACACCTCCCGAATATGACTGGCATGCTCTTCTCATTTTTCAAATAAACTAGGATATCATTAATAAACACAATCACTGATTTGTCCAACATCGGCCCACACACTCAATTCATCACATCCATAAAAGCAAATGGTGCGTTAGTTAAACCAAAAGACATAACAAGGAACTCGTAGTGTCCGCAACATGTATGAAAAGTGTTTTAGGAATATCTTGTTCCTTTACTTTCAATGATGGTAACCAAATCGAAGATCTATCCTTGAGAACCAACTGCCACCTTGGAACTGATCAAACAGGTCATCAATCCTCTGTAACGAGTACCGATTCTTCACCGTCAACTTGTTCAACTCATGGTAGTCGATGCACATCCTCATACTACCATCCTTCTTCACGAATAAGACCGGGGCACCCCATGTAGAGATACTCGGTCAAATGAACCCGTTATCAAGCAACTCTTGCAGTTGCTCCATCAATTCCTTCATCTCAGAGGTGGATAACCGATATGGCGCATTAGCAATAGGTTGGGTATCGGGTATCAAGTCAATCTGAAACTCGATCTCGCGGTCCGATAACACAACTGGTAAGTCTTCTAGAAACACATCTTGGAACTCACATACAACTAGTACATCCGACACTTGTGGTGTTGGCATATCCACGTCTTTTACTTAGGCCAGGTAGGCACTACATCCATGCCTTATGCACTTTGGTGTTACTTCCATCGATATCACCTTCGGAATCATCGTAACTCGATCACCTTAGATCGTCACTAGTCTTTCGTCGGGCGCTGTTAATCTAATCATTTTCTTGCAACATACAATATTTTCCTTGTAGTCCGCTAACCAGTCCATTCCTAGGACTACATCAAACCTGCCTAACATCATCACCGACAGTCTAGTAGAAACTTATGACCGTCTAGTTCTATATCACAACCTTCTATCAGATCAACAATCCTAGTAGACTTACATATGGCAATTTTTACATAGAAGGTCTTACCTATTCTCCTAATACTAAGAGGAAATTTAGCACAGAAAGCAATAGAAATAAAACTCTTACTAGCACCAGAATCAAATAACACAAAAGCTAAAGTTTGGTTTACTAGAAACGAACCAGACACAACATCAGGGTCCATCCTAGCCTCCTCCTGAGTAAAGGCTATGGCGCTCACCATTTTCCCTTCAATCACGATCGTCTTCTTCCCTCCGGAACTCTTGGCCCTTGGCTTCTTGCATTCCTAGCTCATGTGGCCCTCCCCGCCATAGTTATAGCATCTTGCAACCTTGCACTCTCTTGCCAGGCTTTCCACACTTGAAACACACGTTCAATCCCAACCTAGACTCTCTGGTGTGCTCCTTCCCACATTTGACACATCTTCTCGTCCCCACATTAGATGTGACCACACGTCGGTCATCCACCCATGAACTTTTGTGGTTTGGAGTGGCCTCGCCATGTCCAAACCACTTTCCACTCCAATTTCGGTCACCACCACCTTTCTTATTCACCTCACCAACCACCACTCGCTGTTCATCATACTATCTTTCCAACAGATCGACCACCGACCTAAATGTGCTTGGTCGGGCAACGATCATGTGCCTAAAAATATCCACCGGCAATCCTTGGATGTATCTCTTCATCTTTCATGACATAGGCGTCACCTGATTCAGTACTGGTCATGCCATCTCACTGAACTTGGTGGTGTATTGTTGGTGTGTCATGGTTCCTGCCTCCAGCTACAGGAACTCCCTCTCCACCTTGTCTAACTCTTGTGAGGACAGAACTCCTCATTCACTAGCTTCTTCAGCTTGCTCCACCACATCCCACTAATCGCCCTACTACCCTCGGCTTGGACGATATTGTCCCACCAACACAGAGCTGAGTCCATAATTGAATAGGTGGAAAACTTCACCTTCTGAGTCCAAAAAAGTCGAGGGCTTGCATCTTTGAAATGTCGCATAGTTACAGCCTCGTGCTACCTCATGCTCAGGCTCTTCTTCTTCCTCCATCAGTAGAGACAACCGTCTCAGTCTGCAGTTGCTCCCTCTCTCCAGAGGACCTATTCCTCTCATTCCTTTCGCTTCTCACACCGCTTTGATCACTTCAGTCACCAAGATGGTAGGATCGTCTGCATGACCTGGTGAACCTCTTACACCACCGCCTTATTTACCGTGGCCCTTCAGTTAGCACTCTCATCCCCACCCTCCGGATGAGGGGTCTCGGGCTCTTCATGAGCCGTCTCCTTGACCCTAGCCCTTCCTCTTGTGACTCGTGGTCTAGCACCACGTCCAGCATGGCCTCCATGACCTCCACCCCACGAAGCCTTAGATGATCTACCTCCAGCCATCCTCTAACACACTATAATATTCAAACACCAACATGGTCATTCAAGGGAATAACTCAGTTTATGTCAAGTATAGTAACTCCCTAATTACAGTGGCTAGTTGTGATTACCTACCTACTTTGCTCTTCACACCCCAAGCATCTCCTATTCTAACTACATTGATATCTAAATCTACTAAGAAGCACATAAATCACATAACATGCGCACATTATACCGTTTAACATTAAAGAAAATACCTCATGGCACGTAGCTACTCGAACTGGCATCCCTTCCCTTTTATCCCATTCTCAGTTTAAGTTTAGGTTTCTTTTGAAAATATATACCTATTTCACTTAAACATTGGCTGTGATACCAACTTTTAAGGACCCGTTTCCAAGACACTTACAGTCAGTCAATCATTCCACATAAAACATATAAAATACATTTACATTTGTTAAAACATTGCAGCGTAATAACTTAAAACTATTTCACATATAAAAAATTGTTTTTCCAGAAAAATACAACATTGTCAATAATTACAAAAATATCATTTCTTTGCATTACAATGCAAAAACATCATAGTTTAACAAAATGGATGCCATCCAAAAATGCCAAGTAGCTGCCCCGTGCCATCCTCAACAATATTCACCTGCCGACCGGAGACAATAAAAGTCAGCGTTGTTGAGTGAGTTCTACTTTTATAAACAAGATACTCTACTTAATTTTAAACCTTTCTTTTTTACTTTCACATGCGATCATGCATCATGCGTACCAATAGATAATTTTATTATTATCTTTCATCATCGTTCATTAACTTTCATTCATTCATCATCGTACATCATCGTTATCATTCTTACTATACCTTACGTGCATTCATTACTTCTGATGTCATGTACCGTACCCCAAACATTGTGCACGAAGCTGGATTTTGGGCCTAGGGCAAGTACATTCATCACTATTATTCATATTTCCTTAAAGACCAATGCCATGTGCTATACCCCGGACATTGTGCACAAAGCTAGTTACTGGGCCTGAGGTCTATCTTAGACTCGAACATTATGCACGAAGCTGACTTCAGTACCTAAGACAAGCAACAAGGGTCCCATACGTATGGTCAATCAGAAAGATTTGACCCGGTGTGCATCCTTCCGGGGTAGCTAACCCGCACACAGTTAAGCTAACACCCTTAATTGGGTGTGAACCTCCATAAATTGCTTGCAATACTTTCTTACTTTCATTCATAATGCATGCATTCTTCATTCTTTATGTTCCTCTTTTCATTAACTTTGCTTTTCATTACATACTACTTTACGTTTATTGATATTAACATACCACGCAAAGCCACCGAAAATAAATATACATAACAAGTAACATAAACATAAACATAAACATAACCATACATGGCATCATCATAAACATCATATAACCCTCATCCAACATCATAAAGTCATCTTACATCACCCCTGGGAACATCCCAAGTCAATGTTAAAAACTTCATTTTCCCAAAATTCCAAAAATAAACCTAAGGTTTTAGGCACATGAGCACTATGCAGGTGCATGACCTTTCAGGCGCATGGGAACACTTTGGTGCATGGGAAAATGTTAGGCACATGGCACTATTTGGGTGCATGACCCAACACTTAGGCTTTTTGGGCAACTTCTGGGCATTCAGGCACTATGCAGGTGCATATGCCTGACATAGGTTCATGGACGCCTAGGCGCATGGACTATTAGGCACATGGGCTGTTAGGCGCATGACCCAACACTTAGGAAATCTAGGCATGATCCTAGATGCATAGGAACTATTGGGGCACATGAGTTTTCAGGCATTTTGGGCAAACACTTAGGCAATTCGACCGTTGGGCGCATGGGCCAATTTCAGGCGCATAGGCCACCAACCTATTCTAACAACACAATTCAATTCCCAAAATCATCAATTCATCACATTCTAAGCTTAGTTCTAGCATTCTAAGCAAAAAGACATGAACATAACATAATCGTAACATCATGAACACCTAAATCATATCCCCACCCATATTCACACACACATGGATCATATGGGTATAAAACTCATATTCATAAAAACATACATACATGCATTTCCAGCCCCAAAATTAGTTAAAAAGATGTAAAAGAAGGGGTTCTAGAACTCACGTTAGCAACCTTTGAGCATGACTTCCTTCAATCCATTTGTAGTTGAGTTTGACCACCTAGAAATCCACTAAAACACAACCCGGACACAAACGCATATAAGCATGCAACCGAGGCAAGAATTAACCAAGAACAACTTAAAACAATGAATTCTTACATTGAATTCAGTCTTCTTCTTTTTCTCTCTTTAAAATCCGATAGTTTCTCTGCTTTCCCTCTCTTAAACCCGTTGAACAGATGTGTGCAAGGATTATTAGCAGCCATGCCCACCTTTTGTACAAAATAATATAAAATTTTGTACCATTTACACATTTAACCCTCAACTTGGGTTACATTGCATTTCCTTCTTTTTGCACTTTTATTCTTTCTTTCCTTCTAAATTTTTGGGTGTTATAAACAAGGATCCACATTTGTGGATGGCACATCTGCACTAATGGTTAACACATCCGCATTAATAGTTAACAAATTTGCATTAATGGTTAACACATTCGCATTAATGGTTAACACATCTGCATTAATGATTAACACATTTGTATTAATGGTTAACACATCCAATTAATGGTTAACACATCCGTATTTGTTTACCATGGTTCATAGAACATCTGCATTTATTATTGTAACATGGTATGACTGTGTTCTTTGTCAAGAGCTGCCGAAACAAGATGTATCAATTCTTCAAGTACTCGATGAAATACTTAAATTAATGATATCTTATCATCAATAATGAATCATCTGGTTGATTTTGACATCAATTTGCTCAAAACCACTTCAAATTGTGATGAAAATTCGTTGATCAATAGTAGCCTCGTATTCTTCTTCTTAATCTTAATTATTTTTATGATAATCTTGTTCAATTTCCTCGAATTTTAAAGAGATAATTAAGGGAATGATAAAAGATCCTCAAATCATACCATATTAGAACAGATCTGGTGATTTTTCTTCTTGATGAATAGATTGATTTTCTTCTTTTTGAAGAAGAACTACTTTGTTCTTCATTTTTCTGATTTTCTTCTTTGTTCTTGACATCATTAAAGATGAAATCAATTTGAAAATTAGATTAATCCAATAACCAACAGTTCTAATACCATTTTGCTGAATCAATATTTCAGATTCAACGAGCATGGATCTTAGGATTAATCATGTTCTTGACCTAGAAATCAAGATTAAGATTGGTGTATGTGTGTGAATCAAAGAACAAAAAGATGAATAATAATAATGTTATGATTTCATTGATGTTGATACACAAATTACAATAAGTATCATAGATGGTTAATAAAATCAAATTCACCGAAAGGAGGAATTCTCCTTGGGTGGTGATTCACACCATGAGAAACAAACACGCAAGGTGTTGTTAATGAGATCTTCATGGCCTAATTTTGACTTTTCTTGTTGTCTTGATGCAAAAATGCATTATTGGGTCTATTTATACTATTGTTACATCATGGCCAAATTTTGATTTTTCTTGTTGTCTTGATGTTGACTTTGTCTTGTATATGTTTTCTTCTATTTATCAACTTGGTCTTTGAACTCATACAATGAGATCTTCAGTCGATCGTGATTATCATTTGGTAAGATTTAGTTTATTCTATTGTTGAACCGCAACAAATAGTATGAATTACAGATATATTTTGTATAGACTTGTTTGGGATAATGAAATTAGATTTATAGATATTTTCATGTAAACAAGGTGTTGTTAATGGTTGATTTGTTTCATTCCCGCAATTCCACCTTAGTGGGTGTGATAAGCATTCTCAATTATTAGTCAAATCAACTTGAAGTTCGAGTCATAACACAAACTCATTTTGGTTTCTCTTCCTTTGTTTTGTTCAATGCGTCAGCCATAACATAGTTTTTCCTTCATGATAACATAGTTCACTAGTGTAGTCATCGAGGGTTTCCATCCCCATTCTTTATCTCATATTTATCTCTTTCTTTCCAAGGTGTAAATAATAAATCTAACTCTATAGAGATAATATATCTATAACTTTAAAGCAAAAATATCTTCGCGTTAACTGCAAATCATGCGTAAATAAGTGTATTATTAACAAACTTGATTACAAATTTATCTAAGTATGGTTTACACTTGATTCATCATATCCATGAATATAGTTGGGATATATGTGAGTTAAAATGGCATTACAGTCACTCAAAATAGCCATACCTTGTTCGAAATGCTATCTTTAAAATATGTTCCTCATATATCCTTAATTGATGATAATAAGACTGAAGATCAATGTTAAAAAAAACATGCTCCTTGTAGTTGATCAAATAAGTCATCAAGTCTTGGAAGGGGTAACAATTCTTGATTGTTATCTTGTTAAGTTCTCAATAATCAATACACATTCGTATCGATCATTTTTTTCTTGACAAATAAGATTGAAGCTCCTTATTATGAAGAACTTAGTCTTATGAAACGTTTCTCAAGTAAATCATCTAGCTAGTTTTTTAATGCACTCATTTAAATCATAGCCTTTACAAAACTTTGGCAATTGGTGTCGTTCCGATAGTAGATAGATATTAAACTCAAACTCATAATCTAGCAGCATTCCTTACCACTCAACAGGACACACATCAATAAAGTCTGCTACTACGCGCATTTTCTCAACTCTCTTTTTCTCATTGGTGTTTAATACTAAAACCAGATATAACATAAAACTTTATTTAGACACTTCAAGACTTTGAATGCATGTAAAGTTTAATCTGTGTATTTACTTTGTCACCATAGATGATAATCCTTTCATTCATCATTGCATGAAGTTCTATTACTTGTCTTATCACAAAGAATATGGGCTTGGTTAGATGCTAGAAAATCCATACCTGTGACAACATCAAAACCTGCCAAAACATTGGCAATAATTACACATGTATTATGTGTTCGAAAAGTGAAGTCTGGTACTCTTTCAGGAGTTTAAAAACTTTAATCCTCACTATTACTAGGTTTAACTTCAAAGCCCATATCTAACTTAGCTAAAGCTAAAGTTAATAGGCTACTAAATTTATAAACAATGAAACTACAATTTTTACTAGTTACAAATAATATCCTATTATAAGTATTAATGATAGAAAACATACCAAACACCGCATTTGGCACTCCGGAATCCTCACGATTATTTAAAACAAATGCTCGTGCATTATTCTTCCCAAAATCAATCTAGCTTGCTTCCACTACCACTAGCTTGTTTCAACTTTAAACACTTAGTCTTATAGTGTCTTTTCTCCCCATAATTAAAGCATGTCACCTTCTACTTCCTAAAACAATCATTGATTGTGTGACCAAATACCTCACAAATACTACAAACTACTAGGTTCCCGAATCTGCATCTACTAGAATACCTTTGCTTACAAATCATGAGTTGAGTATGGAAGGTTGAAAACTCTTCTTTTCTGGCCCCTTTTTAAACTTTTTCACCATATGTTCCTCTTTCTAGAACACTTTCTTCTTTTTAAATTCCTCCTTTTTTTGTACCATTCCATTTGTCATCAATCCAACTAACTACATGGATGATTCAAATGTACTTGGCATAATAGCCTTTATGCAGGATTGGTTTTTATACTCAACACAAGTATTTCTCCCAAACTCACTAATAAACACTTAAGAAGCAGAGTTCTTCTAAGAGTTGATTATAATATACTAAGAAACACAAGGAAAACACAAGAGACTAATTTCAAGATACTTGTATATATTACTTCTTAACTCAAATTTAACAAGACTCTTTCAAGCTTACTACAAGAGTTACAATGAGAAAATATATATACTACTATCTAGATCCAGATATACTTTGATACCAACTGAAATCCTCTAAAGCAGATACTACAAAGCTATAGTTATGTTATCTTATATAATGACTTATCTAAGATATGATAGTCATGACATGTCCATGACTTACCTTTTGTCACCAACTAATGTTGGCAACTTGTACTAACATATAAAGGTGAATAGTTGAATAAAGTATGGTCAACTACATGGCCTTTTGAGAAAACACCATGAAGTATCAAAGATCTGCAGTGGAGTGTCAGAGACCATACTTATGTCCACTGGTTCATAGCAGCATCTTCCGAAGGTTAATTGGCTTCGGAAGAACAAGTTCTTCCAAAGCCTTTTATACTTCGGAAGAGGTTGCTTCTTCCGTGGCCTGGGGACTTCTACTTTGGAAGTCATTGTCTTTGAATTCTTCTTAGTCTTGAACTTTGGAAGAGAAGACTTTGTCTTCAGAAGTTGGAGCTTTTCATTTGGAAGTTTATTTTGCACTTTGTTTTTCGGAAAAACTCCATATCCTTCAGAAGTTCCATACTTCGCTTTGGAAGTCCTTTACAAGTTGTACCAAAAATAGTCTAAGTGTTTGGTTTTGGTTGCACCAGCCTTCTCTTGATCCAACAAACTCCCATAGGCTAATGCTACCAAAACCTCACTTGTTCCTGCTTCTCAAAACTTTCAAAACCAGGGAAAGTAGATATTCATCTGTTTCTTTGTTCTTCCCGGAAGTGGTGCTGAGAAGTTTGTACAAATCATTTGTAGACAGGAGATCTAGTCTATCACTTTGAATGATATGTACCCTCTGTTGAGTCCCTTCGAAGAGAGTCAGTTGACAAGAGTTATAGTCATACTCCCATCTAACTATTGGTTCCAATTCAGGACCCTCCACCATTTGTAGAAAGGCCTTGCCTTTGGTGGTTGACTTTTCCTTGTCTTCCTTCTTTCTCAACTTCAACTCCTCCTAAATCTTGGCTTTTGCAATTAGCTCAATAAGATGAAGGTTGCTAAGATGATTTCTGATATGAGCAGCTGTTTTGGAGTTGGAGAGATTGGAGAATGGCTTCTCTACTAACTCAGTAATATCGAGTCTGCTAGAGTGTAGTAGGAAGACGAATTCAGTCTCTTGCTCTCTCCATTCTCTCTCTCCACAACAAAATTGTGAGAGGATTCATCGAACCTCCATTGGATAATTATCCTTCTAGGCACAAGGGGTTGACTAGGAACCTTGTGCCCTTTCTTTGTATCCAGTAGAGTCACCAGCTTTCTTCTTAGCTTCTTCTTTACATCATTTAGTGAGTCAGAGTTGAGGCCAAGGAGTTTAACAGCATGGTCCAATGTTCCTCTCGGTAGATCAAGGAATTGATCTCTTATTAGGGAACATGAGGATCCATCAATTTAAGTCAGCTTGACAAAATCCTCCTCACAGGAGATGTCACTCAAGGTTGTGCATTTGTTGAGCTTCATCTTGATCTCCTTAAACACCTCTAAGGAGATATTTCTAGAAGGCTGAGGGGATGGTCTGGATAGTTTTTGGGTAGGTAATGGCCTTAAGGTTTTGGGTAAGGTTTTTGGTTGAAGGATGATTAGTTGAGGTGGTTATGGTGGTTGGTGTAGATTCAGGGGTGTAAGGTTCGGAAATAGGCTTAGTTTTGATAAGGACAGGAAATGGGAAAGGTTCAGGTTGAGGTTGGGTTTGAGTTTGGGTTGTAGGTTGGGGTTGAGGTATTGGTTTGAAGATTATCCTATGTACCCTTTTGTACATCTCTTTCCTCCTTCCCAAGCGAATGTCAGCCTTGATGTCACTCACATGTCGCTGGAGTGTCTTTTTAGACATAGGTCCCACCTTCCTACCAGAGAAGCCATGAGCCCGAAGATAATCCATCATCTAGGCCTTCACACCTATCTTCTTCGCAGTAGTGACCCCAGCTTCTTCTTCCTCTTTCTTATTCTCCCTCATCTTCTCTCTCGCAGCTTTCTTCCTCTCTTTCTCAAGTTGATCTAGCTCTTTATTGAAGAGCCATAGGATCATGCCATTATCATGTGGGGATAGTTCTTGAAGAGAGAAACCCCTAGAGGTTAGGAAACATATCCTTTCCTTCCTGAGTTGCAGATCAGCTTCCCTCTTCTCTCTTTCTCTTTCCTTGTCTAAGGTCAACCTTGATGCTTCCTCCCTTTGTTCAATGTACAGCATGGTTGGCTTTTCTAGCTCTACTAAATCCTCTAGTGGTAGTAGAGTATATCTTCACTGACAGATCAAAGCTTGATAAGCCTGTCAATGATCTCCACCCTTTTCTTGTTGTGGCTGCAGCTGTTTTGGAACTGGCAATTGTCAACTTCCCAGTTGGGAGTCTACCTTTTCTTTTGAGTTTCTCAATCCTCTCCTCCTCCTGAAGCTCTTCCACAGTCATCTTCTTCTTGCCTTTATCATCTTTGGTAGTGCTAGACTTTAGTGGTTCTTGGATGGATGGTTCAGGTTGAGACATGGTGGATGGAGATAGTGAAGTTATCTGAGCTAGGGGTCGGTTGAGAAAATCCTCACTATTAATCTCAGATGCCAGCTCTAGAATTGCATCTATGATGATTAGATTCTCAGACAAGGAGAACAGACTTTCCGCAGCTTCCATTTTAGCTTCGGAAGATTTAACTTGTTCTTCCGAGGCTTTGACTTCAGCTTCGAAAGTTTGTGGGAATGCACTATATGTCCCAACTGTTTCAGTTACTAGGCCATCGGTCCTCATTTCCCCTGTGGAACAAATCTCAGGTTCCATTTGGACCTTAGGTTGACCAACTTCTTCCACAGTGGTAGATGGTTCACTTAACCTCTGAAGCTTTTCAGCTCCAAAGTATATCATAGCCGCATAGGGGCTAGGCTGATCTAATGAAGATCTTAATAGGAACATGAAGAAGATCCTGTTAAGATCTATAAGCATCATTGGGTCCATTTGAAGGACAATTTGGGGAGGCTCAGGAAAGACAGTTGTAGTGGGAGCCGAATATCTACCAGATAGGGAAGTTAAAAAGTTTGGCTTAGTGGTTCCTCTGTTCATTGTCTCTAAACACCCTCCCTCTTTTTGGTAACATCATCTTGAGAGCTAGATAGGCTAGAGGAAGAGGTCAATGAGACCTGAGTTGGTACATGCCTAATAGATCTCTCAATCTGTTTCTTAGCTAGTTAAGCCTTCAGAGTTTCAATATTAAGTTACTAAGTGGCAGACCTATCCTCTAAAGTCTTAACCTTTGATTCAATATTTGAGACTTTAGAAAGTAGGTGCTGAATGATGAGTTGCATGCTACCCTCATCTTTTTTGAAGAATCACGGGGAGATGAGGTAAAATACCTTGTATGTTCACCCTCACCACTAGATGTGGTTTCTTGGCACCCTGGTTTCCCTTGTCTAAGGATGTCTCTTTCATAGTCATCAAAAGGCACGTTTGCAGCAGATTTAGTCTCAGAGATGGTACCACTAGCCTGAGGATCCAGTGAGTTTCCCTCAGTAGTGGCAACTGAATTTACATGAGTCTCCTCCACATCCATGGGACTCACTTCAGTTGGTTTTAATTGATGTGGGCTAGAGACAAGAGGTCCCTCTAGGCTCTGTTGATCTGTTAGAGGGTGTTGTGGATCAACGACTTGCCATGAAGTGACGTAATCTCCTTATTAGTTCTAAATAAAAGGTCAGTAAAGGATAGGGAAGTGAAGTCTAGTGTCCCAAGACTTTGGTCAATGCCTAGTGGCATTGTGCCTTTGGTAGGGCTATCACTTTTTGGTTTCTCAAGAGAGTGTTGGGACTCTTGCTGAGGGCTTACAGTCTGGGTTTGGGGCTCAGGGAATTGAGACTAAGGAGGCTCAAATCCCTTATTGAGGTCAAATGAGAAGGATGGGGAGACCTCTGACTGAGTGGGAGCTCATGGTTCCTCTCTAGTCCTTTTGGTTTGAATAGGAGGGGCTTGCTCAATCAGAGTAGGCTGAGCAAGGGTTCGTTTGCATCTCTAATATGTGTTTTTGATAGGGTTAGCAGGAAGATTTGGCAAAACAAGGGTAGTTGCTGGTGTGGGTTCATCACCTGTGGAGTAAATAGGGATGTCACAAGGAGTTATTGGCTCAATCATACCTGGAAGAAGGTCAGTGTGTCTTCTAGTGAAGTTGGTGGACACTCTCTTCAAGATCTTGAAAATGGTTGGCCTCATTGAGGGACATGTAGAGTAGCTACACAAACAAGCTTACTCTGGTCCAGCTCACAATTGATTATGTGCCGAAGAACCTAGGATACATAAAGAATGTCTCTTTTTGGAGGCTTCCTAGAAGGTTAGTCAAGACAAACCTTGAGTGATTCAAGCGGAGGCTCTTCACCAATCCATGAACTAGGCAGCCAGTTCATATGGATTTGATCCCATCCCCTAGACATGTTTGACAAACAATGAAGAACAACATGAAGTAGGAACTTCCAGTTATAAGAAAACTTGAACTTATAAACTGTAGACCTATTCACATCTCCACCATATCCCATCTGAAGATAGGTGTCATCAAGGTTTGATTTGGCGAACTCAGTTCGAGCACCTTTATCATGGAGCTCCAGATGCTCCCGGATGACCTGTTCAGTAATGACCAACTCCAGGCCAGAAATGCTCATCCGAATAACGCTAATTCCATTAAGGAGTACTACCTAACCGTTACTCCAGAAATCTTCCATGTGGTTCAAGTAAACAGTAGGGTTTATGGTCAGAGCAGTGAAGTTGGGAGGTTGGGTAAGGAAGGAGATAATGTCTGAGAAGTCAGCATCCTTGGTAGAGTCAAGGAATGCGACTTGGTTGTGCTGTGGGTTGAGTGCCATGGTAAGAAAGGAGATGATGAAACAAGTTTGAGCAGGGTGAATTTGCGGTGAAGGAGGCTTTGGACAGTAAATTTGGTAAAAAGATTAAAGTGACGAGTCAGGATTATTTAAATGGGTTAAATGGGGGTGTTGGGTGGATAAGGTGAAAAGATGGTTTAGGGTTAGATGTGATAGTGGCGGCAAGGTGAAAAACCATTCAAAAGATTCGGATATCATTAATAAAATCTTTGCTTTTTACTATGTGGGGCCAAAGGTTTCCGTTATGGAGAGAAGTCTTCTTCCGAAGGTAAATGTATATCCGACGAATTTTCTCTTCCGAAGCCAAAACTTATTTCCGAAGGTAAATGAATTTACTTCCGAGAATAAAATGTCTTCCGAAGGAAGAAGTTTTCAAGCTTCGAAGTAGTAAAGATATGCTTTCGAGACTAAAATTCTTCGGAAGACAACACTTGAATTGAGGAAATTGCCTTCAGAAAATAATGAAGAGTCCTTCCGAGGGTAATTTTCTCTTCGGAATTACTCACTCTTAGTCAATTGTGAAGAATAACTTTTTGTAACAGGCTTAGATTGTATTTGACAAAAGGCAAGACACATTTTAAAAAGGTTTTCAAATGAGATATATTAGTTAATGTTTATCATCCCAATAGCCGTAATGAGATACTTGAATATTTGTTCATCAAAGGCTTTGGTGAGCAAATCAGCATATTGTTCATTTGAGTCAACTTGGACTAATTAAATTAGGTTTTTCTCATGAATATCCTAATGAAATGGTACCTAATATCAATGTGCTTTGTCTTGGAGTGCTTCACAGGATCTTTAGTGATGGAGATAGCACTGTTGTTGTCAATGTGGATAGGGGTGCTCATGAAGTTTAATCCATAGTCTAGCATCTGGTTTTGAATCCACAACAGCTGAGAATGTTGCACCCTGAAAGGATCATACATGCCAATTCAATAGGTGATTTGATGATTGCTTTGATGAAATCCCATAAGTCTGAGAAGAAATGCAGATGAAGATCCTTCTAAAGAAAGACAAGTATTGTCTTCTGCATTTGTCAATGCGAGAGACATAAACAAATACGGACAAGTTTTTGTTCTTCCGCATTGACAATGCGGAAGACCAAGTATTAATGCGGACAAGACTTTGCTTATCCGCATTTGACAAATGTGGATGACCGAACAAATGAGCTAAAGTATTTGTTCATCTGCATTAACCAATGCGGATGACCAACATACTAATGTCGATGATCAAGTGAAGAAATGGTGATCAAGTCAACTCATCCGCATTTGCCAAATGCGGATGAACAAGCAAAGATGCGGATCAAAACTTAGACAGTTCTGATGTAATAGGTCAGGGGTAGTTTAGTCATTTTGTAAAAGGTGTCTTGTCTGCCTATAAATAGAATAGATAACCTTGTAATTGAGGTGACGGCAGATAGACATAGAGAATTTTTGTTGTCATTTATTCTCTGTAATCAATCAACTTTCATATATATATAATACAAAAGCATTTATGAGTATAATTCTTGCATTGAATGTTCTTTGATTGTTTGTTTCTGCCAGTTAATCATTGACTTGATTACCATATTCGATTCACAGTAAGAATCTCAATCTTACTTACCCAATCAATTGGTATCAGAGCTTTGGCTCTCAGTTCTCTTTCAGATCTGCGCAAGAACTGAATAGAATTCGATTGATCTGGTAATCGAGTTGCTAGGAGAGGATATCATTATCTCTACTTAGTAAACAGCAAAAAATACTCCTGTTTCTCACCAAAATACTCACAACAACAAGAAACTCATTACAATCACAGATCTCATTCTGAAATCCGATCGAACTATTTGAACAAGTTGGACTAATCAATCTTAAGAATCATCTAAATCAATATTTACACAAGTTAAACACCTTGTTAAAATGGATTCTAATAGTTACTCAGAACTTGGTCATACACCTAAACCTCCTATGCTTAATCACAAATTTGAGTTTAAATAGTGGAAAATCAGGTTTAGGAATTACATCACAGGTGTAGATCCTGATTTCTAGATATCAATATTGTCCACACATCCCTGTCACTTTGTCTGCAAATCAAGCTGCAATTTACATAACTGCAAGAATACCCATTGAAGATCTAACTCTTGATGATGAAGACTATAAGAAAATCAAGATTGAACTCAAAGCTTACTCCATTCTGAATCAAGCACTCAAGCTGGATGTGCTGAAAAGATTGGAGAAGTATGGAACTGCAAAAGCTGTGTGGGATGCACTGAAAATTATGTGTGAAGGAAGCAGTGAAGTAGCAGAAATTAACAAGGATAAGCTTGTTAATCAGTATGAAACATTCCACCACACCAAGGGAGAGTCTATATCCAAACAACTACACAGATTTGTACAGTTAGTAAAAGACTTGAAAATTATGGGAGTCACTTACAAGATTAAAGAATTAAACAAGAAAATGCTTCACAGCCTCCCTGAAAGCTAGAAATAGAATGTAACAATGTTAAAAAATACTCTTGATCTTGAGAGTACTACATTGGATATGATGATAGCCGAATAGAAGCATTAGAACTTGATGAAAGAAGCAGAAATCTTGGTGGACCAAAAGTGATTGAGGCTTACAAATTTTCATCAGAATCTAATACTGTAGAAAATGCCTTCATCACTGAGGAAGATGATTTTATCTCATCAAGAGATCAACTGAACAACACTGGGTTCATTGCAACTCCACCAATCAATCATCCATCAACATCATCTCAAACATCCAGAGTCACTACTGCTCCTCAAACCACTACTGAAGACTCAAGATCTTACAATGCCTTTGTTGCAAGCTTTAAAGCATACTTAGGAGGAAGACTCACTTCTGCTCATCTAATTTAGGAAGATCTGGAGGAAATGGATCCTGATCATGTGGAAGAAATGGATCTATAATGAAAAATGGCCATGACTGCCATGAGAGCCAAGAAATTCTTTAGAAAAGGCAGAAAGCTGAGCCTAAATGAAAATACAAAACTTGGATATGATAAATCCAAGGTGAAATGCTTCAACTATGGCATGGCTGGCCACTTCTCAACAGAATGCAGTGCCCCCAAGAGAAACAACTATCAAAGGAACTCTCAAGGCCAGTCATCTTCACGGCCTAACTCAAGTTTTCACTCCAAAAACCAACAGCAACAGTATCATCATTCACATCAACACCAATCATATCAAAATCCACCCCAACTGACAAATCAAGCTCATGGAAGCAGTCAGCCTTCTGCTAATGCTCTAGTGATAAAGCAAGATGGGGTATGTGACTGGAGTGTGTATGCAGATGAAGTCAAGCCTCAATTTCAAAATCATGTTCTTATGGCCCACATCAATGATGGTCCATCTCCAATGCCTACTGAGGTAAAATCTAACATTTGTAGTGAAAAATGCATTAATGATTTGCAAGGTTATAGGGAGTATAACCATAAACTGGTAGATAAAATTAAAGAAGAAAAGGTAAAGTCAGAGATGACGAAGAGAGAAATAAAAGGCTTTGAAATCAAAATCAAATCTCTTATCTTTGATATAGAAAAACTGCATGGTGAGAAGTACACTCTTACAGCTGAGAATGAGCTACTTACTGAAAAGTTAGCTCAATCTAAGGCTCAACACTCAATGACTAAAGTGAAACTTGAAAAGTTTCAAATGTCTTCAGTCAAGCTGCAAGAGATGCTTGATTCTCAAAAGGATCCAAAGGACATGTTGGGGATTGGGTATAATTCGTGTCCTCCACCATACAATGACAACTACATTGTCATGCCTGAATCTGTATCACTCACTGAAGAAATTGAAACTAAAACTATGGAACCTAAATCTATAGTAAAACAAGTGACCAATCCTCAAAACAAACCTGATGTTTATATTGAAACAAATGAGGATAAAATCAAGTTAGGTCACCCAATCAAAATCAAAGAGTGTTCAGACACGACAGTAAGTGTCATGAAACTCTCAAGCCCTGTAAAAGCAATTGTCCCTTTTATAAAATTCATACCCTCTGTTTTACAAGGTAAAAAGAAATATGTGAAGTTAGTGAAACCCACTGCTGATAGCAGTTCTGATAATGAGATCATATCTCCAAAAATTCAAGCAAATCAGAAAAGGTTTCACTACAAAAGAAACAAACAGGATCACTGAGTTCAAAACATAAAACATTATCAGACCCTCAGTCTTCAAGATTAAGGCAGAGAGTTGGGTTTGATATCTGCAACAAGGAACATGTTGACCTGTTTGAGAAAGAGGTGAGAAATAGGTTGAAGAAACAGAAACAACCCAGAAAATCAAACAAAGGTAGTGTTGTGAAACAAACTACAAAAAGGGCTGATTCTAATTCATCCCCTAAAGAAAAGAAAGTGACTCAGCAAAAGAAAATATCAGCTGAGTCACACAAGGCAAAATCTTTTTCAAGAAACAAACAAATGTATTGTGACATAGGTGAAATGTTCAGTCACAAGACAGATGAATGTTTTTTTAATCAATATTGTTCTATCTATGACATGAACAATCACTCCACCAAAAACTGCTATTTCAACAAGTATTGTTCTGTCTGTGACATGAACAATCATAATACTTCTGATTGTTACTTCAATCAGAAGGGTTTGAGAATTCCCCAACGCAAGCCCATCTCAAAAACATCCACTATCACACATTCTGTCAGACCTCATTTTCATAATGATCAATCTAGGACTTCTAGATCAACAAATGACACGAACACTTTGAAGGAATTATGGAAGGATCAAAGAAAACATCTTACAATGAAACACAAAATTGACCTTCCAAAACAAAAACCTACTTTTGATAATGAAAAACGAGCTAAATTTCTACAAAGAAACAGAGACCAACAATTTCATTATTCATCTGAATCTTCAGTAGATGTTGATGAGATGACTCAACCATTCATTACCAAAATTCTCCAGGACACCTCCAACTAAACCACAATTTAGTGGGAAATACCATGAAGTCAGCATTATGAATAGGAACGGGAAACCCAAGACCATCATGGCTTGGGTTCCTTATTCTAATTAGTTCATTTTGCTTGCAGGTTCATCCACACTGGTCTAATAGCCTATGGTACGTAGACGGTGGATGCTCCCGACACATGACTGGAGATCATTCCTTCTTCATGACTTCATAGGGTGGTAGAATTACAGGTGAAGGATCTGTGACAACTGGGATACGGAGCTTTGACAGAGTGAACTACTGTGAACAGCTGAATTTCAATCTGCTAAGCGAGTCTCAGATCTGCGACAAGAAGTATTCCACTCACTTTACAGACACTCATTGCTACATTCTGAAACCTGGATTTCAGATCTCTGAAGAATGGGTTGTCTTAAAGACAACAAGGAAAAATAATACATATGTCTTAAACCTGTGTTCTGCATCACCTAAAGAAGAAACATGTCTTTTTTCAAAAGCATCATTTGATGAGTCACAGCTTTGGCATAGACGTTTGGGGCACACAAACTTTAAAAACATGAACAAGTTGGTCAAAGGAAACCATGTCATTGGTCTTCCTCAAAAAGAATTTAATTTTATTGATCAATGTTCAGCGTGCCTCAAAGGAAAACAACACAAATCGTCTCACAAAACAAAGCTGGTGAACACTAACAATACTCCATTGAAGTTACTTCACATGGATCTATTTAGACAAACTTATGTAATGAGTATGGGAAAGAAATAGTATTGTTTAGTGATCATTGATAACTTTTCACGATTCACATGGGTGTTCTTACTTCATAAAAATGAGGCATCCCAAATCATACAAGAATTTATCACTAAAATTGAAAATCAACTTGATCTTAAGGTCATAATAATAAGAAGTGATAATGGTACTAAATTCAAAAATGAAAGTATGAGTTCCTTTTGTGCAACCAAAGGCATTGCTCTTTTAATTCAGTGCAGCTAAACTCCTCAACAAAATGGGGTAGCTGAAAGGAGAAATAGAACACTGATTGAAGTAGCAAGAACGATGCTAGCCGATGCTAAACTACCAATCACCTTCTCGGCAGAAGCAGTTAATACATCGTGCTTTGTACAAAATCGAACTCTAATTGTTAAAGAAAGTAACATGACTCCTTATGAACTGCTCTTTCATAGGAAACCATTTATTGGATTCCTCAAATCATTTGGTAGTCCTGTCTCAATATTAAACACCCGAGACTATTTGGGATGTTTTCATCCAAGTCTGATGAAGGATTCTTTGTAGTTATTCTTCTGTTTTAAAGGCTTATAGAGTGTTAAATCCTAGATTAAACATTATTGATGGATCAACAAATGTTCAATTCAAGGAACATTTGTTTCCCAAATCTACAAATGGTCCGACTGGTTGTTTGATATTGACACGTTTACAAAGTCACTTGATCAATTTCACTTGTCTGATGCAGGAAATCTACATTCAAGTGATACTTCGTCAGCTGTAGAAAGAAGAGATGATTTTCCTTTGATTCCTCCTACATTTGATGAATGCATGAATGAAGATGTTCCTCTTCCAGCTGATCCCATCAGACAACCAACACAAAACCTTAGTGTTTCTACTGAAGGAGGTCCAAGCCTAGTACCATCTCACTCAAATGATCTGTCAACTGAGGTCAAAAATCAAAAACAGGCCTCTCCTCCAGTTGAAACTCAAAGGACATCAAATGATATAAGCAATCACAGTGCAGCTGAAGCTGAAGCAGGAACTAAAACAAAGTCTGACAATCTTCATAATTAAACCACAGTACTAGATGAATGTGCCTCTGACCATAATGAGCTGAACGTCTCCAATCTTGATGTAACAATTGTTGGTGATTCCATTCCAACCACAAGAATACACAAGAACCATCCAGTTGAAACCATTATTGGTGATCTTAATGAGAGGGTGACAAGAAGCAAATCAAGTATTGCAAACATCTGTTTGTTCTCATGCTTTCTGTGTCAAACAGTACCTAAGAACATCAAAGAGGCACTTCAGGACAACAATAGTTGGATTGAAGAAATGCAGGAAGAATTGCTCCAATTCAAAAAGCAAGAAGTATGGCAACTGGTAGATCTTCCTGAAGGACAATACCCTATGAGTACTAGATGGCTGTATAGGAACAAGACTGATGGTAGAGGGATCGTCATCAGAAACAAGAAAGATTAGTGGCTCAGGGATACACTCAGAAGAAGGAATCGACTATGATGAAGTGTTTGCACCTGTTGCTAGACTAGAAGCAATCAGATTCTTTCTAGCATATTTTGCATCCATGAAATTTACTATTTATCAAATGGATGTAAATGTGCCTTCCTGTATGGAAAGATTGCTGAGGAGGTCTATGTGAGTCAACCACTTGGCTTTGAAGATCCAGATTTCCCTCATAGAGTTTACAAGCTTGATAAAGCTCTATAGGGTCTTCATCAAGCCCCAAGAAAGTGGTATGAGACTCTATCATCCTTTTTTCTTGAACATGGATATGAAAGATGAAAGATTGATCAAACTCTCTTCAGAAGAACAAGAGGAAAAGATATGCTGTTAGTCCAGATCTATGTTGATGACATTATGTTTGGCTCTAGAAACAAGCAAATCTGCAAAGAATTTGAAGACCTTATGCACTCAAAATTTCATATGAGTGCTATGGGGGAACTCACCTTCTTTCTAGGGGTGCAAGTCCAACAGACAGCAGATGGAATCTTCATCAATCAATCAAAATATATGGAAACCATGTTGAAGAAATTCCACTTTGCTGATTGTCAGTCTATCAGTACTCCTGTGGATACTAAAATAAATACTGGACCTGATCCTAAAGGCAAACTAGTGGATGAGACTCACTATCGATCAATGATCGGTTCACTTATGTATCTAACACCCAGTAGGCCTGACATAATGTTTGCTGGTTGTGTGTGTGCTAGATATCAAGCAGATTCAAAAGAATCACATGTGAATCCAGTCAAGAGGATATTCAGATATCTAAAAGGCAACCCAGCTCTTGGGTTATGGTATCAAAAGGAAGGAGAATTTAATCTCTATGCCTTCACAGACAGTGGTTATAGAGGATGAAACTTCAACAGAAAATCAACCTCTGGTGGTTGTCAATTTCTTGGTCCTAGACTGGTATCTTGGCAATGCAAGAAGCAGGCAAATGTATCTATGTCCATAGCAGAAGCTGAGTATATTGCTGCATCAGCATGTTGCTCTCAAGTACTCTGGATTCAAAACCAGATGCTTGATTATGGTTTTTACTTCTTGCACACGCCAATTTATATTGACAACACAGCAGCTGTTTTCATAACTAATAATCTAGTTTGGCACTCAAAAACAAAACATATTAAGATTAGATATCACTTTTTGAGAGACTGTGCTGAAAAGGGATTATTTAAATTGATTCAAGTACCAACTAAAAATCAATTAGCTGATTTGTTTACCAAGGCATTTGAACCTAGTAGGTTTGAATTCCTAGTTCAGTCAACTGGCATGATTAACCTTGAGTAAAACCATGAAAAACATCAAAAACAATTAAAAACATCAGAAAACAACAAAAAGAAATCAGTTTGATGAAGAAAAGAATCTTTGGGAAATGATATAATTACAGTCGTTAAATCATTCACTGTGCTTAATTTCAAATATTGCAAGACTGTCATGACTTACTAGATATGTTGATAGGCTTAACATGGAAGAGAGGATACATGCAGTGATGAATTAAAATCTTATTTAATAGTAAAACACTCATCATAGAGTACAGGTTTGTATTGGCTTATGTGAATGCATGTGAGTGTAGTAACCTAAACACACCAGGTAATGATACTTTATGAATCTTTTTCACCTACATTAGTTTCTTCTTTGTTTTACTAAGCAAAGACTTGATGAAACATGCACATAGTGCAGATGTCCTGATCCAAAATATTCCCAATGAGGAACACATCCAAATTGGTTGAATCTACAAAAGCAATACATTCCAAGTGAATGAACAAAAGAATCCCATCATGGATCACCTTCCAAAGTGAAGTGAAAAGAATCCCAATATGGATCATCATGAAAAGGATCAAAGTAAAAGAATCCCAATAAGGATCAGTGAAAATGAGTCCTGTAACTTAAGGAACCAGGTAAGGAAAGTTATGAAAAAGTTATACTATACATTGTATAATGATGGTTGATCATTCCATGCTTGTGTGTGTGAGGTACACATTGAATAATTAAATCAACAAAAATATGATAAAAATCATTTGCATCAAAATATCAACGTGGTACGAGTTTAAGTGGACAAACATACCTTCAATCATCAAGTTCATATACATGTCTATTTAATAATAAAGGATGCACATGTGTAATGTAAGACTGATATGATCCCAACAAAAGATATAATTCTCTTCATTATTAATAATCATAATAAAAAATCCAAAAAGTTTTTGAATCTTTAAAGTTTCTTTCCAAATGTGAATATAAAATTTAGGGGGAGTAATTTAAATTTTTGAGTAAGTCTATATCTTTGTTTACTAGCTTAACTTACTTTCAAAACAAAACAAAAAGAATTTGGGTGTTGTTGCAAAAGTTATACCATTGTATTTCAGCTTATACAGATTCTTGGAAGCATGAAAATCCAAGATCAGTCATATTGGGAAACGTGTATCACTTGTGACATACAAGTCAATCTAAGCAAGAATTGACAATCTCAATAGTCAACTTCATATGAAAAATCAATCAAGGACAGTACTTCATAATATGAAAAACCAATTCAAACAGATTAACTTGGATTAAGTTCAAAGCTAATGCAGGTAAGTGCATTGGTTAATGCTGGTGAAGGTAACCCATGCATATATCCAATACGAGTATCTCTTTAGTTCAAAGTGAAGAAGTAAATGTGGATTTTATTCTACCTCATTTGATACAGTGAGCAAATGCTGATTAAATTTGATCAGCCGCATTTGCTAAAGTAGTCAAATGCTGAGGAACTTCTTTTGTTCGCATTTGTTACAGTAGACAAATGCTGATGAACATCTCTCTTTCACATTTGCCACAGTGCAATGCTGACCAAGTGTTGTCAACCGCATTTTACGCAGTTACACAAATGCTGATTGACTTTGCTCTTTCACAAGTTATACCTCCGCATTTGCTACAGTGCTCAAATACTGATGAACTTTGTACTTCCGCATTTGTCACAGTAACAAATGTGGATGGCAGAAAACAGAAGTAACAAAACTTCCGCATTTACTACAGTGTGTAAATGTGGATGACATAAAATCACAAGTTCAACTCTTCCACATTTACAATAGTGAACAAATGCAGGTAGTCAAAACTTGTAAAATCTTGTAAAAGCCAATATTTGACTATTTAAAGGAATTTAAACGAGTCATTTAATACTTTTCAAATTTGAGAGACTTTATAGTGAGAAAAGTGCAAATACACAGTACACCCACTTTGATCATATTCATCATAAACAATCAAAGATTTTCATGTGATTCTACTCAACCTACTTTTTTATCGATTCTGAAACTACAGTTGCATCAAAAACAAGGTGAAATTTCCAAAAATCTCACCTAGACCTAACTTTCGGACTGTTAAACCTAAATCAAACAAAGAACCAACTGATAATGAAGGACACAAAAATTTGATTTATTGATGTAATATAATACACCTTTTCGACTTCAATGAACATGCAAACTAATAGAAATTCTACTAATCATGAAAACCTTTATATTCATGTTTCTTGTAAGAACAGAGCATGATGTAAAATGAAAATGTGTAACAAATCAATGAAATAACATCTAATAAATGGTTCAAACATCGAAACTCTGATTATTGAACAACGAATTCACCATTTGATATGACAACAATGATACACTAATGTCAAACATTCATCTTTGACCATTTAAAGTCAAACTGATAGACGGTACATATGAGTTCTCATCAAAACTGACACACATGTCTCTTATGCAGATTATATGGCAAATCTTTCATGGAGCAAGCTCCACAATGTCAGCGGTTATTTAACCCTGATGTGCCAGAAGCAGAGGGACTCAGAGATATGATCAGATTCATATCTACAACAAGGTTAGCTTATGCTATCACTATGAGACCCACCATCTATGAGAACCTCATTAGGTCTTTCTAGAATTTAGTTGAGGTAATTAAAGCAAATGGTGTTAGAACATTAGCTGGAAGAATTGACAATGATCAAACTCTGAACATCTCTGAAGAGTTTGTTAGAAGAAGCTTGCAATTTGGTGATGATACTAATGCACCACTAGCGTTGGACGATGATGAAATAACCACATACTTTGCTGAGATTGGTTATGAAGGAGGATATGAAGCTAAACAAATTGTTATAGGATTAGTTGATCTGCCTTGGAGATTCGTAATCCATATGTTGCAGCACTGCCTATCCAAGAGAAAAATAGTTTGGAATGATATTCCCATCATCGCTTCCACAGTAATCTATGCTCTCTGCACAAACAGGCCATTCAATATGACTGCCTATGTCTTTAATGGCCTGACTTCAAACATACAAGAGGGGAGACAATACAAGTTCCCGATGTATCCAAGATTCATTCAGTGCCTAATAAAGGAATCATTTCCAATATTGCTACTAAGGGACCAGTGCTTGATATCCTCATTATGATGCAAGATCATACAAGTACATTAAAAAGAGGGATCCAAGAAACTTTTACAGTGGAGCTCACTCACCTCTTCTTCCATGGAAGATTCAACAAATAATCAAGAAGATCAAGGACAAGAACAAGCTGTTGATGAGCAAGCTGCATACCACCACACACCACCATCACCATACCCAATACCATAACCAACACCACAACCAACACCACAACAAACACCATAACCATCACCACAACTAACACCACAACCAACCCAACCCATCACCACAACCAACACCACACCCAACACCACAACCATCACCACAACCAACACCACACCCAACACCACAACCATCACCACAACCATTACCACAACCATCACCACAACCAACACCACAACCAACACCACAACCATAATCACAATCATCACCATAACCAACACCACAACCAATATCACCACCTCATCAATAACTAATATTACCATCTCATCACTCACCAATATCACCACACCAACCATTGCCCACCCACCCATGATTACCCTACTGAATTTGGAGACTCAACTAGCACTTCTAAGCATCCAAATCATCTTCAGATGAGGAGGATCAACATGCTCAAATGCCTGTAAAGAAGCAACTTTAAGACTGCTCCCTCAGAGAGATTTGCTGAATTCAATGTAAACAGGCCTGATGAAAAGGATGAATTGATATCTAAGCTCCTACAAAAGGTGGGAAGAATGGAAAAAAAACTAAATAAGAGAGCTAGAATCATTGATGACAGGATTCTAGAGCTTGATAAAAAGAGAATGAATTAAAAGAACTAAAAGAAAAATATGAAGCTGAAAAGAAAGAGAAGGAAAAGAGATTGATTACTTAAAAGCTTCCCTGAACCATTCTAGAGAAGAAGTGAGTGGCCATGTGACACTCTTGCCATTCAAACCATAGCTATGGAAGAGCAAGAGAACATTATTGAAGAACAAGCTGAAATCATCTCCAATCTCCAAAATGAAATTGAAAGACAAACAAAGGATCTTTGAACTTGAATTGTTAATTGAGATTCAAAAAGTGTTGTGACTGATGAGAGTAAAAATGAACGAGAAAATTATTGATGAGGAGAACCACTTTCTCAAAAAACAATGAACAAAGAGATGCAGCCAAACAAAGAATGAGGAACAAGCTTAGAGATTGTGATTTACTCTGGGAAATCAATGCTACTCATACTGAGAAAGCTAATTTGAAGAACTTATCAGTGCTCTAGACAGCTTACCTCTGAAGAATTCCGTGTAATGAGACTTGGGAGTTTGGAATAATCAAAGAACTGACACTGACCTATTGTAATCATCCCTCAATCTCCAGTTCCTTGGAGAAAGAGTTAAGTATGCAGATTGTCCCTGTTGTTTCACATCTGAAGAACAAAAAGAAAAGATAAGAGAATTTTGTGAAAAAGAAAACGAAAAGAATGAAAAGAATAGAAAAGGAGGAAATAAAAATTGATGATCAAGAACAAACCAAGGCTGATAAATTGCCTGAAGTGATGGAAAGGCTGAATCTTCAGGTCCATAACTTCAAACATACTCCAAAGAGGAAATATCTAGCTAAAAGGCAAGAGAAAAGACCAATGATTGAAGAAGATTGTTAAGAAAAATAAGAAAGAGATCCTAGAGCTTTTAGTGTTGGACCAAAAGAACCAATGAGCCAAGATCAGAAAATCTCTAAGTCCCACACGGTATCACAACAACTGCTGAAAGCCTCATCAGTAGTTTGACAAGTGCTGAAGACTTCAACAGCTGAAGATCAAGTGCTGAAGACCTTACAGCTGAAGAACCAAAGTGCTAAGTACAACAGCTGAAGAACACAAGTGCTGAAGCTGAAAGACCAAAGTACTGAAGAACAACAGCTGAAGAGTTCACAAGTGCTGAAGATCAACAACTGATGTACAAAGTCTGAAGACAAAGACTGAAGACATCAGCTGATGATATCTACTGAAGTCATCAGCTGATGAAACGCCTGAAGGTCAAAGTCTGAAGATCAAGTACTGAAGCCTCAGTAGTTTGTCACAACTGCTGAAGAGTACTTCTTCAGTAGTTGTGATATCAGTAGTTTTATGTTTTATGTTTCAGTAGTTTTGTAAAACGACTGAAGAGCTTGTTCTTCAGTCGTTGTAGTTTCAGTAGTTTTATATTTTGTACTTAACTTGCTGATATGTTCTCAGTAGTTGTGAACATTTCAGTAGTTTGTTAAGAATTAGTTATTTCTGTATTGGATCTGCCAGTTGTCACTTTCCGTGATAACAGCAGTGACTGTTGCACTCTATATAAGAGTGACAACCCATTGTAATCATTGAGCGATATGAGCAATTGAATGGAATGATTGATTGATTCGATTAGAAATATTCTACATCTATAAACATTCCTAGAAATCAGAAATTCATATTCTCTCCCTATAACCGTATGCGATCTTAATGCTCACATATATTGATTGCTTGCTACAATTTGTCTAATTCGTGTTTGTATTCCGCTGCTTTACATTCTGATACATCAAACTTGTGATCACTGATCCTGTCAAATGGTATCAGAGCAGGTTAATCATTGATCGATCTAATAATTGATCATTGAAACTGCTATTCAAGATCCAAGTTTGATTGAATTAGCTTTTGTTTTTGCAAGAAACGGTTATAGAGATTGAATTTTCTGTATTTCTGCTCATTCATCCTGAGATCTTATTCTTGGTTCTCATTGAGTTTGTTGTGGTTTGTCTAAAACTTTTTAAAACTTGAACTAAACTGTTTTTGAACTGAAAATGACCACTCCCTCCAATGATCCTCACAATACTGGTTCCTCAACCAAGCCTCCTATGCTGGTTAGGAATGAGTATAACATATGGCAAAGACGTATGCTCCATCACCTGTCTGTTAACAGCGCAGGGTGTTGGACATCAGTGGTACATGGTCCACACAAGCCTATGGTGAATAACCCGGAAACCAATCAAATGGTTCCGAAGAGGAGGGAGCAATATTCAGATGAGGATAAAAAGTTGCTTGAGATTGATGCAAAAGCCCATGGAATTCTGGCCATGGCTTTGCCCAATGAAATCTATTCTGGGCTAATGCATCATGAAACTGCCCATGACCTCTGGATTGCTTTGAAAGAACAATTTGGAGGAACTGATGAGGTCTTGGCAAATAATAGAGAAATTCTTGCCCAACAATATGAGACATTCTCTCATAGAAAGGGTGAGACACTGACTCAACAATATGAGCGGTTTTCTTGTTTGATCTCTGAACTAAAAATGGTCAAACTTGAATACACCAATATTCAGATGAATAACAGATTTCTCAGATCACTGCCTGAGAGATGGGACACATATACTATTGTCCTACGCTCCAGTGCAAGTTTGGACAAACTATCTCTCACCCAACTCCATGGGAAATTGCTCACTTTTGAGAGAGAGATAGAACAGAAGAGAAAGCTGTCTTCATCTGGAAAGCTCACTGAAGACTTTATACAAGGCAACACTGCCTTGGTGGGTCATGAGTCAGAATATGCTGCATCTGAATGCCAGTATGATGAGCATATTAATTTCTCTTCGAGCACTTCTAATTCTGCATTTGTAAGTGTTGATGGTCATTTACTGGAGGTAATAATGACAATTTATGTTTCATTATGGATGATCTCAAGGGGATTGCTGATGATGACTTAGAAGAGATGGATATTTTGAGCCAAATGGCCTTGATAAATATCAGATCTCAGAAGTTCTACAAAAGAACTGGAAGAAAATTCCCAGGACTCTCTGGCAAAACCAAAGTTGGTTTTGACAAGAGCAAGTTGAGGTGTCACAAATGCCAACGGCTTGGACACTTTGCAAGAGAGTGTAGATCAACTGGATCAAACTCTACTGCACCCTTTGTGACTTTTCCTGGCAACAGTCAACAAAACAGGGCAACATCCTGTCACATCTAGTCATCATCCTCAACAACAATCTCCGGCATATTTTGTTCCTCAGGGTCAAATGCCTTATCAGTACCCTTGTTATTACATGCCACAGTCAAGTCAAGTTCAAGTTCCTATGACACCACAACCTCATGCATTACCAGAACCTCAGCCTTCCCTATCTCATCAACAACCTTCATCTCAACAACACAGCTTCTTCACCCCAGGAGTTGTTGACTGGAGCAGTTTACCAGATGACTTGTCTGGTCATGATCAACTGTTCTCAGGTGCTGGTCAACATGGTGGTGACAGTCCCTTTGGGAATCTAGCTCTTATGGCTTTGGAGTCTGCTGATACTTCATCTTCCAATGCCTCTACACCTCAGGTATCACAGGTATCCTCTGAGGCAAAAGCCAAATTATGTTCTGAACAATGCATAGCAGCATTTGCTTCCATTAGAGAAGCAAATGTAGCTTTAATTAATAAGAACATTGAGCTAGAACAATAATTTCCAAAAACAAAGCTGAGTTTGAGTTTGTGCTCAAAGATAAAAATGATGAGGTTTATAAACTGAATTGCAAAATAATTGATGATAAGGCTAGAGAAGATGTACTTTTAGAGAAGTACAAAGATCTCAAAGAAACCCTTGCAGTTACCCAGGTCGAGTGTGATAGATGGGTACAATCATGCAAAGGTTTTGAAATGCTTCTTAGTAAGCAATCTGCTTCAAATGTGAAGTTTGGAATTGGTTACAATCACACTGCTCCACCTACAGATTTTACCCCAAGAGCAGAGGTAGAATCTGATGGTGAGAGTGATAACCAATCCATCAAGTCATGTGATCTACCTTCTGATACAGCACAATCAGAAGTAGCAGTCAGTATCAAGTCCTCTTTGAACCTATCAGCTGATGTTGATGGTCCAAATGCTGACATTCACATGATCAATAAGTTGATCAACTCAGGAGTCAATCCTGAAGGTCCTGAAAGGACTGGAGAGCAGGATTCAACTCCTGAAGTTCAAACTTCAACTGCTGTCAGTACTGAAGAGAAGAAAACTGGCAGTAGAAAGAGTTTGAAGACTACTAAAGATGCTGTCAAGAAAGCACCAATGCTTCCAAAGCATTGAAGAACAAGTCTTCTGTTGCTTCACCATCTTTAGTTGATGATCAACCTAAGATGAAGAGAAACCATGTGAAGTATGTGGTTTGTTCAATCATCTTACAGATGATTGTGGTACAAAAGAGGTTCCAAACTCAAACAAAAGGAAGAAATTAATGAGAAAATGGTAAAAATGAAAACTGAGTTTGAGACCACATTTGTATCAGCAACATCAAATCCTGTAACCCTTAAGTCCTTAAAGCAATCCAAAAAGGAAGGAGTTAAACAGGTGACAGCTGAGGGTGCTCAAAAGAAGAAGGTGCAACATAGGACCTTATCTAACTCCACTAGCAATGTGTCTGATGAGCTGAAAGCTTTATCACAAAATCAGACACAGCTGGTGATGATGGTACAACATCTGTTGGTAGAGTTAACCAACTAGATTCTCCTATGTTGAAACCACAGAAAAGGAGGTCTAAGCCAAAGGACTCCTCTTCTGCACCATCTTCTTCTTCTCAGGCTGTTGTTACAAATAAACATGCTAGTTTACCATCTATTGATGAGACCAGGCCCAAAACCAAAAAGGTTTGGGTCTCTAAAACTAACTGATTGTTTATTATTGCAGGGTTCTTCAACATGCCAAAATAGCATCTGGTATGTAGACAGTGGGGGATCCATGCACATGACTGGGAACATCTCTCTTCTTCATGACTACTCTCAAGGAAAGAAGGGATTTGTCTCTTTTGGCAATGATGCTAGGGGTTACATCATCGGTAAGGGCTTTGTCTCCAATGGAGAAATCAAATTTGATGATGTTAATCATGTGGAAAATCTCAAGTACAACCTCTTGAGTGTCAGTCAAATGTGTGATAAAGGCCATGTTGCCCTTTTCACAAGTCAAAACTGTAGGATTCTGTCATCCAAAGTTTTGCCTTGATTGACAAGGTGTTGGATGATCACACTCTCCTGAAAGCCAACAGACAGGAAGAGTGTATGCCTTAGATCTCTCTAAGAAGATAGATCTCAAAGGTAATCCTTGCCTATTTTCCAAAGCCTCTTCTCAAGAATCTAAACTGTGGCACAGGAGGCTTGGTCATGTTAATCTCAAAAACATGAATCAGCTTAGCCACAATAGTTTAGTCAGAGGCTTACCAATAAAGGAGTTCCACTGTGATGAAACTTGCACTGCTTGTTTAAAAGGAAAACAGCACAAGGTCTCATTTCCTCCTATTGAAGTGTCCAAGTCCACTGCCTGCTTGCAATTACTGCATATGGATCTATTTGGTCCTGTGAGAGTAATGAGCATGGCAAAGAAGAAATACTGTCTGGTAATTGTGGATGATTACTCCAGATTTGTATGGACTTTCTTTCTACATTCAAAGGATGAGGCTGCTCAGAAGATTATCCACTTTGTGCTGTACATTGAGAAGCAGTATTCCCTTCCAGTCAAGTGTATTAGGAGTGATAATGGAACTGAGTTCAGAAATCATACACTTGATGACTTCTATCTCTCAAAGGGAATCAAAAGGCAGTTCAGCATTCCAAGGACTCCGGAACAAAATGGAGTAGTGGAGAGAAAGAACAGGACCCTCATTGAAGCTGCAAGGTCCATGCTGGCTGACTCAGGTTTGCCATTGACCTTTTGGGCCGAAGCTGTCAACACAGCTTGTTATGTGCAAAATAGAGTTTTAGTAAATCAGAGGTTGATGAAGACTCCATATGAAGTTCTCCATCATTTGGCTCCACTGATTTCATTTTTCAAAGCATTTGGGTGTCCCTGTTTTATTCTCACACAAAGGATCAACTCCACAAATTTGATCCTAAGGTGGATGCAGGATACTTTGTTGGTTATTCATCTACTTGCAAAGCATACAGAGTCTTCAACTGCAGAACAAAGATGGTTGAAGAAACTCTACATGTTAAGTTTAATGAATCTCCAAAGGACAAGATTCCACAAAGTCCTGTGGAGTTATTTGATCTGGACATACTGCAATATGTTCCTTATCAAACTCCTGCTGTTGCTCCTGTCAACAGTTCACCACCTGGTGGTACTGCTGATGATGATGATGATTGCAGTACTCACCTCTTCAGGTTTAGTGATCAGCTGCCTGATTCAACTAGACCTGATGTTCCTGTAGCGCCAGTAGCACCATCCACAACAAATGCTGATGAGATTTCTTCGAATTCAACTTCCTTTGAATTACCATCCACTGATTGGTTTCAAGGAATGATTCACCATCACCATCTGTTGCTGCTGAACCGGCTACAAACACTTGCACAGATCTCATTGTGTATCAAGATCTGAAGAATCACCCCATGTCTCAAATCATTGGTGATATCACTGCTGGTGTATCAACAAGAAGTCAATTGTCAAACTTCTGCTTCTATGCTCTCTTCATCAGTCAGCAAGAGCCAAAAATTATCACATTGCTTTAAAGGACAATGGATGGGTTGATGCCATGCAGCTTGAGCTTCTTCAGTTCAAGAAACAGCAAGTGTGGGAACTGGTTCCTCTACCTCCAGGTAAGTGTGCAATAGGCACTAAATGGGTGTTTAGGAACAAAACTGATGAAAATGGGCTTATTGTTAAGAACAAGGCCAGACTGGTTGTTCAGGGGTTTGCACAAGAAGAAGGTATTGATTATGATGAAACCTTTGCCCCTGTAGCCAGACTGGAAGCAATTCGATTGTTTTTAGCTTATGCTGCTTATCAAAACTTAAAGTCTTTCAAATGGATGTCAAAAGTGCATTTTTGTATGGAAAAGTTAAAGAAGAGGTTTATGTATGTCAACCTCCAGGCTTTGAGGACAACAAACATCCTAATTGGGTGTATAAGCTTGATAAAGCTCTTTATGGGTTAAAACAAGCTCCCAGAGCCTGGTATGAGACATTATCAAACTTTCTTCTGGAAAACAATTTACTAGAGGCTCCATAGACAAGACTTTATTTATTAAGAAAGCTGGGCAGCATAATCTACTTGTTCAAATTTATGTAGATGATATCATTTTTGCATCCTCTGATCCAAAGTTGTGTGATGCCTTTACAAAGTTGATGCAACAAAAGTTTGAAATGAGTGCCATGGGAGAATTACAGTTCTTTCTGGGGTTGCAAATCAAACAAAAGGCTGATGGAATTTTTATTCATCAATCCAAATATACAAAAGATCTTTTGCAAAAGTTTGATTTACAAAACTGTAAGCCCTGTTCTACTCCCATGAGCAGCACCACACAACTGGATCAGATCAGAAAGGTAAAGTGGTTGATGAAACACTTTACAGATGTATGATTGGGTCCTTGATGTATTTAACAGCTTCTAGACCAGATATTATGTTTGCTACATGTGTTTGTGCTAGATTTCAGGCTGCACCTAAAGAGTCTCATCTGATTGCAGTCAAGAGGATCTTTAGATATCTGCAAGGCACTCCATCTCTAGGTTTATGGTATTCTACCAGACATTCTGGTAAATTAGTGCTTTTTCTGACAGTGACTATGCAGGGTGTAAGTTGACCAGGAAATCAACTTCTGGTGGATGTCAATTCCTAGGCAACTGCTTGATTTCTGGCAGAGCAAGAAACAGACCTCAGTTGCTACATCCACTGCGGAAGCAGAGTACATTGCTGCTGCAAGCTGTACATCTCAGGTACTCTGGCTTCAAAACCAACTTTTGGATTATGGCATTACAGAGACTAAGACTCCATTGTTAATGGATAGTGCTTCAGCTCTTTGCATTGTCAAAAATCCAGTCCAGCACTCTAGGACCAAACATATAGAGATCAGACATCATTTTATAAGGATTGTTTTGAAAAAGGTCTGATTGATCCTAAGTTTGTGCTAGTGCTGATGAGCTTGCAGACATTTTTACTAAGCCTTTGGATAGTTCAACTTTCCAAAACCTGGTGTTAAGGCTTGGTATGCTGCAGCTAGAATAGGTGACAACTACTGATGATCTCAGTAATTCATATTGATGATCATGAGTGCCTGTCACATATAAGTACTGATGAGCTCTTTTAACTCAGTTTTTTATAACTACTGAAGGCTAAAAGTTCTCACAAGTACTGAAGTACTTCATCTGTTCTAAACTACTGAAGTAGTTACAACTACTGATGCAGTCATAACTACTGAAATCAGTAAAAACAGATAAGTACTGATGTCCTATGAAACAACTGAAATCAGCCATAAAGACTGATGAATGTGTTGAGGACAGTTTGAAACAGCTGAAAAGCTAAGAATTGACGAAAACAGCTGAAGAGAACTTTCTCCTCAGTCGTTTGTACCACTGCTGTTTCATTTTAAACAACTGAAGCAAAACCACGTCTTCAGCAGTTTTATAACTACTGATGACCAATACCAAGTCTTCAGTTGTTTACAACAGCTGATGACAAAACCACTGTCTTCAGTAGTTTCATAACTACTGATGACAAACACCATGTCCTCAGTTGTTTCAATCACCTGAAGTCAAAACCACGGTCTTCAGTAGTTTTCTAAACTACTGATGCCTAACACCGCGACTTCAGCTGTTTCAACGTCTGAAAGGATAATACCATGTCAACGGTCGTTTAAAACAACTGATGACTAACACCACATCCTTCAGTCGTCTCCTCACCCGTACCCTATAAATACCCTTAACCTGAGCTCTCCATGCTTTATCTTCTTCAAACCTAACGTTCCTCTCCAAAACTCTTCCATGGCGTCTATGCAAATTAAACCGCGACACAACTGTGTTGCCTACCTCACAAAATCGCCGATCTGGACTAAGTTCGATACTGCTATCGATCTTATGGTTCAGTCCCCATACAACAAGGCATTCCTTCTGAACCCCGTTTTACATGCCGAATCCTTGAACCAATTTTGGATGAACTTACTGTTACAACTGAGGAGAGCACACACAATCCCTCCGGTCGGTCGTCAACAACAAAGAAGTAGTGATTACTCCTGCAACAATCCGTAAAATTCTTCAACTGAGTGATGCTACCTCTCCTGCTGGATATCCGAAGGGCACCATAGATCTATCATTTGCTCAGCATGGATATCAAGGTGATCTCAGTGCCACCACCATCATGAAGAAACATTTTAATGACGCTGAGCGCCTGATCTTTCATATGGTCAATGTATGTTTGGCCCCTAAGACATCGTCTTGGGATCAAATGTCCACCAAATGGCAGCAGGTATTGTATTCTATCCTTGAGCAACAACCACTGAATTTTTCAGAATTAATATTTTCAGAGCTCAAAGATATGGCTCAAAAACTAACTGCCAACCGTTGGATACTCTATCCACGGTTCATAATGGCCATTATAATAGACCAGCTTAATGCTGAGGGACTTGTTGGCTTGGGAGTCCCTGCTACGGCTGTTTTGCCAGAAGTATACTCCCGGCACAACTCTGACCGGACACTCAAACTGGCTGCCAAGCTGCGAAAACCCACGCAGCTGGAACCCACAGCCACCACCTCCAAATCCAATGTCCCCACCAAACCCACCAAAAAGAAACCCAAAATGGCTACTCAGGGAATTGAGTCCCCTGAGGATGCTCCTGCACAACAAACGCAGGATATATCCACTAGTCCAAACCCCCTAGTGGATACCATGACTCCTCCACCACACCCGCCGCTCAGGCTTCCTCTCAACAGGAGCCTGCAGCAACCCAAGGGGCACCTACTTATCTGGGATCTTCCTCACTTGAGGAGATTGCCATTGAAGAGCACCATCCACCCCAGGTGCACACTGCTTCTACCCCTGTACCCCAAACAACCGCCCCTCACAGCCCAACTTTAATAGTTGCTCAAGTGCTGACTCAATTGCACTCCTCACCCCCTCCCCAGAAACCACTTCCTACTGGGAATACCTCTACAATTGGGGGGAGGAACACAGTGCACTTGAGAACCCACAGCACAGGGGTTTTCCAATTCTATCTCCTGGTGTAGAGAAGGAGCTTAGAATATCTAGTGAGGCTGCCACCTCCTCTGACTCAGCACATGACCAGAGTGAGGCTGGTAACATTGCTAAGACCTCCCTAGAGGCAACAGCTGATGATGGACATTGTCCTGAGGCTGGAAGTCCCCAGTACCAAGCACAAGGGGCACATGCACCAACTGGTCTACACCCAGTGCATGTAAATCCTGCTCTAAGCAGGAGGTCAGGTGATTCAGTATCAACTGATGATGACCTGAGCTTCTTCTTCGATGTAGTTGCTCAAAACACCATTCTAGAGGATGAGGTTAGCAGACTCAAAGAGCTGCTGGCCAAGATGTCTCAGGATGCAAGTCCATCTGCCACCATCATACACCCACAGATGGCACCTTCCCTTGAAGGTTTCCCAAACACAGAGCCACCCCAAAATCAACCACCCGCCTCTGCTTCAGGCCCTACTTCTCAGGAACAGAACCCTCCTGAGCAAATAGGTGCTATCCTCCAAAATTCCCTCCCTCTCATCACCCCATAATCACTGATATAGTGATCAAAGCCCTTGATGAGAGGCTTTCCTCAACATTACAGCCCTGTTGATGCTGCTGTCCCAAGACTCTTTCTGCGGTACCACCCCTTCCTCCAATGCAACCAAAAAGGGGAGAGTACTGCAGTGAAAGATAGAAAGAGGAAGAGATCTGAGGAAGAGGAGAAACAGAAAAGCAACCTCTGCTCACGTACAAGCGAAAGAGAAGTGCTGATGATCATACTGCTGAAGAAAATCCTTGGAGGAGCTGGTCAAAGAAGCTGACACCACACACAGCCGCTCCATGGATAAAATAATTGACCAACTATTCAGGCAGGGGTTTGACACAGCCACACTGGATAGTGAGATCAGAAGGTTAGAGGTACAAGAGATACAAACCCGATGGGCAGGGTACGATGCTCTTGAGAAAGAGAGGTTGGAAATAATGATCCGATTTATTGCAAAATACTTGGGAAGATCATTAATGGAGATCCGCGCATGGTCCAGGGACAGCATTCTGGCTATAGCCACCAGAATCTGTCTGTCTGAGCAATTCAACAAAGGGATCATTGTGGAAGCCCTTGATGAGGCTGGGGCTGGCAAAAGTTAGAGATGGCTAAACTTACAAAGGCAAATTAACTACAAGGATGCTAGATCAACCTTCCCTTCCACCCACTCAAACAGATCCTATCCCTCAAATCTCCCAACCAACCTCTAAGCCAAAATCCAAACATCCTCTCTCTTCAAACCAATCCCTTCACCAACCCAACCATCATCCAGTGATGTACCCCGTAGAAGGAGAAGGGTGCTGAGGATGGAAGAAGAAGCAGAAGAAGAGGATGAAGATGATAGTCTGCCACTCTCTGCTGTTCTGAAGCTACCAAAGCCCCAGAGTCAATCCATGATCACACCCGACTCTCAAAGGAAATGGTCAGAGTCAAAATAGAAGAAGAAGAACAGCAGAAACAGCACGATGAGCAACTGTTGAAGATGGTTGACAAGGAATTTCCTCAGTCATCATCTATTCAAGCCATGAAAGGGCATGCTCAAAGGCTGTACACTCTCAGACACACCTTTCAGTATCAGAGGGAGAGAGTGAGAGTATGGCCAGACCCCAGGGTGAGTTCTAGAATCCATAAAAGAACTATCCCACACAGATACAACGGCCAAGTACGAAAAACCATAGAATCTACCATCATGTTGGCCGTTGTAGTCTCACCTTGGGAAATCATTGATGAATTCAAGAAAGCTCACCAAGCAAAGAAGACACCTCAAGCCTTACTAGAAAACAAGAATTAAGAAGGGGTTGTTATACAAAAAGCTTGAAGACATCCAAAGAGAGCTCCAGTTACTCCTTGAAGGCAACCATCCGATGAATTTGTATACAGGAGGTAACTACGGTGGAGCTGAAAAATGGCAGGACCATGAAGTACTTATCAGAGTACTATGGTCCAGAGTTCTTCTTCGAAGGAGGAGCTGAAGAACTCTCTCAAGAGGAACAAATTGTTCTCCTTGAGGCCTATGTCCGTGAGTCATACAGACTCATTATGGGGAAGTGAATCTCATGAATGGGATAACAACTCTGTGTCCAGTTCCCCAAAACAGAGTTCCCATTCATACTCTGCCAAACAAATATTTGAGGTTCTTCCCAGGCCGGAGCGTACATGGGTCATCTTCTCTACTGATCAAGAAGGAAAAAGACCAACATTTTTGCCATCAATAAGTGGGAGTTTAAATAAGTTAGAGGTTTTGGCTGCATTGGTTCAGGGGGAGTTTGTTGGACCAAAAGAACCAATGAGCCAAGATCAGAAAATCTCTAAGTCCCACACGGTATCACAACAACTGCTGAAAGCCTCATCAGTAGTTTGACAAGTGCTGAAGACTTCAACAGCTGAAGATCAAGTGCTGAAGACCTTAACAGCTGAAGAACCAAAGTGCTGAAGTACAACAGCTGAAGAACACAAGTGCTGAAGCTGAAAGACCAAAGTACTGAAGAACAACAGCTGAAGTGTTCACAAGTGCTGAAGATCAACAACTGATGTACAAAGTCTGAAGACAAAGACTGAAGACATCAGCTGATGATATCTACTGAAGTCATCAGCTGATGAAACGCCTGAAGGTCAAAGTCTGAAGATCAAGTACTGAAGCCTCAGTAGTTTGTCACAACTGCTGAAGAGTACTTCTTCAGTAGTTGTGATATCAGTAGTTTTATGTTTTATGTTTCAGTAGTTTTGTAAAACGACTGAAGAGCTTGTTCTTCAGTCGTTGTAGTTTCAGTAGTTTTATATTTTGTACTTAACTTGCTGATATGTTCTCAGTAGTTGTGAACATTTCAGTAGTTTGTTAAGATTAGTTATTTCTGTATTGGATCTGCCAGTTGTCACTTTCCGTGATAACAGCAGTGACTGTTGCACTCTATATAAGGAGTGACAACCATTGTAATCATTGAGCGATATGAGCAATTGAATGGAATGATTGATTGATTCGATTAGAAATATTCTACATCTATAAACATTCCTAGAAATCAGAAATTCATATTCTCTCCCTATACCGTATGCGATCTTAATGCTCACATATATTGATAGCTTGCTACAATTTGTCTAATTCGTGTTTGTATTCCGCTGCTTTACATTCTGATACATCAACTTGTGATCCTGATCCTATCAGTTAGCTATAGCTGAATTTCTTGAAGAACATGATCAGGCTGAAGCTTAATTAAAGAAACAACTATCACTATGATCTGGAAGAAGGGAGATAGTTGGAGTTATGATGCTGAAAAGGATGTTCATATGGACATCTATGAAACCAGAAAAACTAGTAGAGGAATGGTGTTAAAGGCTCAAACTGATGATCTGATGATAACAGAAATATTTTGATCAATCACAGGTATGATCCAGATGAAGTCTTTGGCATGACTATGAAGAATGAATGAAGAAGAAGAAAAGGTGAATAAACTATTGGATACAAATTTTGAAACTGAATATGAAAATCATTCACCAAAAGGATCATGTGCCAAAATTTCTCTATGAAGAAATCACCATAACTGAGTATGAAAATCATTTTCAAGAAAGGTTCCTCTCCTAAACTCATCCTGAAGAAATCATCCCAACTCCTGACCACTATTTCCTGATCCTTATAGATGTCAGATAAGGAAATGAAGGATTATCGTTCAAGCCAAGGTTCACAGAATGAGATTGAATATGAAACGAACTCATTAAGGTTTGCAATCTACACAGATTAATAAAAAGAAAGAAAGACTCAAGCGTTAGAAGAAGAAATCCTAAACAAGAAGCCAGATCTAGAGTATCTGCTCAAGACATGCTGCTAAATCAGAAAGATCAAGAATTGTTGGCTCCTATACTTCATAAGTACCCCTAAATGGTTTGCAAAACCCTCTCAGTTAAAACTACAAGAAGATTAACTACTGCTGAGTTAATCAAAGGGGTGTCTACTCAAAGGCAAAGTTGATCAAAATAATTGCATGGAAGTATGACAGCATGTGGAATATGTTTATGGTCAAAAGGATCTCCGGGCTGGTCCAATTCTTTTACAGAGTACTCAGCTCTGTAAATGCCCTGGAGATTCATGACTTAAAAGAACTAGCTCAACTGGAACTGATCAATCACTCAACTATGTTCAGGGGATATGAATTTGAAAACATACTCAAAACGTTCAGAAGAAGTGACAATTTCAATTCATTAAAGACAATATGCATAAGGAAAGATATGTCTTTTGTTAATCCCATTGAGAAGAAGAAAATGAAAGTAAAAGAAGTTGTGTTTCCTAAGTTGAAGGTGAAACCAACAGAATCATTAAAGAGAAAAATGGTGTCTGGTACTCATTTCTCTACACCCATCTCAAATGTGTACTATGATGAAAAAACATATGAGATGGTGATTGAAAGAAAGTGGGGAGGAAAGGAGGGTGCTGAAATAAGACTATTTAGTAGATATGAAGTAAGATTGCTTGATGAATCCTACATTCACTATATATATACTAGACACTTCAGGGAGATAAACAATAAACTGGGTGAACAAGATATGCACTTCTTCCTAAAGTGCATCAAGTTGCTAAAATTGGCTTATGATCATATCAGTGCAAAACAGACAAAAGAAAGAAAAGGAAGACACCATTGCAACTTGGGAACATTGTCAAACTTAAGGTGGATATGGGTGGAAGCTTCCTGATTCACAGAGATGGTCTCTCTACTATTTCTATTTGGGAACATATTTCACTGAAGAAGTTACCAATAGAAGCCATCTACAATATGAGCAAAATGAAGATACATGTGCTGAGTAGGGATAGAGTGTCAGAAGCAACAGATTTTGTCAACACGATTAAAACCATTTTGGATCCAACTAAAGCTGCATTTCTACTACTACCTCCACAAGACCCAACAGAATCCTCACAACATCAATCACCTACCAAACATTGAAGAAAAATAGTTGTATAATCCTTAGGAGGAGTATTGTTGCACCCTGAAAGGATCATACATGCCAATTCAATAGGTGATTTGATGATTGCTTTTATGAAATCCCATAAGTCCAAGAAGAAATACGGATGAAGATCCTGCTAAAGAAAGACAACTATTGCCTTCCGCATTTGTCAATGCGGAAGAAATAAACAATTATGGACAAGTTTTTGTTCTTTTGCATTGGTAAATGCGGAAGACCAAGTATTTATGCGGACAAGACTTTGCTCATCCACATTTGACAAATGCGGATGACCGAACAAATACGCAGAAGTATTTTTTCATCCGCAATAACCAATGCGGATGACCAACATACTAATGCGGATGATCAAATGAAGAAATGTTGATCAAGTCAACTCATCCGCATTTGCCCAATGCAGATGAAAAAGCAAAGATGCGGATCAAGACTTAGACTAGTTCTGATGTAATAGGTCAGGGGTAGTTTAGTCATTTTGTAAAAGGCATCTTGTCTGCCTATAAATAGAACAGATAACCTCATACTTGAGGTGACAGCTGATAGACATTGAGAATTTTTGTTGTCATTTATTCTCTGTAATCAATCAACTTTCATATATATAATACAAAAGCATTTATGAGTATAATTCTTGCATTGAATGTTCTTTGATTGTTTGCTTCCGCCATTCAATCATTGACTTGATTACCATATTTGATTCACAGTAAGAATCTCAATCTTACTTACCTATTCAGAGCATAGCAACTTGTAGCGGCAATGTATTCAGCTTCAGTGATAGATGTAGATACACATGATTGCTTCTTGCATTGCCATGAGATGATGCTTCCACCAAGAAATTGACATTCTCCTCATGTGGATTTCTTGTTAATATTGTAGCCACCATAGTCACTATATGAGTAGCCATAGAGATTGAAGTTGGAGTTTTTGGGATACCAAAGACCAGGCTTCGGTGCTCCTTTGAGGTATCTAAGAATTCTCTTGACAGCAACTAGATGAGACACCTTTGGAGCAGCCTGATATCTTGCACAGATGCATGTAGCAAACATAATATCAGGTCTACTTGTTGTGAGATACATCAGAGAACTGATGATTTCCCTATACTGATGTTGATCAGTATCCCCCCCTTAGAGTCAGGACAAAGGTCATGGTTTATGGGTATAGGTGTCTTGGTTGGCTTACAATCCTTCATATGAAATCTTTCTAAGATATCAGAGACATACTTAGATTGATTAATAAAGAACCCGTCCTTCATTTGCTTCACCTAAATTCCAAGGAAAAAGTCCACTTTTCCCATGGAACTCATCTCAAACTAAAACGTAATGCTCTCAAAGTCTTTACACATTTGGTCATTTAAAGAACCAAATATGATATCATCAACATAGACCTGAACAAGCAACATGTCTTTCTCAGACTTCTTAATAAAAATAGTCTTATCAGTGATTCCTCTAGTGTAACCATTCTTTAAGAGAAACTGAGAAAAAGTCTCATACCACCGCCTAGGTGCCTAGTGCAGCCCATAAAGAGCTTTATCCAATTACACACATAGTTGGGGTGTTGTGGGTGTTCAAATCCTAGAGGTTGGCACATATAGATCTCCCTATCTATATTTCCATATAGAAAGGCACACTTGACATCAAGTTGATAGACAATAAAATTCTTGGATGCCGCATTAGCAAGGAAGATTCTAACTGCCTCAAGTCTTGAAACAGGTGCAAAGACATCAGTATAATCAAGCCTCTATCATCTCTCTTGTTCCTAAAACCCATTTGATGCCTATAGGTACTTGCTAGATGGTAGCGGGCAAAGGTTCCAAACCTATTGTCTCTTGAATTAAAGCAACTCTTCTTGCATTGACTCAACCCAACTACTATCTTTTAAGGCTTCTTCAACTTTCTTCGGTTCCATCTGACACAAGAAGCATGAGTACAGGCAGACATTCCCATGATGAGTTTGTCCCCTTGTTCTCACGCCTTCAGAGACTTCTCCTATAATGTTCTCAGTTGGATGAGTATTGTGAATCCTTAATCTAGGAATCACTTCCAGTTGCAAAGATAGATCCAAGTTGGACATATTTGTCTCAGGAACATGAACTTTTCGTCCAGCTGTTGTTTCATTGTCATTCAATGAGGATTGATTGAATGAAAGAGAAACATCATCAGCATCAGTTGACTGAGAAGTAGTATTGACATTGGCATGTTCCTTCAGAATACTACTTCTATCAGCTTGGTATTGTATGTTATCAGTTGATAAGTTATTAGGCTCACTTTGCTGGTAACTTGTTGAAGCTCCACTAGTTCCTAAATGTTCATGCTATCAGATCTACCAATGATGGGAGCTTGGGGTTCAAAGACTCTAGGGGAACTTGGAAGAGATCTGGGTAGCTCAAATAGCCGGTCTTCATCAGAATCACTTTGAGTACCTATTCCAGTTGAAACATTCTCACAAGATGGTTTAAAATAGTTTAGAAACAATTCTAAGTCAAAAATATGATCAGGTTCATTCCCCTTAACACAAGGAGTGTTCTCATTAACAACAATGTTAGATGATTCCTCAAATTGTTGATTTTTGATGTTATAGACTCTATAAGAAATGGAGGTAGAGGAATATCCAACAAAGATAGCATCGTCCGATTTCTCAACAAATTTTGCCAAGTTGTCCTTTGTGTTAAGTATGGTACACCTGCTTCCAAAGGACCTTAGAAAGCCAATGAACGATGGCCTCTTGTTCCATAGCTCATAAGGGGTTTTTCCATGTGCCTTGACAATGAGGATCATGTTCTGCACATAGCATGCAGTGCTGACTGCCTCTGCCCAGAATGTTAGTGGCAGCTTTGAATCAGCTATCATGGTCCTAGCAACCTCAATTAGTGTCATGTTCCTTCTTTTAGCAACACCATTTTGTTGAGGATTTCTAGGAGCACTGAATTGTCTAGTAATCCCTTTTGAGTTACAGAATGAGTTAAGAACTTGATTCTTAAACTCAGTCCCTTGATCACTCCTAATTATCTTTACCTTGTGATCAATTTAATTTTATATTTTGAGAATAAAAGATTTTAACATTTTAGTAGTTTCATCCTTAGTACTTAAAAAGAATACCCATGTAAATCTACTAAAATCATCAACTATCACAAGGCAATATGATTTCCTTCCAATGCTCATTATACTTGTTGGACCAAATAAATCCATGTGCAATAAGAGTAATGGAGTGGTGATAGAGTTAACCTCTTTGGATTTGTGTGACTCTATGTTGCTTTCCTTTTAGACAAGCTACATAGTTTTCTCTATAGAAAAATTCCTTTTTGGGCATGCCATGTACCAAGTTATTTTTAACCAATTTATTCATGGTCTTATAATTTACATGACACGTACATTTATGCCATAAGGTAGACTTATCACCATCAGCTTTGGAAAGAAAGCATGATACTTCACCCAATAGAGAAGCATTGTTCATATCCAGCTTGTACATATCCCCTTTTTTGGGAGATCTAAAAGGCACCAATTCTGGAGGAATTATCATCCCAAGTTTAAAGATGATGCACTCATGTTCTGTGAGAGCATTTGATGCTTTTGATCAAGAATTGAGAGACACTTAGGAGAATGTGTTCAAGCTATTTGACAAAGTTCACTTTGTCGACTCTTAACAAGCCATTGGATACAATTCCTCTGCTTGAAATGTATCCTCCGGTCTCACCTCCAAATTGAACAGGACCTCCATCAAAATGTTGAATTTTTGAAATAGATATTTGTTCCCGGTCATGTGCTTGGAGCATCCACTGTCCACTATCCAGACATTATTGTTTTTGTCTTGTGAATGTCCGTACACATAAGGTGAAAAACTAATTTTGATTTGAAACCTAAGCCTGGTTGGTCTTGAGTTTTTCCATTGATGATGACATAATTGAACCAAAATTAATAGTAGAAGGTTCAACTAATGTCTTTGAAGAGGAAGGTATGGCTGCAGCATCTTGTTTGATCTTCCATTCCATCCCATGGTTGGTTAGTTTAGATGAGCTTGTTAAAGCTTGAGTAGCATGACTTTCTTCCGAAGCTCTTTGTTTTCGAAAGAAGCATTCACTACCTTCTCTTCTGAAGTAGCCTTCTTCTCAAAAGGTTTTGAGGAGCCTCTTTTGTTCTTTTGAGCTTTCCTGGCTTAACTTCCAAATCCATTTTCCCTGGGAAGAATGAATTTCTTGCGAAAGCAACTTAGCTTCGGAAACCAGCTTTCGTTTTCTCATCACTTGAACCATGTGATAAGGTCCAAATGTGAATCCTTCCTTGGCTGCTTCCCTTTAACATTATTTGCATAATGTGTGCTTGCTGGATTGTAATAACAATCTTTAGCCAAGTGGTTTTGCAGACCACACATTACACATGTAATGTTAACCTTTGTGGATTTTGAGGGCTGAGGTTTCTTAATCTTATTGTCTTCCTCTACAGCCTTCCCTTTTGACTTCTGATCCTTTGGCGGGACAGGAGTGTTGGTACTACACTCCTTTCCTAAATTAGAAGTGCCTACCACCTAGAATCCAGCTGAAATGAAAACATCCTTTTGCTTTGGGTCAATCTTCAGCTTAGATTCAGCTACTTTCTTGGCGGTTCTTCTGGCTGCCTTTGCCTGGTTCTTCTAGCTATGGTGGATAGGGGTTGATCATCACAAGTAGTAATGGCTTGATTTACCTGTTCCTTCCCTGTGGTGGTCTCCATTGTTGCATCATTCTTCAACTCAAGTGAGGATGGGTCAGCAGATGGGACCTCTTGCTCTTTAGTACCACACCTTGGTTTTCTAAAAGACTCATAAGAGTGTAGTGGAGCAATCTCATTAGTCCCCACCCACCTTTGTTTTGATAACAAATTTTGGTGTGGGAGGATGTTGTAAGAATGGCTTGGAAATTTTGCTCAGAAATAGCATGCTTTCTTGCTTGAGCCTCAGCTATTACTAGCTTGGCTTGAGCTTCAGCTAACATGGATATTAAATCCATGATTTTAGTTTGTTAATTGGTGTGCTTGTGTAGAAGAAGATATTGTTTTCTCTAACTCCTCAATTTTATGTTGATCGTCAGATTCAACATTTTTCAAATCAACTTTTAAGATGTTTAAGGACTCAATATCGGATTTAATATCCATGTTATAGTCCTGGTACATTTTAACCTTAGCAATACAGGCTGGAGTACAGAGATGGTCATATACCTTAGAGTTGTTTGTTCTAGCCATGAGTGCTTGAGCAAGGGTGACATCTTGAACCATAAAGCTCCAATCAACTTCTTGTGCCACATCAGCGGTGTCAGTTGATTTTCCAGTAGCTTTTGGTGTTTTAGGATGTGAGGAGGCATGAGCAGATCCCGGGTTTGATTTGAGAGCTTTGCATTCCCTTTCAAAATGGCCTAACTGGTTACAGTTGTAACATTTGGCCTTTGCTTTGTCAAACCCGAACTTGTTGCTTGTTGGGTTCTAAGGGAACTACCTTCTAGTTATTTTGAATAACTTTTTTGCCCTGTAGGTTAATAGAACCTTTTGTTGGACTATGTCCATGTATTCCACATTATCAGGGTTGAAACACTCCAGATGTTCAAAACAAAACTATAAATCATTAGAGTGTCCACTCCCTGAGAGAAAACCGTAGCTGTCTAGAAAGGGACTGGGCTGAGCCTGTTGAGACCTTAGGGTCTTAGGGAATGTGATGTAAGGCCTAGAAAAGGTTGATGACTACTGGGAGTATGCCAGGTACTCCTGAGGTTGAGGGGATCTTGAGCCTTCAGTAACCATTAGAGCGTTGCTAGCAGAAAGGCTTGAAGGTCTGCTTCCTTGACGACCACTCTTGTTTTCCATCTTACACGGTATCCATCTAGAATACCGTATAGATCAGTCATCGTAAGTGTGTTCAAGTTCTCTATACTCTTGATGGAGACATAATAGAACATCCACTTATTGGGAAGTGGACACATGAATTTCCTTGAGAGATCTCTCAATTCAGGAGCTATTCCCACAGACTGAAGGGAAGAGATAAGATCCATGTACCTGAAGTATAACTGGTGTAAGGTCTCTCCAGAAATATGAGTAAAGTTCTCATATTACTAGGAATCTTTCTTCGAATCATTGGAGTTGGAGTACATTAGGGTTAAAGCATCAAACAGTCCTTTAGCTATCTAGCAATTCTCAAAGCCCACCATAATGGAGTTAGGAATTGTTGTCATCAGAACAGTCATTGCCTTTTCATCAATGTCTATCCGCTTGAGGTCTTCTTCAGAGTAGTCCTGCACTGCCTTCTCTATCATCGCACTACCAGCAACAGGTGAAGCCACCTTTGTCTTTTAGGGACCATAGGCAATTGATTTCCACATGCGGCTGTCTTGATATCTGATGAACCCTTCTATACATCTGCTCCATTGTCTGAAGTTCTCTAGGGTGATGATGGGTGCTTTAGTCATCATCCCTATTTCCACATTCGGATTATGGTTAAGGGCCATGTTTTGAATGTAGTAAAAGAGTGAGTGAACAATAGGTTGATTAGGATGGTTAGATCACACAATCAAGAGCCTAAGAACGCTCTTATACAAATTTCAGGATTGGTTTTTATACTCAACATAAATATTTCTCTCAAACTCACTAACAAACACTCAAGAAGTAGAGTTCTTCTAAGATTTGATTATAAAATACTAAGTAACACAAGGAAAACACAAGAGATTAAAATTCAAGATATTTGTATATATTACTTCTCAACTCAAAGTTTACAAGACTCTTTTAAGCTTACTATAAGAGTTACAACGAGAAACTATATATACTACTATTACAGCCGGATATACTTTGATGCCAGCTAGAATCCTCTAACTAAAGCAGATACTATAAAGATATAGTTAAGTTATCTTAGATAATGTCTTATCTAAGATATGGTAGTCATGACATGTCCATGACTAACCTTTTGTCACCAACTAAAGTTGGCAACTTGTACTAACATATAAAGGTGAATAGTGGAATAAAGTATGGTCAACTACATGGCCTTTTGAGAAAAAACCATGAAGTATCAGAGGTCTGCAGCAGAGTGTTAGAGACCATACTTATGTCCATTGGTTCATAGCAACATCTTCTGAAGGTTAATTGGCTTCGGAAGAACAAGTTCTTCCGAAGCCTTTTATACTCCGGAAGAGGTTGCTTCTTCCGTGGCTTGGGGACTTCTACATCGGAAGTAATTGTCTTTGAAATCTTCTAAGTCTTGAACTTTAGAAGAGAAGACTTTGTCTTCGAAAGTTGAAGCTTTTCCTTCGGAAGTTGATTTTGCACTTTGTTTTTAGGAAAAACTCCATATCCTTCAGAAGTTCCATACTTAGCTTCGGAAGTCCTTTACAAGTTGTACAAAAAATAGTCTAAATGTTTGGTTTTGGTTGCGCTAGTCTTCTTCTTGATCCAACACTTTACAATGGTATGGATTTTACTCATTGGCCCCTAGATATAACAACTAATGAATTTGGATTCAGGTGTAAGAAGGTGGGGGAATATCAAGAATATACCAATATTTTAGTATTATTTTCCCAAATGTCCCCACACAACATTCAAATATTTAGAATTTCTCTTTTATCTGCTCTTTCTCATTTATCAAATAAAAAAATTATTGCCTTGACAAAGCATACATCATGTCTTGCTTTCTTTCTAATCATTGCATTCCACTATTAAAGAGCTTTATGTAACACCCAGATATTTTTAAAGGTTAAAAATAAAGAATAAACATGTGAAAAAAAGAAGGAAACAAAATTAACCCAAGTGAGGAGCTAAATGTGTCAAAAAGGACGGAAGTATAAATATGTTGGTGTAAAAGTAGGCATGGCCGCCCACACTCTCTGCATTTGATCTTTTCAACCGGATTTAGAGAGATAAAGTGAAGGAGCTCTCGGGTTTTGAATAAGAAGTACAAGAAATCAAAATTCAAGGTAAGAATTCTTGGTTTTAAGATGATCTTGACTGGCCTATGCCTCGATTTTATGCTTATGTGTTTGTGTGTGTTCGGGTGTGCGTGTTTTGGTGAGTTTCTAGGTGTTTGAACTCATTTGCAAACATGTTTAAGAAGTCATACTCAAAGGTAGTCAAAGGTGAGTTCTAGAACCCCATGTTTACCTGTTTTATACGATTTCGAGGCTGGAAATACATTTTTGTATGTTTTTAAATAATGGGTATTATACTTGTATCTTTATGTGTGTATGAATATGGGTGGGGTATGACTTGGGTGTATTATTATGTTTTGTATGTTTTATGTTCATGTGGTGTTGCTTATGATGCCAGAACTAAGCTTAGGACATGTTTTTATGATGATTGGGACTGTATTATGATGATTATAGTGTGAGTTAGTTGCTCATGTGCCTAGATTGGCCCATGCGCCTGACGGTTGAATTTGCCTAAGTGTAGTCCCATGCGCCTGAATAGTAGTCGTGCGCCTAGGAATAGGCTGAAATTGACTAAGTGTCCATGCACCTAAAAAGATCATGCGCCTAAGCACCCATGTGCCTGCATATTGCCCATGCGACCAAACATTCCCATGTGCTAAGTTTTTCCATGCGCCCAGAAGGCCATGCGCCGTATAGTTCCCATGCGCCTAAAACTTAGAATTATTTTCTGAATTTTGGGGAAAATGTTAAATGTAGGCTTTGATTTGAGATATTCCGGGGATGATGTAAGTTGACCTTATGATGATGGGTGATGTATGTTATGTCACGTATGATGATAGTATGCTTATGTATGGTTAGTTTATGTTATGTTCCTTATTACGTATGTTTATATTCCATGGCTTTAAGTGGTGTGATTATGAAAGTAAACGTAAAGTATTATGTCATGAAAGCAAATAGATAATCAAAGAGGAATCAAAAGAATGCATGAATTAATGAATGATGAAATGGAAAGGCTTGCAAGCAAATCTAAGGAAGTGACTCTAAAATGTCATTAGCTCAACTATGTGTGGTTTAGCTAACCCTTAAGGATACACATAGGGGTCTAGTCTTTATGACTGGCCAAATATATAGCTTATAGATATGACCTTGGATGTTTACCCCGGTGTTGGTGCCAGACTATGTGCGTTATGGAAGTTTTTTCAACTTCAGCCTAGTACAAGCTTTCTGTTTACGTTTGGGGTAAACTTATGTATGGAATCCTTGTTGCTTTCCCCGGTGCTGGTGCTAGGCTATGTGCGTTATGGAAGTCTGATAAACTTCGGCCATGTACCCGTTTTGTGCTTATGTTTGGGGTATAGTATACACGTGCAATCTTTGTCGCTTACCCCGATGCTAGTGCTAGGTCATGTGCATTATGGAAGTCTTCCTAAACCTTCAGCCCAGTGCACGCTTTGTGCTTACGTTTGGGATAGCTGATGACACTGATACTGGAAGAATGAAAGAAAGATGGATAACGAATGGTAATGGAAGATTATAATGATATTACCTATGTGTATGTATGTATGGCCCCGTTCCCGGGACGCTTACAACTAGTCAATCATTGCACATACATATAATTACATTAATTTAAAGAAAACATTGCAGCGGAAACATTAAAACAAACATTTCATTTCATTATAAAAGCTTTTGCAAAACAATACATCGTTATCGAATTACAAAATACTTGTTGCATTACATCACAAAAGCATTATAACAATGGATGCCATCCAAAAAAAGAGCCAAGTAGCTGTCTCGTGCCATCCTCAGCAACCTTTACCTGCCAACTAGAAACACATAAAGGTTAGCGTTGCTGAGTGAGTTCTAGTTTTAAAAATAAAACATGCTTTACTTTTATTTAAAACTGTTCTTTACTCTTTATCAAATCATACTACACTCTCGTACATGATCACACATCGTACGTACACATAGATAATATCATTATTATCTTCTTTTACTTTTCATCACACTCTTTCTTTATCTCTTTATCTCTTTCCGATCAGTGTCATCAGCTATACCCCAACGTATGCATAAATCGGGTACTAGGCCGAAGATCATAAATGACTTCCATAATGCAGATAGCCTGGCACTAGTACCGAGACAAGCGACAAAGATCCCAACTGTATACTACACCCTAAACGTATGCAGAAAGTGGGTACTGGGCCGAAGATCATAAATGACTTTCATAACGCACATAGCCTGGCACCAGCACCGAGGTGAGTAACCACTATAATCCATGTACTATAACACTGGTCAGTTACAAAGACTGGACCCCTACATGTATCCTTAATGGTTAGCTAAACCACACATAGTTGAGTTTACGACATTTTAGAGCCGTGCACCTCCGTACATTTTGATTGCAAACCTTTCTTTACTTTCTCTTTCATTAATGCATGCACTCTATCATTATGTTCCACTTTTCATTATCTTTCACTTTAGGTGACATAATACTTTATCATTTCTTTCTCAACTATAACACGTAAATCCACGGAAAAGATAAACATACGTAACATGGAACATAACAAATCATACAGAACATCGCCATACAAGGCATCATCATACATGCATAACATACATGCGACATACCAACATGCATAAGCATACATCATACATCGTTATACAATGCCCATCACATCATCTATGACTTCAAAAATTCAACTTACATAGCCCCCGGGAACCTCCCAAGTCAAAGTCTACATTTCACTTTTTCCCCGAAAAGTCAGAAAATAATCTAATCTTTAGGCGCATGAGCACTATGCAGGCGCATGAGCACTATGCAGGCGCATGGCCTTTCAGGTGCATGAGGAACACTTTGGTGCATGAGCAACTTTCAAGCACATTGACACTATTGGGGCACATGGGCTACACTTAGTCTATTCTAGGGAAATTTTAGGTGCATGAGCACTATGCAGACGCATGAGTGCTTAGGCGCATGAACTATCCGAGCGTATGAACACTTAGTCACTTTCAGCCTAACTCTAGGCACATGGGTACTATTTGGGTGCATGAGGTTTTGGGCGCATGGGGACACTTAGGCAGTTATTTCGGTTGGGCGCATGAGCTACTGTTTAGGCGCATGAGCAGCCTAATTCACACTTATCATCATAAGTCAGTCCCCAAACATCACCTATCATGTTCTAAGCTTAAATCATACATCCTAGGCCTTAGAAAAATAACAATGACATCATCAACACATACATAGCCCAAAATCAAATCCCACCCATAACATACACACATACACATATACGAGTATAAAACCCAACTTTTATAAAATGTTCATACATGCATTTCCAGCCCCAAACCAGTTAAAAACAAGTAAAAAGGGGGTTCTAGAACTCACCTTTGCAGCCTCTGCTTATGACTTCTTCAAAAACCCGTTTGCAACAGAGTTCAACCGCCTAGAAACCCAACAAAACACACACCCAAACACATACAACATACATAAGCATACAACCGAGGATAAAACCAGTTAAGAACATCATAAACACACAAATTTTTACATTGAATTCAAACTTTTCTTCCTGTTCATCAAAATATCCAAGTTTCTGCTCCTCTTCGCTTTCTCTCTCTAGAAATATCCGAGATTTGTGTGAGGAGAGGGTGATGGGCGGCCATGCCACCTTTATGACCAACTTTTCAAAGATTTTGTCCTTTTAACACTTTTAACCCTTCAACTTGGGTTAAATGGTTTTTCTTTCTTCCTTTGACATTTAAATAATCGGGTGTTACAATGTATGACGTATGATCACGCATGAATGTAAAGAATGGTTTTAAACAAAAGAAACGTATATTATTTATAAAACTAGAACTCACTCAACAATGCTGACTTTTATGTATTTTTTTAGTTGGCAGGTAATGTTGCTGTGGATGGCAGTAGACAGGTAATGTTGTGGATGGCTCTGGGCAGCTACTTGGTGTTTTGGAATGGCATCTATTTGTTTAAATTATGTCATTTTTGCCATGTAATATGAACAAACAATATTTTGTAAAGCTTATGAATGTTGTATTATTTTGCTAAACCAATGAATGAAATGATTTTTAAATTATTCCATTGCGTTGTTGATGCAGCCGAAAACAGAAGGATAACAATTGAACCTGTTGATTTAACGAGAATACCAGGAACAATTTTTCTAATTTATCGTTGATTCACAAAGAATGCCAATAACTAGGATTTCACACTAACACCACTGTGATAGAGAGAAAAATATATTTTCTAAAAACTTCAATAATAATTCCTTTAATCTCTTATAAGCATATAAAGAAACAAAGCAAAAGTTTAATGGCCCACAAAAGATAAACGGGCCAAAAACTAGGTCAAATGTAAAGTCCAACAAAATATAAAAATAAGACAAAAATTGAAATAACTCATAAAATAAGTCGTTTATGGCCGAAACAATGACCCAAACCGCATACGACTATAGCCCAAGTTATGTCCATTTTAGTGAAGCTCGAGAACTTCACCTTTGACTATGAAATACGAATGATGAAATTTTAAAGTTTTCTCGGGCCTGTCAGCGAAATGTAAAGTCCAACAATATATAAAAACAAGTCGTTTTGACTGGTTGCAAGCCCAAAACGGAGACTTCTAGCCCAAGTTATGCCATTTTAGTGAAGCCCCTTTTGATAAGCGATCTTGGGCCTCCAAAAAAGCTATAGCTTGCTCATCCACACTTCAACCCACATCTTTCCCTCCTGGGTAGACAAAATTCATCCTCAAAATCTCAATGGCCTCATCATCAGAAGAATCACTGTGATATGGAAACAAATGTTCCACATTAAACATATCAGAACACTGAATATGGCTAGGCAACTTTAGTCGATATGCATTAGGGTTTATCTTCTGCACAATTTCAAGAAGACCAATCTTTTGGCAGATAACTTGTTGTACTCCCCCATTGAAAAATGATCTTTAGTTAGCACAGCCCAAACAAAGTCACCTTCTTCAAAATCAACATGCCTTCATTTTTTATTAGCAGCTTTCTTGTATTTGGCATTCACTTGGGTCAAATTATGATGAACAACTTTATGAACTTCATGCAATCCCTCCATAAAATCTTGAACCTTTCTGGGGACAGAGCCAAATGTAGGAAGTGACATTAAATCAAATGGGCCTCGAGGTTGAGAAGAATAAACTACCTAAAATGAACTAAACTACGTACTTCGATTAACAACATGATTTTGAGAAAACTCAGCTTGGTATAGTTTCTGGTCCCATTCTTTTATATGATCACTGACTAGATGTCGCAGTAAATTACCAAGTGAACGGTTTACAACTTTAATTTGGCCATCCGTTTGTGGATGATAAGCACTACTTGTTAGGACCGTGTACAGACAGATTACTAACTGATATACATGTATACCAACTCAAATAGTGTGGAATCCTATTTGATTGGTGATCTAATCAGTGAGAACGCGCGTAGAATAGATCTTAGAATGAATCCAAACGTTAAGAAAGATTGCAATACGATTTAGTGCAATCTATGAACTTGGAACAGGGTCTCTAATGTCTCTGGACGGCTAGGAAACGAGTAGGAGTCGAAATATTGAAAGTGTTATGTTTTTCCACGAATTAAGTGGTATTTATAGGTTAGGGTTAATCAATCGTATGATTGGACCATTAGCATGGTTCAGTCATGCGACTAAAGCATGCGATTGAGTCAATCACATGACTGAGGTTTAGTCGTGCGACTGAGTCATCCGTATGTCTCAGTCGTGCGACTGATCCAGTCTCATGATTCCATCGTGCGACTGGTCCATTAGTATGAAGTATTCAGGCATATGGTCCATTAGCATGGTCTATTCACATGAAAACTTCATACGACTAAGTTTGAATATGTTTCTCAATTATTACTTGACTCTGATCTATTCAAACAACCACAAACCTATATAGTTAGTTTATATGCATTAAGAATAATAAACATCGAAACATACACAGAAACATTTAACATTAAGATCATCAATCACATATTCTATTTCATTCAACTCATACATTTCATTTACATTTAGGGCATGACAGACATATTACATTAAGATCGTAAATATGTACATATGTACCAACAAACTCCCCCTTGGACCTAGTTTCCTTCATTGTCTAGCATCCTTCATTAGCTCATCAAACTTCTTATACCTCTCCTCGACTGTGACTCTAGCATGCATCTCGAATGCAAAGCAGAGTCTTATCACGTTCTGAAACTGGAGGGCCTGTACGATATCATGCGGATCATAGAATAATGGCCACCTGTATAAAGTATAAACATCACTAGCTGACAGGTTGGTTAGCCACATTGGGTCAAATACCCATATAGTCTCCATTTGGCACTCTTTCTGCAATAATATGATCGCTTCTCCTGTTCTCCAATCATAATACCACCACTTGAAGTGGGGAGTGAAGTCCTGTGGCATTTCCCTCATGGGGATCTTTGACATAGTGCACGGAGGACTCCACTTCAGCACCACTTTGGGTTTGCCAGTCCTTGGGTCCACCTCCGACCTTCGAATATATCTCATAGGTTGTTGAGGCTTGAAGTTCACCGATCAAGTGTGGTATTCTTTCTTCAACACAGCTTCAAACCAGCCTGACATCTTCCTGGGGTCAGCATACAGTAGGTTTAGGCATGCCAGCTGGTTGAGCTCAAAACCAGAGAGAGTCTTCAGATCATGTGGGAATCTAAAGTACTTGATTCCCTTCTCCCTCTTCATGTCATATACATTAAGATCCTCATAGTAATCCCATGCTATAATCTTGCCAAACATCTTTAGATGCTTTTTTACTTTGTAGAGCTTGGCGTAGGCACTCTGCTTGGCGTTGTGCGTTGGGCACGGATCTCTGCAAAACAAGCCACCCATTCAGCCTTTTTGATCTCAATATCGGCATCCGAGGCTTGGGCTTGGCTTTCTGATTTCTCGGCTTCCCTCTCCATCATAGCCAATTTAGCATACATATCACTGTCGAATGTATCTCCAAAATCAAGGACCATATTTCCCTCTCGATCAGTATATTCTCGATAGTGTTGTGCTGTGATGTCTTCAATCTCTATCTCATCCACATCGTTGAGCTCGTCAACACTACCAACATTAAAGGTAGGTGCATCTTTAACTAGTTCATCTGGATTTAACTGGAACATCTCTACGAGTTGCTCGTCAGTGAGGTCATGAATGATTTCTCCTTCTTAGGGAGTATAGCTTACTGACCTCCTGAAAATCCCTTGTAGATCAAGTATCATAGTGAATTGAGACTTGATCTGCTGTAGGGGAGGAACATCATATTCATCTCGCTGAAATGGAGGATCTGCTTGATTTAAAACATGTAACACATCATTCATTAGTAGATAATCAAGACAGTTAAATAATCAATATATACATAAACATTCATTACATAAGTTTTTAATACATGATTCAAATACACACAAAAGTTCAAAATATAGAAATATCTAATCATTACTTTGATCTTGAATCATGTGTTCTTCAGCTGGCAGGGCCGAGGACGAGGCACCTTGATCCTGTACTCTCTTGGATCGTCTCTCACTTGATTGAGTAGCAGCAGATGCAGTAGTATCATCACCTTCCTCTATATCTCTGCGCTCATCCTCTCCTGCATCATCATCTCCTCCATCATCATCAGTATCATCCTCATCATCATCATCATCATCATCATCACCATTGTCATCCCCCTCTCTAATTATTAAAGGCTCATCCTTGGATCCCTTGAGCCTCAGCATAAGCTTCTTGTTCTTTACCTCCAAATCCTATATCCTCTGTATAGAGGATGTGTGCAGGTCACAAAGCTCTATGATCTCTTGACTTTGAGCCTCAATCCTCTGTACAGATGAGGCTTGCATCTCATGCAACACCGCTATCTCTTGGCTCTAAGCCTCAATCCTCTGGGCCTGGGAGACATTGAGCTCCATCAGCTGATTAAGCTGAGTGGCTCTCTGCTCATCCGTCGCCAACAGCTTTAGTACTAACCGGTTTAGGTTAGCCAGCTGCTCCTCCAACCCAACGGATGGGAGAGAGGATCCAAAAGTGGGTGGGACCTATGATGAGGTCTCGGCTCCGTGAGTGGTGGTGGTGGTAGTGGATGTAGAGAAGATGGGTGGTGGGATATGTGTGGATGGTGAGGGAGAGGTTGTAGTGGTGATAGGTGGAGGTGTGGTAGTTATGATGGTGGCGTGGTAGTAGTAGTGGTGGGTGGAATGGTGGTAGTGGTGATGGATGGAATGGTGGTAGTGGTGGTGGATGGAGTGGTGGTAGTGGTGGGTGTGGTAGAAGTAATGGTGGTTGTAGTGGTGATAGTGAAGAGTGTAATCCTCCTCCTCTTAGTCTTCATCCCATGGGGTTGAGCCATCCTTTTTCTCCTCGTGCCCTTTGAGAATGATGCTCCCCCTGGGATGCTGCTGGGTTGATCAGGTGTATAACTAGGATCTGTAGCAGTCTCCCCAGCTCGCTAAGGCGTCCTCCAACCTCCCGAATACCTGGTTCGGTGGTAACGACCCTGCTCCCCACAGTACGAGTCAAAGGCTCCTCGTTTGTCTCCTCCTCCTCATCAGGACAAAAGCTTGATGGAAACCAACTGCCTCTATTCCACCTTTGGTGGATGTTGGAGATGCTATATTAGCAGTGGCGGCCCTCGATTGAGCGGGCCCTGCATCTCCACCATCACCACTCTCTCATCATCGGAGTCATCATCCAGGTGCACAATCTGTTTGACATCTGAATCACTGTCCTCGTGGCGCCACTTCCTCCTATCGGGCGCCACATATCCTCCTAGGCTAGATGCCCGAACAATCTCCTCACAGGGAGCTTAACATGCTTCCCCCTGTAAACCTTCATGCGGCCCAAGGTGGTATCGTCCATCACCTTAAGCACTACTGCATCCTCCTTCTCCTTCGGCAACAACATTAGCTTCTCATCAATATCATCTGAATGAATCGAGGTACATACTAAACCCCTCCTTCCCTTCCCCTCAATGTTCTCCACTAGATAGGTGAAGATCATCCTAGAGAAGGTGAACGGGTGGTTCAGCACCTACGCTACGTAAGCATTCTGGATCTAATCGGAAAGCTCGTCGAACCCACCATTCCGAGAAGCTATGCACTTGAGTAGCACATGGGCGAGGTACTTGAGCTAGGGGCATAAGATGTTCTTGTTGGGCACACCTACGTTGATGTCCCCAGAGTACTTAGCCCTCAGGAAACATCCTCGTACAGTAAGTGGGTGTAAACGTGTGGGACAATCAGGGTCATCCCCAAACTCTAGAATAGTCCGGAGATCATCCTCTGTGATCTCAATAACCTGGCCAAATATCGAGCTCCTGATGCAATGGGGCTCAGAGGACATGTCCACCACAGCGCTTTCCCAGAAAGCCTGTTGGACCGAGCGATAAGGGGTACATGGTTTCAAGATAGCTCGAAATATCCTAGATCGTCATAGGAATATGATGATGCCTGAGAACTCTGCAGCATTCCTGGAAGTCAAATCCAGGTGAGCACATGTTGTGCTTAGTGCTCATGGTCCAGCGACTCGCCATCTGTTACACAATATAGATAAATGTTAGTATGTGTAAGTGAATAGCCATATGAATTTTTTAATTTGAATCTTTCTGTTTTGCCATGCGAATGAACTGTGCGACTGAGGTTTAGTCATGCGATTGAGCTCATACGTACGACTGAGCATGCGAATGGGCTTAGTCGTATGCTATCCCAAGCAGTTGAACTAGTCGTGTGACTGGACACATTCGCATGGTTCAGTCGTGCGATTGTGCCATTCGCCCATCTCAGTCGTGCGATTGAGCCATACGCCCAGCTCAGTCGTGCGATTGAAGTTCATCAGGGTTCCCATTCGCAAATTGTAATGTTAGACGTCATGGTTCGGCTCATTAGATTCGCAATCACCCGACTTAGCACCTAATAACCTTTATTTTAACATTTTACTTAGTTTTATCAGTTTATTGGTTCAGGTAGTCTCGGTTAAGTTTTAGGGCTTAAATTTCGATCTTTTGAAGACTAATCGATTGAGAATTTGACTGGAAATCGTTGTGCATTACTTGTGGAGTTGCTGGAAATCATTAGAAAGTAATAATCACAGTCCAAGAACAATCAAATGAAATTTCGGCAGAGTATCGTTAAGTCATGCGAAGAAATGAGCGATTGGGGGTGAATAGGGTTTGCGACCGACTCCCCCTCTATTTATACTAGGGTTTCCTTCAGTCGTGTGACTAGACCTAATCGCACATCTGGTTCATGCGATTGAGACTCAGTCGTGTGACTGACTCAATCGGTCACCATCAGTCATGCAACTGGGTTTCAGTCGTGCGACAACCCCATTCGGTTGCTTCCATTCATGTGATTGGTTCATTCTGATGAACCAATCGCATGAATTTACCCATGTTGTTGGTCCAATCGCATGTCTGGGCTATACGTGTGGCTTATTCATACGATTGGGCTCATTCGTTTGGTTCAATCGTACGGTTGTTCGATTTATATGGTCCAGTCGTGCGAATGGCTCATTCTTATAGGTGAACCATTTGACATTGAAAAACATGTGTGGTCACCCTAGACGTGACATTTTTAAGTGATTAGATCCCAGATAAAATTTCACTACATAGTCCGACGATTAAAACTAAATTTGACTAAAAATTTAAACAAAATAAAACAACTATAATCAAAAGATAATACTGAACGTATTTTTGTGATATTGTGTGAGGTGAAATTTTAAGATAGATATCTAGCAGATTTCTTTCTTGAACAGTACAACTTCAAGTTATTGTGACCATAACTGGAACTATTCATTATGGAATCATACAGGTAATCAAATCAATCAGGACGTGTTACTAAAATCTTTTGATGCTAGATTCTTGTTTTCATCGAGTCATTCGCAAGTTTAGGAAATCATACTAGTACTATAAGATGCACACATTTATTTGGACTTGCAAGAATTGCTGCCACGATGATTGTCAGTATGCTTGTCCACTTAAATCCATACACAGACATTTGACACAGATTGGTGATACATTAGGTTTAATTATTTCAACTAGCATTTGTGGATCCCACGCTTATATGGTAATCAACATTCCTCAGGAGATTTTTCGAGCAGTCTACGGGTATTGTGTTAGGATCGTGTATTGAACGAAATACTAACTGATAACGTGTATACCGAATCAAATAGTGCGGAATCCTATTTGATTGGTGATCCAGTCAGTGAGAACGCCCATAGAAACAATTATGTATTGAATCTAAATGTTAAGAATGATTAGGAATCGATCTACTGCGATCTATGAACTTGGAGTAGGTTCTTAGAGGTCTCTGGATGGCTAGGGTACGTCTGGGGTCGAAGTGTATTCAATGCCTACATTTTTCCATGAATTAGGTGGTATTTATAAGTTAGGGTTGCTCATTCAGGCGACTGAACCATTAGCAAGGTTCAGTCGTGCGATTGAGCCATGCGGTTGATCCATTTGCACGACTGAGTGTTTAGTCGTGCGACTGAGCCAATCTCATGATACAATCATACGACTGATCCAGTCTCCTGGTTTAGTCGTGCGACTGAGTCATTCGCATGAAGTTTTTCATGCGTATGGTCCATTAGCATGGGCCATTCGCATGATAACTTCATATTACTAAGTTTGAATGTATTAATTATCATTACATTATTTATATTAGTTCAAACACCCACAAACCTATATAATCAATTCAATATGGTTAAACAATTCATTAATGAAATATTAAACATTATAAACACAACCAAACATTTACATTTCATTAAGTACCCAACTGTTACATAAGTGTAAGACAATAAAGACATATTACATTATGAACAGAATCAAGGTGCACATGTACACTTGTTAGGATCGTGTATTGAACAAAATACTAACTGATTAATGTGTATACCGAATCAAATATTGCGGAATCCTATTTGATTGGAGATCCAATCAGTGAGAATGCACATAGAAACAATTATGTATTGAATCTAAATGTTAAGAACGATTAGGAATCGATCTACTACGATCTATGAACTTGGATTAGGTTCTTAGAGGTCTCTGGACGGCTAGGGTACGTCTGGAGTCGAAGTGTATTCAATGCCTTTGTTTTTCCACGAATTAGGTGGTATTTATAGGTTAGGGTTGCTCATTCAGGTGACTAAACCATTAGCAAGGTTCAGTCGTGCGATTGAGTCATGCGGTTGATCCATTCGCACGACTGAGTGTTCAGTCGTGCGACTGAGCCAATCTCATGTTACAATCATATGACTGATACAGTCTCTTGGTTCAGTCGTGCGACTGAGTCATTCGCATGAAGTTGTTCATGCATATGGTCCATTACTAAGTTTGAATGTATTAATTATCATTACATTATTTATATTAGTTCAAACAACCACAAACCTATATAATCAATTCAATATGCGTTAAACAACTCATTAATGATATATTAAACATTATAAACACAACCAAACATTTGCATTTCATTAAGTACCCAACTGTTACATAAGTGTAAGACAATAAAGACATATTACATTAAGATCAGAATCAAGGTACACATGTATCAAAAAACTCCCCGTTGGACCTAGATTCATCTAATGTCTTACCATCTTCATAACCTCCTCATACTTCTTGTACTTCTCCTCTTTTGTGACTCCTGCATGTATCTCAAAAGCAAAGCGGAGTCGTATCATGTTCGGAAATTGTAGAGCTTGTACAATATCTTAAGAGTCATAGAACCATGGCCACTTGTATAAGGTGTTGACATCATCAACAGAAAAGTTTGTAAGCCATATCAGGTCAAACACCCTAATGGTTTCCATTACACCATTCTTGTTCAAAACTATGACTGCCTCTCCTATCTTCCAATCATAGTACCACCATTTGAAGTGTGGAGTGAAGTCCTATGGCATTTCCCGTAGAGGGATCTTAGACATGGTGTGCAGAGGACTCCACTTCAGCATTATTTTCAATTTTTCAGTTATGGCATCAACCTCAGACCGTCTGATATACCTCATTGGTTGTTGAGGTTTGAAGTTGACCCATCTGGTGTGGTACTCTTTCTTTAGAGCTACTTCAAACCAGCCAGACATTTTGCGTGGGTCAACGTATAGCAATTTCAGCTTTGCTAACTGGTTAAGCTCAAATCCAGGAAGAGTCTTCAGGTCATGTGGGAACTTGAAGTACTCAATCCCTTTCTCACGTTTAACTGCATAAATGTTGAGATCTTCAAAATATGCCCACGCGATGATTTTGCCCGACACCTTGTGATGTTTCTTCACTTTATACAGCTTAGTGTAGACAGTCAACTTTGAAGCACTACGTTGGGCTCTTATTTCTTCAAAGCATGCAGCCCTTTCAGCCTTTCTGATATTGACTTCAGCACCTTTAGTCTTTTCATACTCTTGTTCCAGTTATCTAGAGTCTCAAAGGTTTCACTAACAAGATTGTCTCCTAGATTGGGAATGACATTACCCTTAATGTCAGTGTACTCTGGATAATGCTGGTCAGTGACATCTTCAATCTCGATCTCATCAACGTCGTTGAGCTCGTCATCACTTTCCACATGGACTGTTGGAGCATCCTTGACAATCTCATCGGATTTAGCTTGAACATTTCTCTGCAATTTGCTCGTCAGTGAGATTGTGAATTATCTCTCCTTCTTCAAGAGTGTACATCACCGATCTCCTGACTATTCCATGCAGATCAAGAATCATCGTGAGCTAAGTCTTGATCTGTTAGAGGGGAGCAACATCATATTCATCCCTTTGAAAATTTGGATCTGCTTGATTTAGACATGTAACACATCAATCATTAGTTAATAATCAAAACAGAAACATCAACATTAAATATAAACATTTATTACATTAATTTGATACAAGATTCAAATTACATATGATTTAAATAACATAAACAACTAAGTATTACTCTTGTCTTGGATCATGTGCTCCTTTGCTGACGGGGCGGATGTGGAGGCACCTTGGTCTTGTGCTTACTTTGTCCTCCTCTCACCTGTAGATGTGGCACCCGCCGTAGATGTATCATCATCATCATCAACATCATCATCAGCATCATCACTAGCATCAATATCATCCCCATGGTCATCACCATCATCATCATCATCATCATCACTGTCATCATCATCACCATCATCTCCATCTCCTTCTTTGATCTTTAAAGGCTCATCCTTTGATCCTTTGAGCCTCAGCATGATGGTCTTGTTGGTCGCCTCCAACTCCTCTATCCGGTTTGCTGATTGGCATGGTGCTCCTGGAGTTGGGACATCTCTGAGCTTTGAGCAGCCATCTGTTGTGCCTGTTGCTCTATCAACTGTGCCTATTGAGATATATGCAAGATTGTGCAGCACTAAGCTCTACTAGCTGACGAATCTGAGCAGTCTTCTCGTCATCAGCAGCCAACAGCTTCAGCACCATACGGTTAAGTGCCGAGAGCTGTTCCTCTACCCCACAAGGAGGTAGAGAGGATCTAGATAGATAGGAGGGGTATGATAACGTTCCGGCATGGTGGCTAGTGGTGGTGGTGGTGGTGGCAGTGGTGAAGGTGGTGGTGGATGAGTGAAGATTGGGGGTGGTATAGATGAAGGTGGTGGTGGAGTGGGTGTGGTAGATAAGGTGGTGGATGGAATGGCGGTGGTGGTAGGTGGAGTGGTGGTGGTAGGTGGAGTGGTGGTAGTAGGTGGAATGGTGGTAGTAGGTGGAGTGGTGGTAGTAGGTGGAGTGGTGGAGGTGGTGGTAGTAGTGGTGGTGGTGATGAAAGTCATCCTCCTCCTCTTCTTCTTCAAACCATGGTGCTGAGCCATCCTTTTCTTCCTCGAGCCCTTCGAGGTGGATGCTCCCCCTGGAACACTGCTTGGCTGATCAGGAGCATAAGTAGGATCAGTGTCAGCCTCTCTCGACTCGTAAGGACGTACTCCAACCTCCCGAATACCTCGGTCGGTGGAAACCATCCAGCTCCCCACAACTGAGTCAATGGCTCCTTGTCCGACTCCTCCTCCTCATCAGGTCTGAAGTCCTTATGGAACCCACAGTCTCTGTCTCCCCTTGGGTGGTGCTAGAGATGCTATATCAGTAGTGGGGCCCTCAATTGGGTGGGGCCTGCATCTCTACCATCACCGCTGCCGTCGTCATCGGAGTCATCTTCAGGGAGCTCCAGCTGCTCAACATCCGAATCACTGTCTACGTGGCGCCATTTACGCCACCCTGGTGTCAGGTAATCCTCCTGGGCCAGATGCCCGAACAATCTCCTCACAGTGGGTTTTACTTGCTTCCCCCTGTATACCTTCATCCTGCCCAAGGTGGTATCATCCATCACCTCGAGCACTACTTGCATCCTCCTTCTCCTTTGGCAATGAGGACAGCTTCTCAACAAAGATCATCCATAAAAACCTAGGGTACATGTAGAAACCCTCTTTGCCCTTCGCCTCCAAGTTCTTTATCAAGTAGGAGAAGATCATGCTAGAAAAGCTGAAAGGGTTGTTCAGCACCAGTGCCATGTAGGCATTTTGGATCTGGTCTGAAAGGTCATCGAACCCACCCCTTCGTGAAGCCAAGCACTTGAGGATGATGTTTCCAAGTACTTGTACTGGGGACACAGGTAGCTCTTGTTGAGCACCCCTGCGTTGATATCCCCAACGTACTTCATCCTCAAGAAGCACCCTATCACCGTCAGTGGGTGTAGTTGTGGGGGTGTTCTGCGTCATCACCCAACCCAAGTACTCTCCTGATAGCCTCGGTAGTGACCTCAATATCCATGCCAAAAATCGAGCTCCTGATGCTGTACGGCTCATGAGAGCGGTCAACCGATGCTCCCTCCCTGAAGGCCTGCTGAATAGACCTGTAAGGAGTGCATGGTGTAGATATCTCCTTGTGGATCCTGGACCGCTTGAGGAAAGTGATGATCCATGCAAACTCGGCACCATTCCGAGTCGTGGAATCTAAGTGAGCACAGATGTGCTTGGGGTTGATGGACCACCTGTCTGCCATCAATCTGTAACACAAGACATGTAGACATTAGATAACCACACGACACAAATCAGTTCTAATTAACTTGGTTGAATTCATTCTAGTTCATTCATGCGATTGAACCATGCGACTGTGTTCAGTCGGTTGACTTGGCATGCAACTAGATTCAGTCGGGTGACTGAGTAGGCGACTGAGTTCATTCAGTTGACTGAGCCTGCGATTGGTTCAGTCGGCCGACTGAGCTCATTCGTATGATCTATTTGGCCGATTGATCCAATCAACCAACTCAATCGTGCGATTGGAGTTCATCCTGGCGTCTAGTCGCATGACCCACTATTCGGTCAAATGAGATTCGAATTTAAACCAAATCTTGAATTAGGCGTCATGTAATGGTTCTTTAGACTCGCAATCACTTAACTAATAACCCAATAACTTTAATTTCAACATTTTACTGAGTTAGTTAGGTTATTTGTCCAGTAAACGGTTTGGTTCTTGTGTGGGTCGAAATTTCAAAATAAGGGCACCATTCCATCAAATTCCAGTGAGATATCATCACATTGTACCTGTATAACTATCCACAATCGTCAGAATATCAATAGAAGTCAGAAATTTTGGTCTAATGAAATTTGGGCAGGGTAACGGTAAGGTATGCGATATTAGGGAGATTGGGGGTGATGATTGAATGCGATCGACTGTGGCCCTATTTATACTAAATCTGATTTCAAACGGCCGACTGGACCCATTCGCACGGTTCATTCGGGCAAATGGACTTCAGTCATGCGATTGGCTCAGTCAGCCGACTGGATTTCAGTCGGCCGACTGACTCATTTGCATAGTTCCATTCGGTCGACTGGCTTATTCTGATAAACCATTCGGGTGAATGGTTCATACTCATGTGCCATTCGGCTTTTTAGTGCATGAGTATGGTCCATTCGTACCGTTGGTCCATACTCATGGTCTAGTCATGCGATTGGATCATTCTCATGATTTTGACATTATGACCATTTCTCACTTAAAACCCTTTTAACTTTTGATTAAACTTTATGAGCATTTGATCATCTTAGACATAATCATTTTAACTTGAAAACTTATCATCACCTTAGACGTGATCCTTTTAAGCAATTTGTCACCTCAGACATGACCCTTTAAACAATTTGTCACCTCAAACGTGACTGTTTTTACCTTTGAAAACACATGTGGTCACCTCAGACGTGACCCTTTTAGATGATTAAAACCCCTATTGAATTCCATGACATAGTCCGATATCAACAATTGAGTTTGACTAATTTAAACAAATTTAAAGAGTTAAACTGAAATACAAAACTAAAACTTGTTTTTGACTTTTGTGTGAGTTGTAATCCTAATATAGAAATCTAATGGATTCAATTCCGGAATAGGCGGCTTCAATTAATTTTGACCATAATTGGACCATTCAATTTGGAATCATACAGGCAAGTCAAATCATTTAGGACATTTTATCAACACCTTTGATGCTTAATTCTTGTTTTTCATCTAGAGTCGTTAGCAAGTTTAGGAAATCATACTAGTACTATTAGATCCCCACTTGATTTGGACTATCAAGAATTGTAGCCATGATAATTGCAGTATACTAGTCTCTTAATCCATACACAGACTTTTGACCCAGATTGATGATAGTTTAAGGTTTGATTATTTCAACAACATTTGTGGAGCCCATTCTTATGTGGTAATCAACATTTCTCAGGAGATTTTTGAGTGGTCTACGGGTATTTTGACAAGAAAAAACTATTCTTAGAGCTTTCAAAGAGATTTAAGCCAAGCCTCAGGTCAGTGCCATTGTTGGACCAAAAGAACCAATGAGCCGGATCAGAAAAACCTTAAGTCCCACAAACGTCACAACAACTGCTGAAGTCCACAAAGTCTGAAGACAAGTGCTGAAGACAAAGTCTAAAGACACAAGTGCTAAGACAAAGTCTTAAGACAAGTGCTGAGACATCTGAAGACAAGTGCTGAATACAAATTCTGAAGACACAAGTGCTGAAGACAAAGTCTGAAGACACAAGTGCTGAAGACAAAGTCTGAAGACACAAGTGCTGAAGGCAAAGTCTGAAGACAAGTGCTGAAGACACAGTCGGAAGACAAGTACTGAAGACAGTCTGAAGACAATGCTGAAGACAAGTACTGAAGACCAAGTATCAGACGTTGTCACAACAGCTGAAGAGGTCTTCTTCAGTATTGTGACGGTTTTCTTTCAGTAGTTTTATGTTTTTCTTTTTAGTAGTTTTGTAAAACGACTGAAGAGCTTGTTCTTCAGTCGTTGTAGTTTCAGTAGTTTCGTATCAGTAGTTTTATGTTTTTACTTAGCACTCTGATATGTTCTCAGTAGTTGTGAACATTTCAGTAGTTTGTTAAGTTTTAGTTATTTTTGTAATAAATCTGCCAGATGTCACTATCCCGTGATATCAGCAGTGATTGCACTCTATATAAGGAGTGTCAACCTAATTGTAATCGGTGAATGATTGAGCAGAAACATTTGATATTATTGAAACATTCCTTTTCACAGAAATATATTCTCTCGTTACAACCGTATTTGTTCTTAATGCATACGATATCAAATTCTTGCTATAATTTGTCTAATTCTTGTTCTTATTCCGCTGCGTACACTCTAATCCATCAAACTTGAGTTCACTGATCCTGTCAAAAGGTATCAGAGCAGGTTCATCATTGATCGATCTAATAATTGATCATTGAAACTGCTATCCAAGATCCAAGTTTGATTGAATTAGCATTTTTGCAAGAAACGTTATAGAGGTTGAATTTTCTGTGTTTTTGGTCATTCATCCTGAGATTTATTCTTAGTTTTCATTGAGTCTGTTGTGGTCTGTGTAAAATCTTTTAAAAGCTTGAATTAAATTGTATTTGGACATAAAATGACTACTCCTTCCAATGATCCTCACAATACTGGTTCCTCAACCAAGCCACCAATGCTGGTTAGGAGTGAGTATACATATGGCAACGACGAATGCTCCATCACCTGTCTGTTAACAGCTCAGTTTGTTGGACATCAGTGGTACATGGTCCACACAAGCCTATGGTGAATAACCCGGAAACCAATCAAATGGTTCCGAAGAGGAGGGAGCAATACTCAGATGAGGATAAGAAATTGTTTGAGATTGATGCAAATGCCCATGGAATTCTGGCCATGGCACTGCCCAATGAAATCTATTCTGGGCTAATGCATTATGAAACTGCCCATGACCTCTGGAATGCCTTGAAAGAACAATTTGGAGGAACAGATGAGGTCTTGGCAAATAATAGAGAAATCCTTGCCCAACAATATGAGACATTCTCTCATAGGAGGGTGAGACACTGACTTAACAGTTTGAGCGGTTCTCTTGTTTGATCTCTGAATTAAAAATGGTCAAACATGAGTACACAAATAGCCAGATGAATAACAGATTTCTCAGATCACTGCCTGAGAGATGGGACACATATACTATTGTCCTACGCTCCAGTGCAAATTTGGACAAACTACTGTCACCGAACTCCATGGGAAATTGCTCACATTTGAGAGAGAGATAGAACAGAAACAAAACTATCATCATCTGGAAAGCTCACTGATGATTTGTACAGGAAACACTGCCTTGGTAAGTCATGAGTCAGAGTATGCAGGATCAGAATGCCACTATGATGAGCATATTGATTTCACCTCAAACATTCTAATCATCCTTTGTGAGTGTTGATTGTCATTCTGGTAATAATAGTAACAATATATGCTTTATCATGATGATTTGAAGGGCATTGCTGATGATGATTTAGAAGAGATGGATATTTTGAGCCAAATGGCCTTGATCAATATCAGATCTCAGAAATTCTACAAGAGAACTGGCAGGAAATTTCTTGACCTCTCTGACAAAACAAAAGTCGGTTTTGACAAGAGCAAGTTGAAGTGTCACAAATGCCACAGGCTTGGACACTTTGCAAGAGAGTGTAGATCAACTGGATCTAACACTTCTGCACCCTTTTTGACTTTTCCAAATAACAATTCACAATCCAAAGGGAAACATTCAGCTGGTTCTAGTCATTCATCACACCCTCAATCTCCTACATATTTTGTTCCTCAGGGTCAAATGCCATATCCTTATCCCTGCTATTATATGCCACAGTCAATCAAGTTCAAGCTCCTATTGTACCACAATCTCATGCACTACCAGAACCTCAACATCTCCATCTCATCACAACCTCATCACAGCTTCTTCACACCTGGAGTCGTTGACTGGAGTAGCTTACCTGATAACTTGTCTGGTCACAATGAGCAATACTATGCTGGTGCTAGTCAACATGGTGGTGAACACCCTTTTGGAATCTTGCTCTCATGGCCCTGGAGTCTATTGAGGGTTCCAGTTCAAATGCATCATCTTTACAGGTAACTCAGGTATCTTCAGAGGCTAAAGCAAGTTATGTTCTGAATCATGCATAGCTGCCTTTGTCTCTATTAGAGAGGCAAATGTAGCATTAATAAATCAAAAACTTGAGTTGAGAAACCATTTTCAAAAGAAAAGCTGAGTATGAGTCTGCTCTTAACAGTAAAAGTGATGAGATTTATAAGCTTAAATGCCAATTAAATGATGAAAAGGCCAAGCTAGAGGTTATTCTGGAAGACCACAGGAGTCTCAAAGAAAAACTTGCAGTGACCCAAGCTGAGTGTGAACGCTGGGTCTCATCATGCAAGGGATTTGAAATGCTTCTTAGCAAGCAAACTTCACATGTGATGTTTGGCATTGGTTACAACCATACTGCTCCACCAACAGACTTTACTCCTAACTCCATAGTTAAGTCTGAAAGTGAAAGCAATCTCCAAACCACATTATCGTGTGAGTCATTCTCCAATGATAATCTAAGATCAGAGAATGAAACCAGTGTTAAGATCTCAACAAATAAATTGACTGATGGTCTAACTACTGAGACTCATATGAAGCTGAGTACTTCAGATGTTGTTCCTCAATGTACCCCAAGTACTGAAAGAGACCAACCATCTGAAAAGCATTTCAAATCAGTTGAAATACAAGGACTAACAACTGCTAAGGAATCCATCAAACAGTCTATTAGGACGGATGGAAAACAGTTGAATTACCAGTCTTCAGCTGTTACAAATCCTTTAGTACCTAATACTGATAGGAGGAAAGTACTGAAGATCACACATTCAGTAGTTTCCACTTGAGCAGTAAAGATGTCCAAGATGAAGAATAAACCATGTGAAATTTGTGGTAAATTCAATCATCTATCTGATGAATGTTGGTACAAAAAGGGTTTAAAGCTCCAAAGGGATGAGCTCATTAAACTAGAAATAAATAAAATGAAAACTGAGTTTGAGACCAAGTTTGTACCACAATCATCTCAACCTGATAAACCCAAGGCCTTACCCAAATCCACTAAGAAGGATACGTTTATCAGAAGACAGCTGATATTGTTCCTCATGAAACATAAGACTAAGTCTGTGAAATCTAAGAAGGAGGAAATGGTGGGTCACAGGAACTCATCAAAAACAAGCTCTGGAGTGTCAAATGAACTGAAAGCTCGAGCTTCAAATCAGACACAGCTTGTTATGATGGTTCAGCATCTGTTGGGAGAGTTAACAACTTGAAGCCACTGTGACCAAACCACTGGAGAGGAATTCCAGGTCCAATCTATTTCAGCACCATCTCCATCTTCATCAGCTATTAATCATGAGAAACCAGCTATGGTTAAATCTGTTGATAAAGTCAGTCCCAAACCAAAAAGGTTTGGGTCTCCAAGCTAACTAGTTTCTTATGATTGTGCAGGGTTCTTCAGCATGCCAAAGAAGCATCTTGTATGTGGACAGTGGAGGATCCATGCACATGACTGGGAGCAGCTCTCTTCTTCATGATTACTCTCAGGAAAGAAGGGTTTTGTCTCATTTGGAAATGATGCTAAAGGTTACATCATTGGAAAGGGATTTGTGTCTAATGGAGATATTAGATTGATGATGTCAACCATGTGGAGAATCTCAAATACAATCTTTTGAGTGTCAGTCAGATGTGTGACAAAGGACATGTTGCTCTTTTCACAAGCCAGAACTGTAGGATTCTGTCTTCCAAGTTCTGAGCCTGATTGACAAAGTACTGATGATAATACTCTCCTGAAGGCCAATAGGATAGGAAGAGTATATGCCTTGGATCTGTCAAAGAAATTGAGTTAAGAAGCCATCCATGCTTGTTCTCCAAGGCCTCTCTCCAAGAATCTAAACTGTGGCATAGAAGTTTGGGTCATGTTAATCAAAAACATGAATCAGCTGATCCACAAGAGTTTAGTGAGAGGTCTTCCAATAAAGGAGTTCAATTGTGATGAAATCTGCACTGCATGCTTAAAAGGGAAACAACATAAAGTTTCATTCCCAACCATAGAAGATCCAAGTCTAATGCCTGCTTACAACTACTGCACATGGATCTTTTTGGTCCTGTGAAGGTAATGAGTATGGCAAAGAAGAAATACTATCTGGTAATTGTGGATGATTACTCTAGATATGTATGGACCTTCTTCTTGCATTCAAAGGATGAGGCTGCTCAGTCCATTATGAACTTTGTGTTACACTTGAGAAGCAGTATTCCCTACCAGTTAAGTGTGTGAGGAGTGACAATGGTACTGAATTCAGAAACCACACTCTTGATGAGTTTTACTTGTCAAAGGGAATCAAAGGCAGTATAGCATCCCAAGGACTCCAGCGCAAAATGGAGTAGTGGAGAGAAAGAACAGGACCCTCATTGAAGCTGCAAGGTCCATGTTGGCTGATTCTGGTCTGCCACTGACCTTTTGGGCTGAAGCTGTCAATACAGCCTGCTATGTACAGAATAGAGCCTTAGTAAATCAGAGGTTGATGAAAACTCCTTATGAAGTTTTACATCATTTAGCCCCTTTGATTTCATTCTTTAGAGCATTTGGGTGTCCCTGTTACATTCTCAACACAAGGATCAATCCAAAAGTTTGATTCTAAGGTGGATGCAGGGTATTTTGTTGGGTATTCATCCACTTGCAAGGCTTATAGAGTATTCAACTGTCGGACAAAGATAGTTGAAGAAACCTTGCATGTGAAGTTCAATGAATCCCCTAAGGATACAATTCCCACAAACCCTGTGGAGTTGTTTGATCTGGACATTCTGCAATATGTTCCTTATCAACCACCTGCTGTTGCAGATCATATGAATCCATCATCTTCTGTAGTTAGTCATCCATCTGGTGTTACTGATGATGATGATGAGATATCAGTAATCACCTTTTCAAGTTTAGTGATCAACTGCCTGATTCAGCTAGACCTGATGTTCCTGTAGTTCAGTAGCACAATCCACAACAAATGCTGATGAGATTTCTACAACTTCAACTTCCTTTGAATTACCATCTACTGATTGGTTTCAAGGAAATGCTTCACCATCACCATCTGTTGCTGCTGAGCCTGCTACAAACACTTGCACAGATCTTATTGTGTACCAAGATCTGAAGAATCACCCTATGTCTCAAATTTTGGTGATATCATGCTGGCGTTTCAACAAGTCAATTGTCAAATTTCTGCTTCTATGCTCTCTTCATTAGTCAGCAAGAGCCAAAGAACTATCACATTGCTTTAAGGGACAATGGATGGGTTGAAGCCATGCAGCTTGAGCTTCTTCAGTTCAAGAAACAGCAAGTGTGGGAACTGGTTCCTCTACCTCCAGGTAAGTGTGCAATAGGCACTAATGGGTGTTTAGGAACAAAACTGATGAAAATGGGCTTATTGTTAAGAACAAGGCCAGACTGGTTGTACAGGGGTTTTCACAAGAGGAAGGTATTGATTATAATGAAACCTTTGCCCCTGTAGCCAGACTGAAAGCAATTCGATTGTTTTTAGCTTATGCTGCTTATCACAACCTTAAAGTTTTTCAAATGGATGTCAAAAGTGCATTTTTGTATGGGAAAATTAAAGAAGAGGTTTATGTATGTCAACCACCAGGTTTTGAGGACAATAAACATCCTAATTGGGTGTATAAGCTTGATAAGGCTCTCTATGGTTGAAACAAGCTCCTAGAGCCTGGTATGAGACATTATCAAACTTCTTCTGGAAAATAATTTCACTAGAGGCTCCATAGATAAGACTTTATTCATTAAGAAAGCTGGGCAGCATAATCTACTTGTTCAAATTTATGTAGATGATATTATTTTTGCATCCTCTGATCCACATTGTGTGATGCCTTTACAAAGTTGATGAAACAAAAGTTTGAAATGAGTGCCATGGGAGAATTACAGTTCTTTCTGGTTTGCAAATCAAACAAAAGCTGATGGAATTTTCATTCATCAGTCCAAATACACAAAAGATCTTTTGGAAAAGTTTGATTTACAAAAGTGTAAGCCCTGTTCTACTCCCATGTGCAACACCACACAACTGGATACAGATCAGAAAGGTAAAGTGGTTGATGAAACACTTTACAGATGTATGATTGGGTCCTTGATGTACTTAACAGCTTCTAGACCAGATATTATGTTTGCTACATGTGTTTGTGCTAGATTCAGGCTGCACCTAAGGAGTCTCATTTGATTGCAGTCAAGAGGATCTTTAGATATCTGCAAGGCACTCCATCTCTAGGTTATGGTATTCTACTAGACATTCTGGTAAATTAGTTGCTTTTTCTGACAGTGACTATGCAGGGTGTAAGTTGACAAGAAAGTCCACTTCTGGAGGATGCCAATTCTTAGGCAACTGCTTGATTTCTTGGCAGAGTAAGAAGCAGACCTCAATTGCTACATCAACTGCTGAAGCAAAGTACATTGCTGCTACAAGCTGTACATCTCAGGTACTCTGGCTTCAAAACCAATTATTGGATTATGGCATAACAGAGACTAAGACCCCATTGTTAATGGACAGCTCTTCAGCTCTTTGTATTGTCAAGAATCCTGTCCAGCACTCTAGGACTAAACATATTGAAATCAGACACCATTTTATTAGAGATTGTTTTGAAAAAGGTCTGATTGATCCAAAATTTGTTCCTAGTGCTGATGAGCTTGCAGACATTTTCACTAAGCCCTTGGATAGCACAACTTTCCAAAACCTAGTGTTAAGGCTTGGTATGTTGCAGCTAGAATAAGTGACAACTACTGATGATCTCAGCTCACAAGTACTGATGATCATTAGTTTATTATTGTCATATATATAAGTACTGAAGTTATTTTCCCTCCGGAAGTTTTCTTTAAACTACTAGAGCTTAACTTCTCAGTATTCAAGTACTTTATTTGATAAAACATTTGATGTAGTTACAACAGCTGATGTAGCTACAACTACTGTTGTCAGAAATACAAATACGTACTGATGTCCTATGAAACTCTGAAAACAGATGAAACGTGTGATGAGTAGTGTGAGGACAATATGAAACAGCTGAAAAGCAATGAATTGACGACAACTACTGATAGCCTTTTTCTCTTCAGTTTTCCCCAACTGCTGTTCTTTCTAAACAATGAAGCAAAACCTGTCTTCAGTAGTTTCACAACTACTGATGACTAACACCAAGTCTTCAGTTGTTTACAACAACTGATGGTAAAACCAAGTCTTCAGTAGTTTCCCAACTACTGATGACTAATACCAAGTCCTCAGTTGTTTCACCACCCGAAGTCAAAACTGTCTTCAGTAGTTTATAACTACTGATGACTAAATCTGAGACTTCAGCTGTTTCAACGTCTACGGTTAAAACCAAGTCTTCAGTTGTTTTATAACACTGCTGATCACACCAATACGGTCAGTCATTCCAACCTCTGAGAGTTAATACCACGTCATCAGTAGTTTCAACAACTGATGACTAACACCAAAACCTTCAGTCGTTTTCTAACCCTACCCTTTAAATACCTTATCCCACCTTCAGAGTTTTTCCTTTCTTCTCTTCTCAAACCTAACGTTCAAAAACTCTGTACCTCTCTTCATCAATGGCGACCATGCAACTAAAACCACGACACAACTGTGTCGCACATCTCACAAAATCGCCATACTGGACCAAGTTTCACAACGCTATTGATTTAATGGTTCAGTCACCTTACACAACAGCTTTTCTGTTAAATCCCACCATATATGCCGAATCTCTTAACCAATTCTGGACAAACGTCACTCTTGTCTCTGAGGAGAATGACACAGAGTCTCTTCAATCGTTTGTCCATCGTCAAAAAGTGGTCATTACTCCAGACACTCTTCGCCAAACCCTCAATCTGGATGATGCCACTTTCCGAACTGGTTATCCAAAGGGCACAATAGATCAATCATTTGCCCACCATGGATACCAGGGTAACCTGAGTGCATTTACCATATTGAAGAAACATTTCCAGGATGCCGAACGTCTCCTCTTTCACATGGTAAATGTCTGCCTTGCCCCCAGGACTTCATCATGGGATCAAATGTCCACAAGGTGGCAACAGGTAATGTACTCCATCCTTGAGCAACAACCTTTAATTTTCTGAAATACTATTTTTAGAGCTCAAGGATATGGCCCAAAAACAACTTGCTAACCGTTGGATATTATATCCTCGGTTCATAATGGCCATAATTGAAAACCAGCTTCAAGCTGAGGGACTTGTTGGCTTGGGAGTCCCTGCTACGGCTGTATTGCCTGAAGTATACTCCCGGTACAACTCTGACCAATCACTGAAAATGGCTGCCAAGCTGCGAAAACCCACGCATCTGGAACCCACAGCCACCACCTCAAAATCCAGAGTCGCCACCAAACCCACTAAAAAGAAGACCAAAAAGGCTACTCAGGGAAATGAGTCCCCTGAGGATGCCCCTGCAACACAAACACAGGCTATATCCACTGGTTATAACCCCCTAGTGGATACAAGGACTTCACCAGCCACAGCCGCTCAGGATTCCTCTCAAAAGGAGCCTGCAGCAACCAAAGAAGGGTACCCACTAATCTGGGATCTTCCTCATTTGAGGAGATTGCCATTGAAAAGCACCATTCTCCCCAGGTGCATACTGCTTTTACCCCATCTCCCACTGCAACCGCCCCACAAAGTCCTACTCTCATTGTTGCAAACGTGCTGACTCAGCTGCATGCCTCTCCTCCTCCCCAACAAACACCAACAAAGGGGAAAACCACAGCAATTGAGGAAGAGGATCAACATGCTTCTGATAGCCCACAGCACCAGGGTTTAACTGTTCTATCTCCTGGTGTGGATATGCAGATACGAACATTTGGTGAGGCTGCCACCTCTTCTGAATCAGCACATGATCAGACTGAGGCTGGTAACATAGCTAAGACCTCACCAGAGGCAACAGCTGATGAAGGACATCGTCCTGAGGCTGGAAGTCCCCAGTTCCAAGAAAAAGGGGCACATGCTAAAACTGGTCTACACCCAGTGTATGTACATCTTGCTACAAGCAGGAGGTCAGGTGATTCAGCATCTGCTGATGATGACATGTGTTTCTTTTATGATGTTCTGGCCCAGAACACAATTCTTGAGGAAGAAGTCAGTAGACTACAAAGACTACTTGACCAATTCTCTAAAAAGCAAGTCCATCTGCCACCAACATAAACCCACAGATGGCACCTTCACCTGAAGGTCTCCCACACACTCAGCCACTCAAAACTTCCGAGCCACCAGCTTCTATTTCTGGCACTGCTTCTCAGGGACATAACCCCTCTGAGCAAACAGCTGTTATCTTTCAGCAATCCCTACCTCTCATCACCCCAATGATCACAGACATTGTGATCAAAACCATGGATGAGAGGCTTCCCTCAATCATACAACCCCTGGTGGAGGAGATTGTGAGCACAAGGCTTTCTGCTACTCAAACCCTTGCAACCAATGCAACCATAAAGGGGGAGAGTCAGTCAGTGAAAGCAAAGAGAAAGAGCATAGAGGGGAAGAAAGAAAAGGAGACTGAGAAGGAAGAGGAGTTTGTGAAGGGAGCTGACATTGATCAAGTGGGTGAAAGTCACAAAGACTTTCATGTCACATATAAGAAGAGGAAGGTTGAAGGAAAAGAAAAAGAACTCGAACTCAATGAGATGATCAAAATGGCGGATGCTACACACAGTAAATCAATGGACTCGATTATTGATCAACTGTATAGACAGGGGTTCGATACTGCACAGCTTGACTCAGAGATTAGGAGACTTGAAGTTGAAGAAATTAACTCAAGATGGGCAAGTTATGATGCATTAGAAAGAGAAAGACTAGAGATCATGATCAGATTCATTGCAAAGTACCTTGGGAGATCATTGATCGAGATTAAGTCATGGACCAGGGATAGTATCTTGGCAATAACCACCAAGATCTGTTCGACTGAAGCATACACTAAGGGATTGGTGATTGAAGCACTAAATGAGGCAGGTGCTGGGAACAGAAGGAACTAGCAAAACACTCAAAAGCCTCACTCACTACAAGAATGCTAGAACAACCTGCAAAACCTCCCACTTCAAAATCACCACCACCACAACCCACTATACCAATTCCTTTACCCTCAAAACCAACAGCCGATGATGCACCCAAGAAGAAGAAGAGAGGGTGTTGAGGCTAGAAGAAGAAGAAGAGGATGATGAGGAAGAAGATAGGCTGCCTCTTTCCACAGTCCTAACTTTGCCTAAAGCCAAACCTATGCCTATCACTCCCACCTCACAGATGGAAGCTGTGAGAGTAAAGATAGAAGAAGAACAGCAGCAAAAGCTTCATGATGATGAGATGTTGAAAAGCATAGACAAAACTTATGCTGCTTCTTCATCAATAATCCGTATGAAGAAAGAAGCTCTGAGATTGTACACCCTTGCTAACACATTTCAATATCAAAAGGAAAAGGTGAGAATATGGCCTGATCCTAGAGTGGCTCACAGAATTGTGAAGAAAGACATTCCTTCGAGATACAAGGGCCAAGTAAAAAGGATCGTAGATGAAGAGATCACAGTGGTCCTTGTAGTATCACCCTGGGAAATTGTAGAAGATTTCAAGAAGGCCTATGAAACTAAACAGCCACCCCAAAAGATGCTAGAGAACAGAGTAATTAAAAAGGAGTTAGTCTACAAGAGGCTTGAGAAATTCAAACAAAATGAGCTCAGTCTGTTACTTGAAGGTACTCACCCAGATGAGTTTGCATACAGACAGATTACAACAGTTGAACTCAAAATTGGCAAACAGGCTAAGTACATTTCAGAGCTGTATGGGCGTGAAGGACTGTTTGATGGTGGAGCTAAAAATCTTACCATGGAAGAACAAATTATGTTTCTCAGAGCATACACCAGAGAATCCTACAGGCTTATACATGGGAAGTAGATTTCATGGATAGGACCACAGCCCTGTGTCCAGTTCCCCAAAGTCAGGGCTCTTATCCATACTATGCCAACCAAATTTCAGAAATCTATTCCCAGGCCAGTGCTTAATTGGGTCATCTTCTTAGCTGATCAAGAAGGAAAAAGACCAATCTTATCGCCAACAATAAGTGGGACCTCAATAAAGTTAAGGTTTTGGCTGCATTGGTTCAGGGGGAGTTTGTTGGACCAAAAGAACCAATGAGCGGATCAGAAAAACCTTAAGTCCCACAGACGTCACAACAACTGCTGAAGTCCACAAAGTCTGAAGACAAAGTCTGAAGACAAGTGCTGAAGACAAAGTCTGAAGACACAAGTGCTGAAGACAAAGTCTGAACACAAGTGCTGAAGACAAAGTCTGAAGACAAGTGCTGAAGACAAAGTCTGAAGACACAAGTGCGGAAGATAAGTCTGAAGACACAAGTGCTGAAGACAAAGTCTAAAGACACAAGTGCTGAAGGCAAAGTCTGAAGACAAGTGCTGAAGACAAAGTCGGAAGACAAGTACTGAAGACAGTCTGAAGACAAGTGCTGAAGACAAGTACTGAAGACCAAGTATCAGACGTTGTCACAACAGCTGAAGAGGTCTTCTTCAGTAGTTGTGACGGTTTTCTTTCAGTAGTTTTATGTTTTTCTTTTTAGTAGTTTTGTAAAACGACTGAAGAGCTTGTTCTTCAGTCGTTGTAGTTTCAGTAGTTTCGTATCAGTAGTTTTATGTTTTATACTTAGCACTCTGATATGTTCTCAGTAGTTGTGAACATTTCAGTAGTTTGTTAAGTTTTAGTTATTTTTGTAATAAATCTGCCAGATGTCACTATCCCGTGATATCAGCAGTGATTGCACTCTATATAAGGAGTGTCAACCTAATTGTAATCGGTGAATGATTGAGCAGAAACATTTGATATTATTGAAACATTCCTTTTCACAGAAATATATTCTCTCGTTACAACCTTATTTGTTCTTAATGCATATGAATATCAAATTCTTGCTATAACTTGTCTAATTCTTGTTCTTATTCCGTTGCGTTACACTCTAATCCATCAAACTTGAGTTCACTGATCCTGTCAGCCATCGCACAGCAGAGAGGCGGCAAACAACAATGAATTCTAGAATATCTAGGTTATGCTTATCCTTAGGTCAGTGCCATCGCACAGCAGAGAGGCACACAACCTATCTTCTTGTTAGAGCATCTTTATTTTTTCTTTTGCACATAGTGCACCAACAACATAAGTTATTAGCTTGATAGCATTTTTTTCTTTTTTTTCGTGCTTTGCTCTATTTATGGTCATTCGCACACATTTTTGGCGTTTATTTGCTCGTCACCCCTTATTGGAATTTTGTTGATTGTGTTAACCAGTGATAAGATGGGAACCCACAGTCAGTTGAACAACTTAGTTTGTTCTTGAGATCACCAACAAGATCTAATCATCTATTATGTTGAATCAACCGACATATCATCTGTGGTCTAGCAACCTCTAGGTCTACTTTCTTTTTATTACCTTAGTAGTAACCAGTTTTACTATCATATTTCCTTTTATATTGCTCAGACTACATAGACTTATACTTTTAATTTGGCATCTTATTCAATTTAAACTTTTGAGATCCCAAGTGATTTGTACCTGTGTACTATCATTTTCCAACGTCATTGAATCGGTATCACAGATACGATCTACTTTCTATCAGCTAGCCTCTCCTGCTCCTTCATTTTTTATTAATGTTACTAACTGACCTATTGTCCCCTTAAAATTCTAAAACCGTAACCAATTCGCTTTATAGGATTTTAATAGGCGATCAAATAACATCAACATAATTAAACTACTTAAAATTAAACAAATAAATAAAGAAAATAAAAATGAAAGGAAGAATTGTACAATACGCATCGGACTACACATGGTCATCATCGGGAATTACATCACTTTTCTTTTTAACACCGTTGACCTCTAATAAATATAGAAAACGTGGTTTATCAAAGGCCTTTGTATAGAGGTCAGCGCGTTGAAAATCCGTATTTATTTTAATCACATCGATTAGGTTTTTTTCAAAGCAATCACATATAAAGTGATATTTTATGTCGATGTGTTTGGTCTTAGGATATTGGACCGGATTTTTAGTTCTGCAATCGCAGCAAAGTTATCAACAAAAATAGGAGTAGAAGAGAAATTCAAACCGTAGTCCCGCATTTGCTGTGGAATCCATATGATTTGGGAACAGCAACTTGCAGTAGCAACGTATTCGGCTTCACGGGTTGACAAAGCAACTGAGGTCTGCTTCTTACACTGCCAGGTCACTAATCTCCTCCTAAAGAATTGACATCCCGCTGATGTAGACTTGTAGTTCATCTTGCAGCCATCGTAATCCGAGTCACTATACGCTGTTAGCTCGAAGTCATCATCATGAGGATACCACAATCCAAGTGTGGGAGTACCCTTCAGATAACGAAAGATCCTTTTGACCCCTATCAGATGGTTGACTTTTGGCTTTGCTTGATATCTTGAACATAAACAAGTAACGTACATGATATCAGGTCGTGAGGCAGTAAGGTACATGAGAGATCCAATCATTCCTCGGTACATTGTGGGGTCGACCAGATCACCATTCTCGTCGGTTGCTACATCATAGTTTGTAGCAAGTGGAGTTCTGGCTGCGGAAGCATTCTCCATGTCAAACCGACTTAGAATATCTTCTACATACTTAGTCTGATGTAGAAAGATCCCTTTTGGTGTTTGATCAACCTATAACCTGAGAAAGAATTTCATCTCTCCCATTGCACTCATTTCAAACTTAGCCTTCATTAATACTTCAAATTCTTTACATAGATCTTCGTTCTTTGAACCAAATATTATGTCATCTACATAGATTTGAACAAGTAGTAAATCTCCATCTTTTTCTTTTATGAATAGTGTACAGTCAATGACACCTCTACGAAAGCCATGTTTCACAAGGTGAGTCAAGAGTTTCTCATACCAGGCTCTGGGAGCTTGATGAAGCCCATATAAAGCCTTGTCGAGTTTGTATACTCTGTCCCGATTATATGGATCCTCAATCCCTCGGGTTGACTGACGTACACTGTCTCTCGGATTTCACCATGAAGAAATGCACTGTTCATATCAAGTTGATAAACTTTAATCTTCATGTATGATAAACTTTAATCTTCATGTATGATGCATAGGTGAGGAAGATACGGATTGCTTCCATTCTTTCCACGGGTGCAAACACTTCATTGTAGTCTATGCCCTCGACTTGTCAAAATCCTTGAACAACAAGTTGATCCTTGTTTATGATGATCACACGTTGATCATCTTTCTTGCATTTCAAGACCTATTTTGGGCCAATGACCTTAGCACCTTTAGGTCTATCCACCAGAGTCCATACACCTAACTTCTTGAACTGAAGAAGTTCTTCTTGCGTGGCACTCACCCATGCCTCATCATTCAGGGCTTCACTAACATACTTTGGCTCAAACTAAGACACAAAGCAACGATATGCACCATCATGAAGGTATCCCCTTTCCATCATGGAGGCATAATCATTTGAGTATCGCTGATTTCTAGTCTGAACTCCTAACCTCACATCCTCAATGACATTATCCAAAGGATGATAGATATTTAGGCGTGATCTAGGAGTGGTTGGAACAACTACCTCAAAATCAAGATTATGAACATTTGGTTCAGTATCTAAGGCAGTAAGAGTCTAAGGTTCCAAAGACTCAGAGGCATCAATGTTAGATGCTTGTGGACATGTGGTAGTAGGGACCTGTTCCTCTTGGTTGTTCTGATCAGTCTTCACAGCTTCTTCATCAGAGGAGTCACTATCTTCAAGTGTTCCCCCTGAGTGGTTAGATGAGCTACCTAGTGAACCAGATGATGTTGAATCTGAAGCCGGCGGGTTCAAGACATCATACATCATCTTGGTTGCCAACTTGTCATCAGAAGTGGAGAGTGGGATGTTGAAGGATTTGAAGAATCCATCATAGTCGAAAAAGAAGGCGGGTCCCTTTCCAGCAGGAGGTGTGGTGTATCTCTGAATATCTACGTTACACCACACTTCTACTTGACCCGTTGAGTTGTTGTAAACTCTCTTGTTCGGTATGTTGTATCCTAGAAATATACCTTCATCAGCCTTCTCGCTGAATTTTCCTTCCTGAGTCTTCTTCAGTAGGTGCATGGGGCGCCAAATGGCTCGAGATACTCTAGATTTGGTTTACGTCGCTGTAGTAACTCGTAACATGTCTTGCCATGGCGTTTAACTATCAGAACTCGATTCAATGTGTAACATGCATTTGCAACTGCTTTGTTCCAGAATTGGATTGGCATTTTGAGTCTGTTAGCATTGTCTGTGCTGTCTCTATCCATTAATTCTTTGTAGTAAGCCTCCATCCATTAATTCTTGAACCGGTTCCGTTGTCTGAGCGCACTTGACAAACCTTCAACTTGTAGAGGGACTCCAATGTAGTTACTAATTCTTTGAATGAGTCAAATGTTTCTGATTTGGATTTCAAAAACATCTCCCAAGAGATCTTGAGTAGTCATCTGTAACTACATAGCAGTACAAGTCGCTTGTGATGCTTCTTGTACTGACTGGACCAAACAGATCCATGTGAAGAAGTTCAAGAGGAAGTTCGATTGAATGAACTTTCTTTTCCTTATAAGACTTCTTCGTCTGTTTGCCCTTGTTGCAAGCCACACAGAATCCGGAAGTTGGAAGTTTTAGACATTAACTCCTCTCACTAGATTATTCTGGATCAAGCGATTCATCTTCCGTGGATTAATATGTCCCATTCTCCTATGCCAGGAGATGGAATCCTTCTCAGTAGCTTTTGATAGGAAGCACTGAACTTCACGATCCGTTGTGGAGGCCTTTGTTAGGTCCAAGACATTGAGGTCATTATATCTTGACGCGGACATTAATACTTGGTCCTCCGGGATCACATAGTCCTTTTTCAGGACATAGCACTTCTTGTTGTGAAAGACTACTTTAAAGCCTTTATCACATATTTAGGAAACAGAAAGCAAGTTATTTTGAAGTTGTTGAACGTAGTTTACCTTGTCAAACTTCACTTTCTGATGACCCACTTCTCCTTGAGCTATGATATACCCACCTTTGTATCCAGCAAATGAAACATGGCCTCCTTTGATTTGTTTGACATTTGATAAAAGAGCCATGTTCCCTGTCATGTGCCTGGATGCTCCGCAATCGACAATCCACGTATTGGTCTCAGCACTGTAGTGAACACCCTGCACATTCAATTGAAAACATTAGTTCATGTTAGGGACCCAAGCCTTTACTGGCTTGGGTTTTCCAGAGGCATCACACATCATAAACTCAACCCATTAACCTGTAGAAGGTGAGGGAAGTTTATATGTCTTCTTGTTCTCATTATCAGACAGAGAGATTGATTTCTCTTTCCATAGGTTAGCTTTGTGTAAGGCCTGTTTGTGATAAACAGACGACTGGCTAATGGGTTAAACTTTAGGCTCGCTAGCCCTTCTAGGTGGCATCACTGAGTTCCTCTTAGAAGAGCTAGGTATTGGGTCCTAAAGTTCAACTTTTCTACTTGGTGTCTGATAGTAAGGACAATTAGACACAATATGTCCATATTCTCCATAGTTGTAGCATGACCTGCTTTTGACTTTACGATTTAAACGTTTTTGTGGAGAAGTGTATGTCACACATGTGACCTTACTCTGTTTGGACTTAGACACTTCTTGGTTAGATGTATAGTCTGGTTTTACAAATTTAATTTCTTTACCTTGTTTACATCTTTTCCATTTTGTTTACCTCGACTTTGACATGATGCACGTGATTGGTTAACATTAATGTTCTTTTTAGGTTTAGATTTGACTTTGTTTGAACCAGACTTAATATTAACCTTTTCAAACTCTTTTTCCAGGTTAACACAAGGCATTTTGTCTTTTGTCTTTGAAGTGGCCTCCTTTTGTTTAGTACCAATTCATCTGATTTACTTGTGGAATCTGGATCACTTACAAAAGGAGTGGACACCACATGATCCTTGATTGGATTATTATTGATTGGTTTACATTTTTCGTTCATCAAGATCTCATGTGGTGGTGGAACCACTTTATAGCCCAATCCCTCCCCGTTGTTTCTCTCTCTCACTAAGTTTTGGACAATATTGGATGAACTTGTCTAACTGTGCAGTTTTTGTTTTAAGGAATTTACTTCTACTTCTTGAACTGCATTTTGCTTCTTAGTGTCCTCTAGGTAGTTAAGATAGTACCTAATGTCATTAGCTTGGTTAAAGGCAACAACCTCTGTTTCCCTCAGCTGTTTGTTCAAAAGGTCTATCTTTTCCTTGTAACTGTGCTCATATTGTTTTAATACCCTATTAGCTTCAGTGCACAGTTGCAAGTCCTCTACTAGGCTATCATTATGATCTAATAACCTAGAAAATTTTAAATCTATGCTTTCCCTAAATTTATTACAATCAAAACAAGCATGATTATTAAATAGTTGGTCAGTAGTACTTACCTGAGGAGGTGCAGATGAATCCGCCATTAGAGCAAAGTCTTGTGTTTCTGGTTCTGGTGATTCTGACGTTGTTGTCATTATTCCTTCTTCAGCAGGTTGTTGACCACTATTGCAGTTTCATTAGTATTGGACATCACAAGTTCCATTGCAATATCTCCTGCACTCGATGAATCGTCATCTGTATCCTCCACACTAGCGATATTTGATTCTCCTGGTGAGACAAACCAAAAGTTCCAGTCCAGTCTTTCATCCTCATTAGCAGTCAAGGCTTTAGGATCCTTGCTTGATGAAGTAGGACTGCTAGTGGGTTTCTCCTGACGATTGAAGGAGGAGAAAGGATTCCCATTGCCAGTCTTCTTTGGCTTCACGCACTCCCTTTTGAAGTGCCCTTTCTCACCATAGTTGAAACAGGTCACCTTTGACTTATCGAAGCCAAAGGTTGTGTCTTTAGTTGCAACCAAGTTCTGTCCGCTCTTCTTGACAAACTTCTTAGAACGTCGGACAGCACTTGCTAAGGCCCACATGATATCCATCCGTTCCAGCTCCGTCTCATCCACCTAATCGTAGTCCTCATCAACCAGGTGGTAGTTCCCTATCTTTCTAGCAATTAGTCCATCATAAGAGTGGACTACTGCAGCTAAATGATCCATGTGCTCTTTAGCCACCTCAACTGTCATATTACCGAAGTTTTCAGTCTTCAGCTTTGCTGCATTGGCTTCAGGTATAATATATTGGGTACCAGACGACCCTGACATTTCTGACCCTGAAGTGGATGCTTGAGCAGGACCAGCTGAGCTTGACAAAGGCAGTCTGCAGTGGTGCTCCAGATGTCTTGGCCTGAGGAGTAGCATTGTATAGGGCTGGGTTTTGATCACAGGAAGACTTTTGTGCTCTATACTTCATGCTCAGTTCTTCCTCTCTCAGTTTCAGAATGAAGTCATTTATAACTAACTTCGTTAGCATACCATTCTGTCTGAGATTGGAGACAAAAGAAGCCCATTTCTCTAGCAATCCATCAGCAAAGTTAGACACTTTGTCTTCCATTGACGTCGTTACTCCATGAGTGTGCAACTCACTCATCAAGTGGTAGAATCTATCAATAACATCATCCAGGCTTTCTTTACCCATTAAAGAGAAGTCGTCAAACTCCTTCTTCAAAGCCTTAGCCTTTATGGCCTTCAATGATGCATTTCTGTCATATCTCTTTTCCAATGCATCCAATAGTTTCTTTGCTTGTGTATACTCCGAGAATTGATGGAAGATATCCTTCGGAATAGACTATGTAAGCAAAGCATAGACTTTCTTTTCAGCATTGTATTTTACTTTCTTTCCATCAGTCATGCCACCAAGTGTGAGTTTGACTCCATCAGCTCTGACTGGCATGTTGTACCCGGTCTCTATAGATTCCCACATATTGGGATCTACTCCATTTAAGTAGATCTCGAAACGTTGCTTCCATTGTGGGTATTCGTCTAACGTGATAAGCTTTGGTCCATTAGCATGGGTCATTCGCATGATAACTTTATATTACTAAGTTTGAATGTATTAATTATCATTACATTATTTATATTAGTTATATTACTAAGTTTGAATGTATTAATTATCATTACATTATTTATATTAGTTCAAACAACCACAAACCTATATAATCAATTCAATATGCGTTAAACAACTCATTAATGAAATATAAACATTATAAACACAACCAAACATTTACATTTCATTAAGTACTCAACTGTTACATAAGTGTAAGACAATAAAGACGTATTACATTAAGATCAAAATCAAGGTACACATGTACACTTGTTAGAATCGTGTATTGAACAAAATACTAACTGACTAACATGTATACCGAATCAAATAGTGCGGAATCCTATTTGATTGGTGATCCAATCAGTGAGAACGCACGTAGAAACAATTATGTATTGAATCTAAACGTTAAGAACGATTAGGAATCGATCTACTGTGATCTATGAACTTGGAGTAGGTTCTTAGAGGTCTCTGGACAGCTAGGGTACGTCTGGAGTCGAAGTGTATTCAATGCCTTTATTTTCCACGAATTAGGTGGTATTTATAGGTTAGGGTTGCTCATTCGGGCGACTGAACCTTTAGCAAGGTTCAGTCGTGTGACTGAGTCATGTGGTTGATCCATTCGCATGACTGAGTGTTCAGTCGTGCGACTGAGCCAATCTCATGTTACAATCATACGACTGATCCAGTCTCCTGGTTCAGTCGTGCGACTGAGTCATTCGCACGAAGTTGTTCATGTGTATGGTCCATTACTAAGTTTGAATGTATTAATTATCATTACATTATTTATATTAGTTCAAACAACCACAAACCTATATAATCAATTCAAGATGCGTTAAACAACTCATTAATGAAATATTAAACATTATAAACACAACCAAACATTTACATTTCATTAAGTACCCAACTGTTACATAAGTGTAAGACAATAAAGACACATTACATTAAGATCAGAATCAAGGTACACATGTACACTTGTTAGGATCGTGTATTGAACGAAATACTAACTGATTAACATGTATACCGAAACAAATAATGCGGATCCTATTTGATTGGCGATCCAATGAGTGAGAACGCACGTAGAAACAATTATGTATTGAATCTAAACGTTAAGAACGATTAGGAATCGATCTACTGTGATCTATGATCTTGGAGTAGGTTCTTAGAGGTCTCTGGACGGCTAGGGTATGTCTGGAGTCGAAGTGTATTCAATGCCTTTGTTTTCCATGAATTAGGTGGTATTTATAGGTAGGGTTGCTCATTCGGGCGACTGAACCATTAGCAAGGTTCAGTCGTGCGATTGAGTCATGTGGTTGATCCATTCACACGACTGAGTGTTCAGTCATGCGACTGAGCCAATCTCATGTTACAATCATACGACTGATCCAGTCTCCTGGTTCAGTCGTGCGATTGAGTCATTCGCATGAATTTGTTCATGCGTATGGTCCATTACTAAGTTTGAATGTATTAATTATCATTACATTATTTATATTAGTTCAAACAACCACAAACCTATATAATCAATTCAATATGCATTAAACAACTCATTAATGAAATATTAAACATTATAAACACAACCAAACATTTACATTTCATTAAGTACCCAACTGTTACATAAGTGTAAGACAATAAAGACATATTACATTAAGATCAGAATTAATGTACACATGTATCAACATATTGTGACAAGAAGAAACTATTCTCAGAGCTTTCAAAGAGAAGCCAAGGCTCAGGTCAGTGCTACCGCATAGCAGAGAGGCGGCAAACAACAATGAATTTTAGAATATCTTGGTTATGCTTATCCTCAGGTCAGTGCCACCGCACAGCAGAGAGGCACACAGCCTATCTTCTTGTTAGAGCATATATTTTTCTTTTTGCACATAACGCACCAACAACATTCGTTATTAGCTTGATTGCGTTTATTTTTCAATTTTTTCATGCTTAGCTCTTTTTGTGGTCAACCGCACATAATTGTGGTGTTTATTTGCTCGTCACCCCTTATTGGAAATAATTGATTGTGTTAACTAGTGTAAGATAGGCACCCACAGCTAGTTGAACAACTTAGTTTGAATTGAAGTCACCAATGTGGTCTAATCATCTATTGTGTTGAATCTACCGACACATCATGTAATGGTCTGACAACTTCTAGATCTACTTTCTTTGTGTTACCTTAGTAGTAGCCAGTTTTACTATCATTTTTCCTGTTATATTGCTCAGACTTCAATTTAAATCTTTTAAAGTCCCAAATTCTTTGTTCTTGTGTACTATCATTTTCCATAGTCATTGAATCGGTATCACAGATACGATCTCATTTCTATCGGCTAGCCTGTCCTCCTCCCTCGTTTTTTTATGTACTGAAATTATAACAACTAAAATTAAAACTAACTTCTAAACCTTTTCTCCCGCTAAAATTCTAAAACCAAAAATAGTTTTGCAGTTTTTGAATTTTAAAAGACAAGAAATAAAAAAATTAATAAAAATTAAAATAAAAAAATTAAAACATAGTGTCGGACTACACATTATCATCTTCAGAGATTACGTCACTTTTCTTTTTCACGCCATTAACCTCTAAGAGATATAGAAATCTCGGTTTATCAAAAGCTTTTGTATAGAGGTCGGCGCGTTGAAAATCCGTATTTATTTTAACAACATCGATTAAATGTTTTTCAAAACAATCACGTATAAAATGATATTTAATCTCGATGTGTTTGGTTTTAGGATGTTGGATTGGATTTTTAGTTACAGCTATCACAGCAGAGTTATCAACATAAATAGGAGTATTAGAGATTTGCAAACCGTATCCCGCATTTGTTGTTGAATCCAAATGATTTATGAATAGAAACTTGCAGCAAAAATATATTCGGCTTCATAGGTTGACAGAGCAACCAAGGTCTGTTTCTTACCTTGACAGATCCCTAATCTCCTCCCAAAGAATTGACATCCTGCTGACGTGGACTTGTAGTTCATTTTGAAACCGCCATAATCCGAGTCATTATACGCCGTAAGCTCGAAGTCATCATCATGAGGATACCATAATCCTAGTGTTGGTGTACCCTTTAGATAACGAAATATCCTTTTAACCCTAATAAGATGGTTGACTTTTGGTTTCGCCTGATATCTGGAGCATAGACATGTCGCGTACATGATCTCAGGTCGTGACGCTGTGAGATACATGAGGGATCCGATCATTCCTCGGTACATGGTGCCATCAACCAGAGCGCCACTTTCATCAGGTGCTATATCGTGATTTATAGCAAGAGGAGTTCCAGTTGCTGAAGCAATCTCCATATCGAACCGACTGAGAATATCTCCTACATACTTGGTTTGATGTAGGAAAGTTCCCTTAGGTGTCTAACCCACCTGTAATCCGAGGAAGAACTTCATTTCTCCCATTTCACTCATTTCGAACTCTACTTTCATTACTGCTTCAAATTCTTTACATAACTCTTCATTTTTGGATCCGAAGATTATGTCATCAACATAGATCTGTACAAGCAGCAAGCCACCATCTTTTTCTTTGATAAACAGTGTACAGTCAATCACTTCTCTTTGGAACCCGTGTTTCACAAGATGAGTTGAGAGCTTCTCATACCATGCTCTGGGGGCTTGATGAAGCCCGTATAGAGCCTTGTCTAGCTTCTAAACTCTATCCCGATGATATGGATCCTCAAATCCCTCGGGTTGACTCACATACATTGTCTCTCGAATTTCACCATGAAGGAACGCACTCTTCACATCAAGTTGATATACTTTAATCTTCATATAAGATGCATAGGCTAGGAAGATACGGATGGCTTCCATTCTTGCCAAGGTGCAAACACTTCATTGTAATCAATACCCTCGACCTGTCGAAATCCTTGAAATACAAGTCGAGCCTTGTTCCTGATGATGACCCCTTAGTCATCCTTCTTGCACTTCAAGACCCATTTAGTGCCAATGACCTTAGCACCTTTAGGTCTATCCACAAGAGTCCACACACCTAACTTCTTGAATTGAAGAAGTTCTTCTTGCATGGCACTCACCCAAACCTCATCGTTCAAGGCGTCACTTACATATTTTGGCTCATATTAAGACATAAAACATCGATAAGCTCCGTCGTGAAGGCCTCCTTTTTCCATGACTGAGGCATAATCAGCTGAGTATAGCTGATTTTGTGTCAGTACTCCTGATTGTACATCCCCTATGACATTGCCCAGAGGATGATAAACATTAAGTCGTGACCCGGGAGTGGTGAGAACAGCTACATCCTGACCTAGATTGTGAGTTCTAGAATTAGAATATGTAGATGTTGGAGTTTGAGGTTCCGAAGTGTCAGAGGCATCAGCATCGGATGCATGTGTACTTGGAGTTTGAAATGTAGTAGGAACCTGTTCCTTGTGTTCCACCTAAAAATCTCCACATCTTCATCGTTAGAGGAGGAGTCACTAACTCCGGGTACTCCCCCTGAGCTGCTAGAAGATTGGTCTTGTGAACCAGATGCTGTCGAGTCTAGGTGTGGTGTGTTTAGGATATCATACATCATCTTTGTAGATAGCTCATCATCAAAAGGTGTGAGAGGAATGTTGAAGGAATTGAAGAATCCATCATAATCAAAAAAGAAGGCTGGCCCTTTTCCTGCAGGAGGGGTGGTGTATCTCTGAACATCGACGTTGCACCACACTTCTACTTGACCAGTTGAGTTATTGTAAACCTTCTTGTTCGGTATGTTGTATCCTAGAAAAATTCCTTCATCAGCCTTTTCACTGAACTTGCCTGACTGATGTTTCTTCAGCAACGTACATGGTGCCCCAAATGGTTCAAGGTACTCCAGATTAGGTTTAGTCATTGTAGCAACTCGTAACATGTTTTTCCATGTCGTTTAACCACCAAGACTCGATTCAAAGTGTTACATGCATTGGCCACTGCCTCATTCCAGAATTGGATAGGCAGTTTTAAGTCTGCTAGCATCGTCCTGGCAGTCTCTATCAAGCTTCTGTTCTTCCTTTCAGCAACCCCATTCATCTGTGGAGTTTAAGCAGATGTGAACTGATGTAAAATTCCCTTTTCTTTGCAGAATGCCTCCATCCACTGATTCTTGAACTCTGTCCCGTTGTCTGAGCGGATCTAACGTACCTTTAACTTGTATAGAGATTCCAAAGTGGTCACAAGTTGTTTGAATGAATCAAATGTTTCTGATTTGGATTTCAGAAACATCACCCATGAGAATCTGGATTATTCATCGGTGACTACATAATAGTCAGATCCCCAGCTATACTCTTGGTGCTCACTGGACCGAACATATCCATATGTTTCGTTCTAGAGGCAATTCAATAGATTTGACATTCTTTGCCTTGTGAGACTTCTTGGTCTGTTTTCCTTTCTTACATGCCACACAAAAATCAGGAAGTTGAAAGTTTTTGACATTAACTCTGTTGACCAGATCATTCTGAATGAGATAATTCATCTTCCTTGGATTTATGTGTCCCATCCTCCAATGCCAGGAGATGGAATCTTTCTCAGTTGCCTTCAACAAGAAGCATTGAACTTGTTTATCGGTTGTTGAGACCTTTGTTAGATCCAAGACATATAAATCGTTGTATCTTGAAGCTGATATTAAGACCTAGCCATCAGGATAGTGTATTCCTTTTTCAACACGTAGCACTTCTTATTGTCAAAGACCACCTTGAAATCTTTGTCACAAATCTGGGATACAGAAAGTAAGTTGTTTTGTAGTTGTTGAACGAAGTTGACCTTATCAAACTTAACTTTCTAAATTCCCACTTCTCACTGTGTAGTGATGTATCCTCCTTTATTTCCCGCAAAGGAAACATGTCCTCCTTTAATTTGTTTGACGTTTGAGAGGAGAGACAGGTTTCCAGTCATGTGCCTGGATGCTTCACTATCTACAATCCACGTGTTTGTGATAGCACTATAACGAACACCCTGCACATTCAAGGAAATGATTAGTTAAGGTTTGGGACCCAAGCCTTAACTGGCTTGGGTATCCCAGAAGAATCACATATCAAAAAGTCAACCCAATGTTCATTTGAGGGCGAGGGCATATCATGCTTCTTACTGCTCTCATATCAAATATATGACTTGATTTTTATTTCCACAAGCCAGCTTTGTGCAATGCCTGTTTGTGATAAATAGACGACTGGTTTATGGTTTGAACCTTAGTTTCATTATTTCTTTTAGGTGGAGTAATAGAACTCCTTTTAGAAGAAAACTGTTTTGAATCATGAAGCTCAACCTTCTTTCTCGTGTCTGATACTGAGGACAATTAGAAGCTATATGTCCTCTCTTTCCACAATTGTAGCATGATCGAACTTCTACATGTTGGGAAAGACGTCTCTGTGGGGAAGAGTGTGAGACTGGTGTGACTTTGGTCTTGTTGGGTTTCAACTCTTCTTGTTTGGATGTTTTAACTTCTATAATAAACTTACCTTTTGAGCAGTTGAAACATATTTTTCCTTTTGTTTTTTTGACTATTACGTGGAGCACGTGTTGGTTAGTTTGTTTAGTCACTTTCTGTTCTGAAGAAGACGTGGTATCTTGACTGTATATTAACCTCTTTAAATTGTTCATCCAATTAACAATAGCTTTTTACCCTTAGATTTCAAAGTGTCCTCCTTCTTTTTAGTGGCAGATTCCATCTTTTGACACATGGAGTTTGGATCACTAACTAGAGGAGTGGTCACCACATGATCCTTAATAGGATTGTTGTTTACTGGTTGACATTTTGTATTTAACAGAATCTCATGTGGTGGTGGAACCACTTTGTAACCTAATCCCTCCTTGTTTTTTTCGTTCTTTGACCAAGTTTTTAACTATATGTGAAGACTAGTCCAACTGTGCAGTTTTTGTTTTAAGGAATTTACTTCGACTTCCAAAACTGCTTTCTCTTTTTTATTTTCTTCAGGGAGTTTAAATAAAACTTAATGTCATTTGCTTGGTTAAAAGCCACAACTTTAGTTTCCCTTAGTTGTTTATTTAATAGTTCTATTTTTTCTTTGTAACTATGCTCGTTTTGTTTTAAAATGTGGTTTGCTTCTGTGCACTGTTGCAAGTCCTTTACTAAGCTATCGTTATGATCTAATAACCTTGGAAAATTTCAAATCAATGCTTTCCCTAAATTTATTACATTCAATACAAGTATGATTATCAAACAATTTGTCTTTAGAACTTACCTGAGAAGATTCAGTTGAATCCGTCATCAATGCAGAGACTGTCTCTTTAGCTGCTGAAGATTCTGAACATGTAGTTGTGTCATCTTCTACAATCACTGGTTTGACTACTTTCATAGCTTCTTCAGTTTTTGACATGGCTATTTCAATTGTGATATCATCTTCACTTTCAGTATCATCATCCAACACTTCGACATTTGCAATGTTGGATTCTCCCGGAGGTACGAATTTGAAGGTCTAGTCTTGCCCTTCATCACCTTGAGCAGTCAAGGCCTCAGTGCTAGATGATGTAGCTCCCCTAGTTGGTTTATCCTGACGGTTGAATGTCAAGAACGGGTTCCCGTTGCCAGTCTTCTTGGGCTTTACACATTCACGTTTAAAGTGCCCCTTCTCTCCACAGTTGAAACTGGTCACTTTGGACTTGTCAAACCCAAACGTAGTCTCTTTGGTAGCTATCAAGTTCTGTCCTATCTTTTTAACAAACTTCTTAGCCCTCTGGATAGCACTTGCTAATGCCCACATTATGTCCATACGTTCAAGCTCGTTCTCATCTACTTGTTCGTAGTCTTCGTCTGCTAGATGGCAGATACCAATCTTTCCGCAACCAACCCATCATAAGGGTGTACCACATCCGCCAATAAATCCATGTGTTCTTTGGCCACCTCCACAGTTATGTTCCCGAGGTTCTCAGTCTTCAACTTCGTAGCATTAGCCTCTGGTGCCATAAAATGGGTATTTGATGACCCAGAAGTTATGGTTTTGAAAGAGCAGTTGAACTGGAAACAAAAGTCGTCTGAAGGGGTGCTCCTGAACTGGTTGTTGTAGAAGACGCGTTACAAAACGAAGGATTTTGATCATATGTTCCTTTCTGCGACCTGTATTTCATCCTAAGTTCCTCCTCTCTTAATTTTAGGATGAAATCATTTATATCTAATTTTGCCAAAATATTGTTCTGTCTTAGGTTAGATACAAATGAATCCCACTTCCCTGGTAACCCATCAGCCAAACTAGAAACCTTATCTTCCATTGACATTTTAACTCCATGAATATGTAGCTCACTCATGAGATGATAGAACATGTTGATTATATCATCGAGACTTTCCTTACCCATTGAAGAGAAGTTGTCAAACTCCTTCTTCAACGCTTTTGCCTTCAGAGCTTTTAACAAAGCATTCCCATCATAATGTTTTTCCAAGGCTATCCATAGTTTCTTAGCCTGTTTATTCTCAGAGAATTGATGGAATATATCCTTCGGTATATAAACTGAGTTAACAGGGCGTACACTTTCTTCTCTGTGCTATATTTTGCCTTCTGTGTGTCATTCATCCCTCGTAAAGTTAGTTTCACTCCATCAGCACCTACTGGCATGTCATACCCTGTCTCAGTGAATCCCAAAGGTTGGGATCAACTCCATTTAAGTAAATCTCAAAACGTTGCTTCCATTAAGGTTAATCACCTGATGTTATTAGCTTAGGGGGTTTATTGTGATCCCCTATCTTATTTTCCAAAAGTAACAGGTTCTGGATTCTAGTGTCTCTCCATCCAGTAAAAGCTGAGTATTGCTCTTTCATTTAGTTAACTTTATAATTTTTAAGTCAAATACTTTGCTTATGCGAATGAATCACTCGTGTGATTGAACTTATGCGATTGGTTCAATTGTGCGAATGGAGTATGCGGATGAATTCAATCGTGCGATTGGATTCAGTCGTGTGAAAGAAGTATGCGGTTGGAGTCTATGCGAATGAAGCTGGTCAGTCGTGCGAATGAACGAGGCGACTGAGTTCAATCGTGTGTATGGAGGATGCGAATGAGTTCAGTCGTGTGATTGAGTCAATCGTGCAACTGAAAGCTGCTGTTTTTGCAAAAACGAATGTTTTGAACACTTTGACGCAAAAACACGAATTTCTTACGAACCCTAATTGCCGTATGACAAAAAAAAATTAACTTTATGACCAGAAGACTTTGAAAGCACCTTTTGACACAAAAGATTGAATTTTTGAGTGAAAAACACAATTTTTAGGCCAAAATCGATTGAATCACACGTAAATCTAGAGCCAGATACCACTTTTTAGGACCGTGTACGGACAGAGTACTAACTGATTTACGTGTACACCAACTCAAATAGTGCGGAATCCTATTTTATTGGTGATCCAATCAGTGAGAACGCACGTAGAATCGATCTTAGAATGAATCTAAACGTTAAGAATGATTGCAATACGATTTAGTGCGATCTATAAACTTGGAACAGGGTCTCTAAGGTCTCTGGACGGCTAGGGTACGAGTAGGAGTCGAATATTGAAAGTGTTACATTTTTCCACGAATTACTGGTATTTATAGGTTAGGGTTTGTCAATCGTACGACTGGACCATTAGCATGGTTCAGTCATGCGACTAAAGCATGCGACTGAGTCAATCACACGACTGAGGTTCAGTCATGCGACTGAGTCATCCGTATGTCTCAGTCGAGCGACTGATCCAGTCTCCTGATTCAGTCGTGCGACTGGTCCATTCGCATGAAAACTTCATACGACTAAGTTTGAATATGTTTCTCAATTATTACTTGACTAAGATCTATTCAAACAACCACAAACCTATATAGTTAGTTCAATATGCGTTAGAAATAATAAACACTGAAACATACACAGAAACATTTAACATTAAGATCATCAGTCACATATTCCGTTTCATTCAACTCATACATTTCATTTACATTTAGGACATGACAGACATATTACATTAAGATCATAAACTAGGTACATATGTATAAACACTACTGAAACTGAGTTAGGTATTCACCATCCTCCATAGGTTGCGCCAAAAGTGACTCAAAAAGCGGGTATCCTGATCAGAAACATTGGAAGACGGCAATCTATGTAAGTGCTACACATCACGAAAGAAAAGTTGTGCCATATTATAGCATCGGTTGTCTTCTGACAGGGAATAAGATGAACCACCTTGAAAACCTATCAACAACAACAAAGATAAATTCGTTACCCCTCTGTGTACGTGCCAACCCCAACACAAAATCCATGCTAATATCAACCATGGCTGCAAAGGAACTGGCAATGGCATATAGAGGCCCGTGTTACTAGTTGTGCCCTTAGAAACTTGACAAATAAGACACCTCTTCACATAACGATCCACTTCTTTCCTCATGGTAGGCTAGAAATAAGAACCTTGTACCAGCTTTAGAGTATGATCACAACCAACGTGCCCTTCCCCATGCAACTCCTTAATAATTTGTAAATGTAGACTGGAATTAGGAATACATAGTTGATTCCCTTCAAACAAAAAACCATCTTGTACCAGAAAATCTGACTTATGCCCAGTCTGCACATCCTGCATGATAACTGAAAAATATGGATCAATGACTAACTGCTCGCGAATGACATCTAAGCCCAGCACATCAACCCTCATTGACACAAGCAAATTACTCCTCCTACTTAGGGCCTCGGCAACTCGGTTTGAAACTCTAGTTTTGTGTTTAACTACAAAAGTAAACTTTTCAAGAAATGCTAACCAACACCCATGGTTATGTGACACCTTGTCTTTTGTACGAATATGTCTTAAAAAATCATAATTAGTTAACAAAACAAACTCTTTACGAAACAGATAGTGACACCAATGCTTTACAAGCTCATAACAACACCCTACCAATCCCGACCTTGGTGGCATCGGTATGAAGTTCAAATACTTGAGAAAAATCAGGCAATACCAGAATAGGTGTTGTTGTGAGCTTGTCTTTTATAACTTGAAAAGCAAGCTCGACCTCTTCTGTCCATATAAATGTCTTCCTCTTCATACAGTTTGTCACTAGAGCCATAATAGAACTGAAATGTGGAATGAATCGTCTATAAAAAGAAGCAAGTCCATTAAAACTACAAACTTCAGTAATGGTAGTAAGAGTTGGCGAATTTGTAATATTTGCTACTTTAGATTCATCCACTTGTATTCCCCTGCTAGAAACAACATACCCCAAAAGAAGAACTTTAGGGGTCATATAAACACACTTCTTTGTTGTTGCATAAAAGCTATCCCTGTGAAGTAAAGACAAAACTCGCCTGACATGCATGAGGTGCTCACTAGAAGAAGCACTATCTATAAGAATGGCATCAAAATACACCACCACAAATTTCCTAATAAAGGTCTAAGCAACTGATTCATCACACACACAAAAGTGCTTGGTGCATTTGACAAGCCAAAAGGCAATTCCAACCATTCATACAATCCTTCACGAGTTTTGAAGGTAGTTTTCCATTCATCACCAGGCCTAAGACGAATATGGTAATATCCACTCTTCAAATCCAACTTTGTGAAAATGGTAGCACCACTATTCTGATCAAGCAAATCATCAAGTCTACGGATAGGAAACCTATACCTCACAGTAATCTTGTTGATAGCTCGATTGTCAACACACATATGCCAATTGCCACTTTTTTGTAGTCAACAAAGCAGGAACAGCACAATGACTCATACTTTCACGAACATGGCCCTTACATACCAACTCCTCAACTTGTCTTCATAACTCGTCATGATCTGCGGGGATCATCCTGTATTGTGGCCTATTAGGCAATTGTGAACCAGGTTCTAGATCAATATGATGTTGGATGTCATGCAAAGGTGACAAACCATCAGGCAATTCAGTGAGAAAAACATAGGAAAATTCCTCAAGTAGAGGAATCATAGCATCAGGAACATTAGCACTCTCAACCACTTATTTACCTATCAGCACAAAAAGATCATCCCCATCCTCCGGCTCATCCTAAATTGAGAAAGAGTCAACATCATAGCAGTAGGTTTGGTAGCCACCTCCTTGGGTTTAGTGGGTAACAATGTTATCTTCACGTTATAAAACACAAAATTATAAGTATTAAACCGCCCATTATGCTCCATATTGCGGTCATATTCTCAAGGCCTACCCAACAACAAATGGCCTGCATCCATGGGAACCACATCACACCAGACTTCGTCCTTGTATCTTTTACCAATAGAAAAAGAAACAAGGGTACGCTTGGTTACTGGCACCTCGCCTCCCTTCTTAAGCCATTGGAGCTTGTAAGGATTAGGATGGTTCTTTGTTTTTTCAGGGTCAACTTTCTAACAGCTTCCTCAGAAACTAAATTGTCACAGCTCCCCGAATCAATAACAAAATTACAAACCTTCCCTAAAATGGTACATGTTGAATGAAAGATATTATGCTTAAACCAATCATTGTCATTTGCCTTAGGTTTATAACATGAACGTCTAACCACCAGACATGTTCCCACATCTCCAGCCACCTCCACTTTCTCGTACTCAACCTCTTCATCAAACATTGGAGTGTCTTCGTAATTTTCATCAGCCTCACCACCATCTTCCCACTCCTCAGGGTCAGCGAACATATTTCTTTTACCAGCTTTCTTACACTCTGACTGTCCATGACCAGTTTTCCCACAATTGAAACATTTCATGCTACTACTTCCGACTCCTTTAGAAGGTGGTCCATTGTTACTAACACCTTGTTTTGTTTCGTTAGGCACAAAACAAGATGTGATTACCTGAACGCGAACTTCCTCCAACAGAATATGAAACACCACTACGCCAGTTTTGTTTCTCAAAAGCTAGAGCACGTTGATGAGCATCAGAAAGAGTCTCCGGATCAAACATGTTAATGAACTCCATAATTTGAACCCTTAGTCCACCAATGTAACGGGAAATGAGTTGTTCTTCAGTTTCTTGAATATCATCTCTGGCAATTAATTGGTAGAACTCAGTCGTGTAATCTTCAACAGACTTGGACCCTTGTCTTAAATTTTGTAACCGTTGGTACATTAATCGTTGGTAATTAGGAGGAAAAAAGTTGGTCCTCATGCACTTCTTCATCTTCCTCCAAGTTATGCTCATTTTAGTGAAGCCCCTTTTGATAAGCGATCTTGAGCCTCCAAAAAGGCTATAGCTTGCTCATCACACTTGGGCCCACATCAGTTGTTTTGGTACACTTAATATATGTTTTATGTGCAATGATTGACCAGCTATAAGCATCCCAGGAACGGTGCCCTACACTTTATCCTTGATGGAGTTTGTGGAATATAGTACTCTTTTCTCTTCTGTACATTTTTTGCGGAATATAGCTAGAACTGAGTCCATCTTTTTAAACAATTGGTGGTTGCGACAATACCATATTTACTAGAAAAAGTAGGTAGCTTGCGGCCTTTGAAAGTTTTATAGTTGCAACCCTCATTTTTCATTTTTTTCCTTTGTTTTTCTTTGGACTTTTAATCTCAAAATTAGGTTATATATTAAAACTTTGTTGATTGACTTTTATTCCATGTATTTAATCTCAAAATATGTATATACATATATATATATATATACATACATATATATAGGGGGAGGATCCTAAGAAAACCACCCAAATATGAGAAAACCAAGAAAACTTCCAATAGCCAATGAGATTTTTTTTTCTTTTTAAACCTTTATTCTTTAGTTACAAGGATATTTGGGTAATTTTGTCACCATTTTAATTTTGTAAGTTATGCATTTTTTTTGAATTCTGTAACTGACTCCTATTTAATTGGTTTGTTGACTACAGTTTTATATAAAATGTTTTAGCAGTTGATTAAAACCAAATTCTTAACTTAATTTTATATGTTTTATTGATTCTGATTCTTCTACAATTAATTCAAGTATTGAAATAAGAATTGACCGCACCATATGTATAGTAGGTTTTTCAAATCATATTCACATATTGATCACACAAAAAAGTGTTTATCTTCATTTCATTTATAATTGGTTTTGTTATTTTGAATCTTTCAATTCATCGATTTTCACCAAGAAAATACAATCATTGGTTCTTTAAGGATCAATGCAATCTTTTAACGATTCTTCATCTTTTAAACGACTTATTACTAGTTATTGAAGGTTTTTCCTCTAGCTTTCTTCACTCACATTTCATTTTTATTTGAAGGATCCTATTATGAGTGGTTCTTTCATTATTATTGTTCAAAGCGACATGACTCTTCAGTGGCAGTTGTTTATTGATTTTATTTAGGAAAGTCAAAAACTAAACTTGACCCTAGTATGGAGTTTAGTTTTTAAATTTAATTTGTAAAAGTCAAAACTATGGATTATCGCTTACATATGTGCAAAGGTGTTTATGTATAACATAACGTAAGCATATATGTATCTTTGTTTACATATACATAAACATGTAAGTGAACATTAATACATATATGTAAGCATGTATTTGAAGTTGTTTACACATACGTAAGGATATAGTAAACATGTTTACGTATACGTAACCATATAAGTAATTTGTAAGGATTCCTGAAGTCTGATGCAACCCAAAACTGCCTAAGTGTTTCAGCAACATGCACTAAGTACTGAAGTGAAGAATGCTTCGGAAGAATTACACAAAGCATTAGAAAATACTCTAAGCGTAATATCTTCCGAAGCCAAGACTAATATCTTCCGAAGCCTAACATGAAGTCTTCCGAGCTTGAAGAGACAAAGTCTTCCGAAGCTTCAACCTATGAAGACAGATTTCTTCCGAAGACTTTTAGTACACATGCTTTATCTGATGTACTGTTCCATAAAGCACCTTTTCCGCTGCGTCTCTGATAAGTCACCAACTTACAAGAGTTGGTGAAAAGGTCCATGCTTTTGGTAACTGTACATTGAGGTCTTGAGTCTGAAACTTTCCACTTTATGTACTTTATCCTTTTTGTAATGTATAAGGATGTGAGCTATGGCATGTCATAGTCACAAGGTCAAAAGGCAGATATGCCTTTTGATCCTACAATTGATTTTGTTAGTGTCTAGTCAATTGTATCCAGCTGGCTTTCATAGTATAGCCGGCTGTAGGTTGTAGTATAAGTATTCCAAGTTCTTGTATCTTTCTTAATGCTTTGTAACACTTGTAAAAGAACTTGAGAAAGCAATATACTGCTCCCTTGAAAACTATACTCTCCTGTTTGTCTCTTGCTTTACTTGTGTTCTCTGCATTACCTTTGGTTTCCTAGTTCACTGTTTGATTAACGTTTAGTTAATCTTCTCATTGTGTTGTTGTGTTGTAATTGTGTTCAAGCCCTTGAACGATCCTGCAATTGGTATCAGAGCCTTCAAGCTCGTGATATAAGATCTAACCATCTTAAGATCCCTCACACACACAAAAACTAAACTTTTTCAAATGGCTTCCATCTCAAAGACTGATATGGAGACTGGAACCATGAACAAATCCCCATTGATCACTCTTGATGACTTCGACACCTGGTGCATGAGGATGGAAGGCTTCATCAGGTCTCTTGACTCAAGAATGTGGGAATCTGTTGAATATGGACCTTTCATACCTAGCACCCCCTCTGCTACCGGTGCTGGTATGATTCCTAAAGATGGCCAACTACTCAGATGAAGATAGGAAAAGAGTAGAGATTGAAAGGAAGGCCATGACTGCTCTTCAGACTGCTATCCCAAACTCTGTGTACAGAGGTTTTAAGAAGTGCAAAACAGCTAAACAGCTGTGGGATGCACTGAAGCTGATGTATGAAGGCTCCTCTGAAGCCAAGGAGAACAAGAAAGATCTTCTAAAGCAGCAGTTTGAAAATTTCACCTTTAAAACAGGTGAAACCATGACCCAACAATACTTCAGGTATGTTGAGATTATGGACACCCTTGTGGATGGAGGAGTTCCTCTTGAGAACCGAGACATTGTAAGGAAGTTCATGTCCTCACTTCCTAGGCAATGGACACACTACTGTGTGGTAATCAAGAGGACTGAGAACCTTAAAACTCTTACTCTGACAGAGTTATATGGGATTCTCAGTGGATACCAGATGGAGATGAACTTACAAGTTCATCTGGCAACTCTAACAATCAAATGGGTTCAGCCCTTCATGTGGTTGAAAGGGACAGCATAGAACCCCAACATCATCTCTATGCTACCCTGACAACTCACAAAAGGGTCCTTTCATCACCTTCCCGGAGACACCAAGGGAGAACTTTACTCAAGGAAGCCCATTCCAAGAGACAAGTTCTTCTCAAGCCTTTGTGTCTGCAGATGAAAGCTGTGGAAATTATCTCTTCACTCTTGAAGACCTAGACTGTATCCATCCAGATGACCTGGAATACATGGAATAGTTCAGCAGATGGCTCTTCTCACTCACAGAGCCAAGAAGTTCTACAAGAGGACAGGAAGAAAATTTCCAAGCAATGCTACCAGTGGTAAGTTTGGCCTGGATAAAAGCAAAGTTAAGTGTTACAATTGTAACCTTATGGGTCACTTCGCCAGGGAGTGTAAGGCACCCAGAGCAATGGGGGTCAAACACAACTCAGACCAAACTTCACCAACAATACCCCTCAGGCTGAGAAGACAAAGCAACATGCTGCGGTTGCTGTGTGAAGAGGGAGGATTTGACTGGAGTTTTAGGTGGAGGATGCTTCTCCAAACCAAGCATTGATGGCTGATCATGATGAAGCCAAGGTATTAGAACATCTTTGCTCCCCTGAATGCATTGCTAAAGTAAATAGATACAGGTCCTACAACCTAGAGGTGAGATCTGATCTTGAGTCATTAAACATATTAAAATCTGACTTTAGAAAGTCTGAAAATGATTACAAGTTGAAGATAGAAGACTTGGAGAAACCATTTCAGTACTAAAACATGAACATACAGATTTTAGAACTCAGATCCAAGATCTCATCACTAAATTGACTAAGTGCCAGGCTGAGCTTGTGATCAGCAAGCCCTGGCAGAGAAAAGTGTTCTTGAAGAAGAGACCTTCAAGAACATGATATCCTCATCCCTACACAATAGGTTTGTTATCAAAATAGACAGGGACTGGGATCAAATGAGATAGCTCCTCCACACACAATCTTGTCTGTAAGATCTCCTAGGTGTGGAACTTGTGAAGATGAGCTTCCTCTCATAGATCCAATAAGTGAGGATGATGAAGAAGTGATAGTGAGGAATCCCTCTGAGAAGAGTGAGAAGAGGATTCCTCCAAGGGCCACTATCCTTCTGAGGAGAAGAAATTAACTGTGATGACCAAGTCCAAGAGAAAGAACTTGATCAGGAAGAGCAAAAGGAAAGCAAAGAAGCTCAAGAAATCAAGCTACCTTTGATGCTAAGCAGAAACAAGTGTTCATCTCTGCAGGTTTCAAAGCAATAAGGACTGAAGACATCCACCAAAGCCTCTTATCCAAGAGTTCTGGTTCATGTTCAAATCATCTTAGTACAAAGAAGAAGACTGAGCTGCTGTGTACCACTGCTGCACAGCCTGGACCATCAATTCCCAGAACAGTTCACAGCCCAAGGGAACTGTATATGAATCTACCAAGATGAAGGTGAAAAGGATGTGACCAAAGCCAGT